>CM033999.1:29517948-29802948 GCA_019603395.1 Cyrtorhinus lividipennis
AACCTAGAGATAAGCAAATAAAATAAATTTGTATTCCTTAAACTAAATCTTTGATGATAAAGAGAAAACGGCGAAACCAATGGACGCACCTGCTCAGAATTTGAGGCAAGGTTGAAATTATGGGCCCGAATCCTTGCGAGTTGTCAAATAACTCACACAGCGGCGCAGCAACCAATTTGTAGTTCTTTGGAACGGCAAACAACGCTGAAACCCACCAAAATAAACTTATAAGCGGGAGAGAAGCTGAAAACGGTACTTAGTGAGTCTGCAAAGAACATTCTCGCAGACGGCGTCAGTTGTAAGTCTCAAGAAATTAGAGGAACAAGGTGACATAATCAGAAATAGGAGTAAAATGTGTAAATCGACTTCTTGGGAACTAGTTCCGGGATAAGTGACATCGAGCCTGTCGCCCAGCATTGTCATCTTATAAGAACAGTCCCAATTTACTTTATTACTTTATTTATGTGGCGAGAGAGGATCAACTACAGAATTGTAACGACTTCATTTCACTCACATCTGAAACATTATTTTGCAGTTTTCAAACAGAACGTCAGATAACAGAGTCCCTTATCAGATACTTCTTCTTTACAGCATCAATTGCAATAATTGTGTAGTCCTTGATCACGTCAGCTGAATCTAATCATGGTTCACAAAGCCTCATTTTGATACCAACAAATTTCCATTCTCAAATACCATGACCACACCGCTGATTTAAAAAATCATTATCGCAAAACGAAATAATATTCATTATGTGAGATTTTGTGGTTAGACACCTTTTTCCGGAAGCTGGACGAGGAATAGCCTTTTCTGTTCTTTGGGTTTGGTAATGTGAGGTGGGACGTAGGGGTAGATTGGTGGCTCGAAATTTGGCCGCCACCAGTTTCCCACTGTGTCCTCAATGACCCAATCTTGTTGTTTAACACCATCTTGCCGTCCCAGAGTCTGTAATGAAGATTTACAAAATGTGAGATGGTCATGAAATTTAAACGGATGATTTTCTGGATGATAGTATCATATTATGTCTTAAGAGGGGGTATGCACTGCACCACGACATGAGTGATCCAAAACACTACGTGCAAGAGCCATACTATGTCCTGCCGCGAGATATAGAGCAAGCAAGAGTGTACTTATAAGCAACCTCCAAAAGTACTTATAGATTTACACGAGAGTTAAGGACGATCCAGCATTAGTGATCTCCCACTAAGGACCTAACACTATGTATATGAGTCACTTAAGAGGTCTACATCCAGAAAGTAAAAAATGTCACTCAAGGGAGGATTTTCACATTTAGCCATAGACAACACAGTCTTCTTGGAGTAGAACGTGGGGGTGCTGGCAATCTCATGGGCCTCCTACTAAACGCAACTGCCAGAGGTTATACAATCAGTAACAGAGGTTACACTGTCCATGAAGCAGACGGCAAGACTGTTGCAGCAATTGAGGAAAATAGCACGAAAAATCATTGTGTAAGAAAAATTGGCTGCATCCGCTATGGTGGGCACTGTGAAACTAGAATACTCATATGCTGTACTACCAGTTCATTGGGGTAGCTGTCTCTGACAGTAATCCCCTAGCAAGGATCAACCTGGCTGTTACCGTTGTTTTTTGTGCTTGCGCTAACATTAGCTTATGAACAAGAATGCGCAATATCGCCGTAAGGGTTGACTAGGCTCACAGATCACTTCTAGTTGACCTAAATTGATCTTGAAGGTGAGACCACCCATTCTGCATGTGCAGACAATGCACGGCAGAGCAAATTTTGTGCAGAAGTGCTGATTTTGGACCTAACGCCTCAAGCACTTCATCACTTGAAGGGCCTACGAGATGTTGAGAGAAAGAGAGACACCAGCGTGGGTTAATGTAGGTGCATACGAAGTATACACACCTCTGTGAGAAGTCTTTTAAGGCCGTCAACTCCATCTTCGCCAGGCGTCAACTCTCCACCAGGAGTTTGAAGAAGGTAGTGCCCAGCTGAAGTAGGAGAACGTGAGGGAGCCCGTGCTCGTGAACAAGCAGCACTCCTTCGACGGTTCTAAACAACAATGTGGATTTGACGGTGAAAAATATAAGTGTATTTCAAAAAATTGCACTTCACTTGAGTCGGGGCTTACCTCCTCATGCCCATAGTTTCAAATTCCTCCCGCATTCGCTGGAATCGGGCTGGAACGGACGCATCTTTTTCAAAAAGAGCTTCTTTTGTACCGAAGGTGTAGTTTGTAAGAGGGTACCTGAACAATATATATGTTAATAATATTAATGTCAAAAACATGAGTGCACATAACTCTCCTTTCATCCAACAGGCGCCGTAAGGGTGATTGTGGAGAGCATTCAGCGGTGTATCCACCACTTCAATTCAACCACTGGGGGTGCCAAAGCTCGACAATGATAGTCTGAACCCTTCTCAGAATGATCTAATCCAGAGAATCAAAACTACTCTTACTATCAGCCCTCTTTGAAACGAACGCCCATCGACAAGCGGACCTCAACATAGCGCATATACACAGGTAAAATGGGAATGGACTTACAAATTGACTGTCCGATTGACAGTCAGTGTTTTTAAATCAATATTTTGTTTTTTGTTGGTCCATCCGACCCCGATGGTGGGGCCGGCGTCATCTTCTGTGACCCGTGCGTCGTCGCTTTTATTGCCAGCGTTGTCATATTCCTCACGGACTGTACCTCGGCGGCCTCCAACCCTTCAGCGAAGACGAAAGATGAATAGTAAAGTGCTTTTTCAACTTCAACAATCAATTTAGATGAAAAATAAAAATAAAATTGCCCCACAACGAAAGGACGCGCACGAAGATACCACGGATTGGTGATAAGCTTGGATGGTGGATAGTCTCTCATTGCCGAAGCATAGAGGGATCGTCAGAAGGTTCTACCGGTCCGCAAGAGAAGTTGCGCTTTTGACTATTCTGGAAGTTTTTATGATTAAAATGGACACATTTTTCAATTAATATATCAAAATATAAAATTGTGGCCTTGAATGAAACATGTGGTTGGGTTCTGGATATTAGTTCTGTTAGCAATAACTACGACATTAATGTCTGTACGTGTTTTTATCGTACGCGTACGATAAAGCGCGTGCGTAAGTCGATCTCTCCAATGAAGAAAAGGCTTCCATGCAATGTGCCTGAGAATCCGTTGATACTCTAGTCAGCTTCCCACATGAAATTCCATAGCTTCCCATTTAAGGCCCTTCTCCATTTTTGAAACTTATGAGCCCAATGGCAGAAGATTTTTGAATACGTGGAGATTGGAAGTCATTCCCCTGCTGAATTACGGACGCTGAATTGACTCAGATGGGTTTTGGATCGGTTGCCGTGATGTATGTTCTCATAACACAGTAAACCATAAAATATTTCTTATCCCGCCGAATCTATATCAGAGGGAACTCAGTGGAGATGGAGAAAATGCAATGCACTGCAGAAGGCGCTGTGGAGATTCTGAAAAAAATATTCTTTTTATGCTTCAAGAAAGACACGGAAATCGTTCCATTGCATTTGATCACTTCTGTAAGGCCGGGTACACACGTTGAGGATTCCGAAGAGGGATTCCTCTGAGAAAAACCTCTGAGGCGGCCAGAGCCGGACGGAGCATCCACACGTACGGGAAAACCAGGAGGCTTTGGCCAGAGGGTTCGACACGCGAGAGGCCTTTCGAGGAAAACTGTGAAAAAATTAACCAGGAGCTACGACCACTGTGACGATACTCGAGCGATACCTACAACCGATCACCTCATACACGTGAAGGAAGGGGTTCAATTCTGGGAACCGCAACCCCGGCCTCAGGTAGCAGGTAGCCAGGCCTTTCCAAAATTTGGAAAGGCCTGGCGGCCTGTTCGTCCACCTCAACTGAAGGCCTCGACCCGTCCACATGATCCGTCGGCCGGAGAGGAATCGATCAACGAGGAATCCTCTCCGGAATCCTTTCCGCTTTGAAAATCAAAGGTAGAGCGCATGGCACTTCGTTTGTCCTAGTGTCAGCCATCACTTGTGCCAAGGCAGCAACAACAAGAGCATCTCACCTCGTGGGTGGGCACGGCTGTTTTTGTTTATTTATGGTTTTTGTGATTTTTCGGTGAGGTTTTGAACGTTCGTGGTGTTGAACGCACAATCTTGGTTTGCTCGGAGACCGTCGTATCTGATCTGTATCTCAAACTAAAACTTTTTAGCTCACTCCGAGATGGACGTCTCGACGACGGTCGATCCACTTCACAGGCTGCTGGAGGACGTCTGCAAGAAAATCAACCCTAAGAAATACTTGAGAGATCTTCTCGATCAAGGCGTTCGCCCGAAAGACGGTCGAAAGTTATTTTCTTACAGGTCAGTGATCGGAAATATCAACCTCATCAAGAACTGCTGCGGATCGTCCATTGTTAAAATCGGGAACACAACCGTTGTTTGTGGCATCAAACACGAAGTGACCAGCCCCTCGAAACGATTGCAGAACAAAGGTTTAATCGACATAAATTGTAAATTATCTGATCATTGCAACGTAAGTCTACCTCATAAGAACCGTGTGATTCAAGTGAAGCAATGCGTCAGTCTGCTGCAAAAATTATTCATTGGCTTGAAAGTGGTTGATCTGGAGTCTCTCTGCATCGCCAAAGGTGAGCTCGTGTGGTTGCTCAAAGCAAATATCGTCTGCCTTGACTATGACGGTGGTTTCTGGGATGCGGCGGCCCTGGCGTTGTTTTTGGCGTTCAAGTCCATGAAGCTCCCTTTAGTTGAGTACAGTGCAGAACACGAACGATTTATCCTACACGAGGACAAACAGGTCGACATTCCGATCGGTGATTTTCCTTTGTCGACGTCTTTCGGTGTTTTCTATGAGTTCGTTTTTGCTGACCCTTCGTTCGAAGAAGAACAGCTTTGTTCGTCATTTGTCGTCGTCATAGTTCAAGGCAACGCGATCAAAATGACTCAAAAACGTGGAGGAGCGTCAATTTCTGAAGAAAAACTTTTGGAGTGCGTCGAAGTTGCATGTTCTCGGTATAAAGTCATGAACGCCGTGATTCGGAGCATTCTGAACGAGACCAACTAACATAGGTGGATGATGCTCGTGTAAAAACCCTTGAGGCTCACAACCCGTGAAAAGCGACGGTGATCACGGTGACAAACTTCATCTGTGACAAGAATCGGATGAGTCTACAAACTCATTTTCGTCACGGAATTATAAGCGTCCATTTTTATAATTTAACTAAAATTGATGCGACTTTTACTTTTACTGTTGCTAAGTAAGCTTATAGGTAAAATATCTTGTAAATAAGCCTATTCTCCATCTTTTCATTTAAAAATGGATTTTCTTAAAAAAATATATATAATTATATTTTTGTAATGTTTTAAGTACTTCTTGTAGACCTTATTGAAACATTGTGCTGGAGGCCACATCAAGAATGTAGGGATTAACAACACTTGATTTGGAGGTGCATAATCAAGAGTATCGTATAGGGAATGAAAGCGTCTTAGGGAATTATACTCACCTACAAAGAAAAATTAACAGAAATTGGAGAGGTTCTTCGGTTTTCTAATATAACAAGGCCCAATTCTAAGTGTGTGGGGTATCATTTTCCACTAAATTCTGGACGCTGAATCCAATGAAAAGGGTCCCAGAACAATTGGCACCCACAAGAAGAGGTTACGGGTCAAAATGGCTATCTATTGTTTCTACTACCAAAATCGGCTGACGGCTAATTTTGATTTAGACACTTTGAAACGTCAAGAAAAAATGTTTGGGTCGAATCGGAGAGATTGACTTTTTTCATTAAAACATAGGTTAGGTATTCAAGGAATAATTAACCAAATAGACCCTCAACCCTTTTTCTAACAGTGCAATCAGATTTGAAAATTCATACGAAACCAGGGAGCTACGGTCATTTTACAATAGCTAGGAAAATATCCTGAAACTGAATACAAAAGGCCTTTAATAAAGATTTTACCTACAACTACTATTACAACACGATATTGTTGCAAATTAGTTGCAGAGTCGATTCTCTTCAGATATTTTCAATTTGACGGGTACCTAATACCTGTTCCGAAAACTCCCAGCATTTTATAAAATTTCTTCTGGATTTTCTTGTCTCTTTGATTTTGTTTGAAAAAAAAAGTTAGTTCATTATTCAGGAAAACCTCGCTTGTGTTGGAAGGCGCTTCTTCAAGGTTTCTAGAATGCAGGTACCAAATTTAAGAAACGAATAACTCAAAACGAAAATTAATGTACCTACCCATTCTCTAAGTACCCTTCATGACCCATCAGGGGTGGCTTTAGAATTTTGGTGGCCCTTGGCGACACCTAGCATGGAGGCCCTTTGACATTCGCAAATCGCAATATATTTTTTTATATCCGAAGACTTCAGAAGCCGAGAGAATTATTCCACACCCAGCGGAATTTATGGACACTTATTGATTCATGCGCAAGTCTTGGCCCCCTTCCTACCCGCTTTCCAGGGACGCGTTTTTTGATGGCATCTTCACATTAGCATTAGATTTACTTACAGGCTTATTGTAGATGGGGGCCAGGCGACTAAAGCCACCCCTGAACCCATTAACTTCTTCCGACGTGCAAAAATCGGTCCAGGGCTAGTCTACAACGATTCAGCGTCCATTACAAAAGTTTGTACAAAATTGACTCCTCGCGCTTAGTTTCATCAAAATTATAAGAACGAATTCATTCCCCATACCAGCCTCAGTTTGGTCTGGAATGAACGAATAGAGCTCAGAAGAAACCACAAACCAAATTTCCAGATTAATAAAAAAAAAAAAAAAAAAAAAAAATTGGACAGTAGGACATTTTGGTTTGGAAATATTGATAATATTTTGAAATGAACAAACAGAAAATTAGGTCCGTGGAGGATCATCCCCCTTGGTGAGGTTTCATCGATATGACTCATCCTCTTCATGAAAAGGCTTAACTACATAGCACATAGTAAACTTGTCATGGAGTCATTCCCCCATTATCACAGTACTTTGCCTTCTTGCACATTACCTTTCACTTAACGGGGGTTTCCAGGCCAGATTTAGATGGTTCGAGTGTCCAGATGAACATTCACGCATAAGGTATGCCGATATTTCAATGTGAACGGAAAGGATTCAACAGTCAAAAGAAAACGCTGCGAATTATTCCATAATGGTTTATTATTATAGGAAAATCTTGTTCGTTTAAAAATGCGTTTGACTTTTTTTTTTTCTCTCAGAGTACTTTTATTTAAAACATCTTTCCTCATTTATCAACTTGAAAATAGGTAAATATTTATTTATCGTTTCAATATGAATCGTTTTTTAACTCCCGATGTCCATCCATGTAGAAAGTGAAGACGACTTTAGGAGACGATTAAAAAAAAAAAAAAAAAAATCAAAACTGTTCCAATAAAACCGCTTCTACGGAGGCAATGGATTAAGGAACAGAGCATTAGTGAAAATGAATTATCAACGTATTTTTAATATGAAATTACAAGATTTTTGGGTACCTACGAATAAAGAAAGACATTTGATCGTGGGTGACTTGAAATAAATCGTTTGCACCTGATGTATAATAGTAATTGTATACATGATATCGGTGACAAACACTAATTTAGGCGATTTCTAAATTGAATAAATAATATATTTTTTAAAACCTTTAAAATGCTCTGAGATGTTGCACGTAGAATTTGTTTGGGCTTAGTTGTGCCTAACTCTTTTTCAACCCAATATTACCAAAGGGAGGAAGAGGATACTGTTGAAAATGTGTATTTTGAAAATTGGCTGTGTCGGCACATTGACTCGTTTGAAAAGGAATGGGACAAATTAACAAAATTTGGTCCATTGATATTCGTACGTTGAATGGTGACTCCCCCGCAAGTCATTATTTCGGTTTCTACATTGGATCAATTTCGTTCATTTTGACCGTTGGACTAGAAAATGGGTCCTGCACCATTCGGACGTTCACATGTGAAACCAGCAAACTTGCGGTGATCGGTGATTGTTTGTCATCCGCCAGTGGTTTCTCTATTGCGGAGATGATAACTATGAACGATAACTGAAAATTTGTCTTTCAACAACCAAAAAGTGAGTTCCTAATCAGCTTATGAGTTCTCACGCTGACACTCGCCGAAGGGTTTGCCCTCCTATCTGTCAACCGCAACGTCCGTTTTCCAAAGCCTATATAGCACCAGTGCGAACACTGGTCACGTCACATCTTTCAGAGCATCAGCTGCGAAAAGAAGGTACGTTCGACCGAGTTCAATAATATTGTCGTCCTTAAACATGATTTTGAATGGCCACAATAATATGTATAACATTCAATTTGATTTTCCTCATCACTTTATTCTTTGTTTTATTCATTTCTTAACATTTAAAACTGGGGTTTATAAAGATAATGTTGTTAAAATACTTCAACTTTCAAATCCAGAACATGAAATTACAATAATTATATATTCGCTTTTTGGTTCAATATTCTTATAATTCGTAACTACAAAAACAATATTTGTTTATCCCCAAATGTTCATATTCCAACCTTTTTATTCGACTTGTCAGTCCTCTATTCGGGCAAAGTACCCCCTCAAAATGCTCAGAAAAAATTTAAAACTTCGAGTTTGGGACCCCGTTTGGGTCCTTGGTAGCTGCCTAACTCATTTCCATTCCAATTTGCCATAATGTGGGCATTGTAAGGAGAAAAAGCACATCTGAACATGGTTTTTCGACTTATGGTTTTTCGACTTCGGCTTAGACGTGTGGGGTATCATTTTCCATTACATTTTGGAGACCGAATCAATAAGGGGTCCCAAAACGGCCCAGCAAATGTGAGCACTTTATTCTTCAAAAAGTAAATTTTGAAAATTGGTAGAAAGAAAAAAAGTTTCCTATTTTTCTTCTAATAATAACTTTGTATTTACTTCTCTGACGCAAAAAGTAGGCTTTCCCACACGAGCAACATCTGTTCAGAATGATTAACCACTATGGAATAATTTGCAGCGCTTCTCTTTTGAAGTGATCGAAATGTATTCACGTTATATTTCAGACGTTGAATTGATTCAAGTCAGACAAAATTACTGAGTTCGAACCTTGTATGAGTATTGTCCTTCAGAAGTATTATGTTTGATTCACAGGTTAAAATGGCAAATGATCCGAAAAGAACGTTGCTGCTCATGTTCGAGCGCCCTTCGCAGCCCTTGTTTTATCCTCGGAAGCCCGGTGACTCCTCCAAAGATGTTGTTTTTGAAACCCCAGCCAGTTTTGCGGTAAGTCGTAGTTTGTTTTGAGTATCGAAAGTATATGAATCACTTATAAATAATAGCATCAGTTATTCTCATTGTGTGTGACTGCATACCTGCAGGGAACCAGGAAACTGATCAAAAATGAACGAGTGATTATTGTTGTGAAATAGTCACCCAATTTTTATAGTTTTTCCATGACAGGAAACCCTTTGAAAATCAAACTGTTTGCAATAGTTTTGCTTCTGCCTAATATTGGAAAAATTCCCGCCCAGGCTTAGTTGACTTTACCTACCATAAATTTCATCTCTCAGAAGCGGCCTCGTTTTATTCGTTTATTCTTCCACTTTTACTTAAAAAACTGAAATAAATGTGTAAAATACAAAAAAAAAAAAAAAAATAAATAAATAAAATTTGGATCTTAAAGGGTTTGTACATGGCAGCTTGAGTATAGTTGGAGCAGTTATTTTCAACAGGCAAATACTATAATTTAGGTGACATTTCTATGGATTTCACACCAACTCGAATTTTCTCCGAGAGCCAAATTAATCTCTTAATCGGTTATATAATTAATTTAGAGTGGATTTCATCACCCTAGGTTCCAATTCTCATGATTTCGCTGATTACACGAAAATTATTGTTTGATCCTAGCATGTACTGACATCAATTGATCAGACGTTGAAAATACGTTAGACTAGCCGAAAAAAAACTCACAGTGACAAATTTATTCAGTGGATTTTACACATACACCTATAGTATTTGTATGCCAATGTCATATTTTCGACCAGGTTTTTTTTTTACCAGTTTCAACGATTTTCCAATGATCCTCTCAACTTATTGAACTATTATTTGTGAATTGTGTTTAAATTATTGTCTAAATTGTCATTTTCCTCGCGTCGTTTCAGCCGGTGGAGTACCGCCCCAATTTGCAAGATCTGCAAACAAGATTTGGTTCGGGAGATCAAGAAAAAATTTCCATCAGAGCCCCTTCTAGTTTGCCCAACATCAAACAAATTGAGAGGCTTGACAAGAGGGAGAATTTCACCCTTTTCATTCCCGAACACCGTGCAAAAGCAGCAAAACTTATCGAAATCTTCTTGGGTATGACAATTTGTTCCTATTCATTACTTTAAGTGCATTTACTTACTCGATTTCATAGGCTATGAACTAACACGTATCCCAAGAGTAGTATTGTGAGTGCTCTACCATTTTAATTCCTAGTTTCGATAGAACTCGTATAATTTGTCTTTTCAAAATGTTGAGAATCATAGGAAAATAGTGAATAAAAGGGCACCCGAACTCAATTTTCACTATGAATACCTTCATTGTTATTTAAAAAAAAAACATTAATCTGATGATTTTTTCTGACCAGTAAGATAATTTGTTTTTACTCAAAATATTATGTCTGCTACAATCACGAAATACAAATTGCCTAATGATCAGACGCCCAATAAGAACCGCTGTTTGTTTTTATAGTACAAGATCGATTTCCCAACTGTAAACTATATAATTATCACATTTACTAGTGACTATCTTGTTTCATCTTGATCTAATTTTACGAAAAACATTTTGTAGTTGGGAAATAGTGACTTTCTCTTAACATAAATGTAGCCTTTTAAAATTGATCTGAAATGAAAGAGAAGGGTGCGGAAGAAGGGGTGTACTACGCAATGTTCGTGTTTTTGGGAATACTTTGTTCACTCTTCTATCGCCTGAATTCTCAAAACTGACCCTTGTCGACAGGTGCCCGGGACATCAACGAATTCACCTCAATCGTGGCATACGTGAGAGACAACATAAACGCCGGTTTGTTCAATTACGCCCTTTCTGTCGCCATCATGCACCGAAACGACACCAAAGATTTGGGAAACCAAATTCCGTCACTCGTTGAAATCTTCCCGAACAAATTCGTCGGCTCCGAAGTGTTTCCGAAAATGTTGGCCGAGGCGAGCATCCGTGACGAGGGTGAACGGGTGAGTGGTTGATTCGAATTGATGTAGGACCACCAGAAGACGAGAATTTGAGGAATAGTGAAGGGTTAAGGTCGACGATATAAATAAAAATAATTGGGACTGACGATGGGACACCAAATTTTTGGCAGGGGTTTCTGACTCTTGCGAAGAATCCAAGATGTTTTCTATTCCAATTTACTTGCAGATTCCAATCGAAATCCCTAGACAATACACGGCTTCTAACTTGGATATTGAACAACGACTGGCCTATTTTCGTGAAGATCTTGGTAAGTCTTACGAAACTGAACAATAAAATTGATCTTTTATGATGCTCATCAACGAAACAAACAAAGTAGAGTTGATAACCAACGACTTTCTTCGCTTCAGCCTTCAGAATATATTAACTAAATTGTAAATCACTTTCATTTTAATGTAATATACTTGTACAAATTTCGGTTCTGCTACTTTCTTGTATTGCTATAGGAATCAACCTTCATCACTGGCATTGGCACTTGGTTTATCCCTTTTCGGGCCCCGAGCAAGTTGTCAATAAGGACAGGCGCGGTGAACTTTTTTACTACATGCACGAGCAAATCGTGGCAAGGTAGGCGAGCCATAAATGTTTCTACTTTGATTTTCTTGCTTTCAATTTATAATTGAGGAATTATTGACTACTGATTATTTTATCACTCGTTATTTTCAAGTCTATTCCAGATAGCTTCAATATTATCATAATGTTCCCCATACATTTTCGTTAATCTAAATATTTTCCATTTCTTTAAGGTATAACTTTGAGAGGCTTTGCAACAATTTGGCTCGAGTGGAGAAATTCAACGACTTTAGGGAGCCGATTCCTCAAGGATATTTCCCCAAGCTGGACAGCCTCGTGGGGAATCGCAACTGGCCTCCTAGACTGGCCAACATCACCATTAGTGTACTCCTCAGCCTATAGCTTATTTTCAGATATTATTTATTAAAAAGGTAGATGGCAAAATAATTTTGTAATTTCTGTGCAAACAGGACGTTAACAGAAGAACTGACAATTTCAAATTCGAAATTCTGGACCTTGAACGGTGGAGGGACAAGCTGTACGAAGCGATTCATGCAGGATTCATCCTTGACGTAAGTTGTTACACCTGAGTCCTATTTTAGCCTACCTAGATGGTGGCCAGAGAAAACCTATTGTACTTTGTACTTAACCACCGCTCTCTCTGTCCCAAATCAATGACTCATGCTAGTGGGCTCAGACCTGTGATCCATGATGTTGAACCTCCCCCACTATCTTCCGAGATTTTTGAAGAATATATTTTTTTCCCAAGTTATTTTATGAGAAAACATTTACGAATTCCCAGACGTTTATTTGGCAGTAAATTCACGAATAACATGAAGTTTTTTACGATCATCATTACTGTTATTAGGTAGGAAGCCGAAAAACTATTTCTCAGCGCTTTTTTCACTAACGTATTTAATGTTATCAGTGCTTGGTGGCTTGCCTGGGAGTACTTCATTTGCCTCTTTTGTATATTGCATAAGATAACTAATTGGTCTAAAATGGGCAGAATTTACAAGGGCTTTATAGACGAAAGTGTGGTAATAAGGGCAAAAGGGATGTAAGGATTTATGCTGGGATTTCTGCCAGATTAAATGGGTTTCTTATGAGGAACCAGCTGAGCGTCGGTCCATTAGCTTGAGCGATCAAACAAGAGTGGCCTTAGTAGGCCACTCACACTAAGGCTGACCTGAAAAAAATTCCCAAATGGCCCCAACCTAAGGCCAGTGTCCAGTTTAGCAGATGCCCCTGAACCCGCCTAGGGACACCCTTACCTAATTGAACCATTTCGCCTAAAACATCGAATTCTTTATGAGTTTACATCAAAGATGAAACCACATAAACACCACATGTCTCCACTGCTACATGGTTGCTCATGTTTCTTCATTGCTGTAGTTTAAACTTTTGTGATCTCCTCCACACTACAGAAAAGGACAAATCGAAACGTGGATCTGACCGAAAGCACCGGAATAGACATTTTGGGAGATTTGATCGAAGCTTCCATCAAATCCCGAAATGGTACTCTCTACGGGGATCTCCACAATTTTGGCCACTTGGCCTTCGCCACCAGCCATGACCCGGACGGCCGCTATTTAGTAAGTGTCCGATGAAAATTAACTTCACAATTAAAGTTTTCTTGTTTTGATACTGATCAGATGAAAATTCAGGTTAATGTTTCACTCGTGTATTCGTCTCCTTCTAGGAACCCTTGGGCGTGATGGGAGATACAGCCACAGCTATGAGAGACCCCGTATTCTACAGGTGGCATTCCTTCATTGACGACATCTTCCAAGAACATAAAGCTACTCTGCCGTCTTACACTCCCGACCGTGTAAGTTAATGTATCAGACGTTGACTTCTTTGGAAGACCTCTTGTATTCAGCTCTCTGGCTCTTGCGGAACCGATTAGGCTCGTTATTTTGTCAGGGGTTACCTACCACTTCGAATAGTGGCCTACAGCAATCAGTGATAAATTACTATCCCGTTGAGGATAATTGCATTTCAATATCATCTTGTAGTACCAAATTAACTGGCGATTGACTCATATGGGTGGACCTATTCGGGGTTGGAAAATGAACTCCCAGTCTAAGGACGAAAAGTCCTTAAAAGAAAGTTACACAGTAAAGAAATGAAACGGGGACAGAAAAACGTCTTTTTGCCCAACGAAACTTTCAGAAACAATTTAACATTTGCAAAGAACTATTTAAACGAGCAATCTCAAGGATGCCGCTCACTTCTCAAAATTCATGAACTCTTGTTAAAAAGAAGAACACGGCATGTAAGCATGTTTGTGACCAGGGCACATCGGGGTTAATGGACTGTATCCGAATTTCCAAAGGTGGTTTTATTCCGTGTAAATACTTGTATGTCACAATCGCAATAGGCAGCGGTGTCCAAAACTCGACGAGCTAGTTCCCAATACTCAACTGAACACCGGAGAGGGCCCAGCGCTCCCTCCTTCGTACCCTAGCTTTTCCAGGAACCTCTCTCCCAACGCCCAACATTCTCCCCGCCTTGAAACTTCCAAATTTCAAAACAAAATCCAAAATGAAAATTTAACCAAAATACAGCATTTCAAGTAAGTAAACAATAATCCAAAATTTTGAAGAAAAAAAATTGAAAATACAATGAAATTATCTTTATAAGCACAAATTTATCTTCTTCATGACGTTCCCCGAAGATTCAAGGGTTGGCCTGGTTAGTTCCATCAGTTGTAGTGTCGTCTTCTTGGGTAGAGACAGTCAAAATTGGGCACAATTTGATCAATGGGCGTCTGGTGCTACGACCATCCTTGTAGACTATGGTCGCCACGCGAGTGATGTTGTCCTTTCCAGGGTGTAGAGCAGTCACTCTTGCCATTTTCCATTCCGTGGGTTTCAGGTTTTCTTCTTTGACAGCAACCAATGTTCCAACTGGGATGCCATCGTGTTGAATTTTCCATTTATTTCGCTGCTGGAGGGCGGACAGATATTCTTCGCCCCAGCGTCGCCAAAATTCTTGCATTGTTTGCTTTACTTTATCCCAGCGCCGAGTGAGTGAGCGCTGAATCAGATCAGGTTCAGGGGGTAGGTTTATGGGTTCACCGACAAGGAAGTGTGCAGGGGTTAGAGGAGTGGGATCAGAAGGATCATCTGAAAGTGGGGTTAAAGGTCTGGAATTTAGACATGCCTCAATACCGGTTAGTAGTGTATAAGCCTCCTCAAAAGGAATAATCATTTTATCCATTGTTCTCTCCAAATGAAATTTCACCGAGGCATCGCTAAAACCATGAAGTTCCCACCCAACTAAGTTATCAACCAAAGTCCGCCGAGGCACCTCCAAGTTGTGCATATGTACAGTTGACTCCGAAAACCAAACCATTTTTTGCCGAGTTCCAGTGGCAATTCTTCATCCCATGACAACGAATTTCGCCACAATTCCTGAAGGTAAATTCGACCCTTAATTAGAGCCGGGCCGAGTATTCCAATCGGGTCCCAGAAAGTATGTAAATCCCACAGAATTTTTCGTTTTGTAATAGCCGTGCAGTCGTGGTCATGTACTTTGATTATCAATCCATCCGTTTTTGGATTCCAAGTTAATCCAAGAGTCTTAATACTGTCACCGTCCGTCAAATTAATGCAATAGTGTTTATCCATGCCCGTCTTCAAGTCATTCATCAATTCCGTTGAATTTGAGCACAATTTTCGTAGTTCCATACCCCGGTTTTTGAATAGGGCTTCCATCCGCGTTTGTTTGTACCGTAGTTCCTCAATTGTGTCGAAGTGAGATTTAATTCCGGGTTTGCCACAAATTTCTTTTATAAATGGAAGAATCGCCGCCTGGTACCGCCAAATGAGTTTCCGAGAAGTTCCGGGGATTGTTTATACAGCAATGAAACCATGAACCGTCCGTCCGAATGAATTTTTGTGTTGGCCAGGAAATGCCTTTCGCACTCCTGATTTTCCGTAATCCGCCTTTTTGTTTTAGTTTTGTTGACAGAATTTTGTTTTTCCGATGGTACCTCCAAATCGCCGAAATTCGCAGTTGTGCAGAAACAAGCCCGCTTGTTACATTCGTTGAAATAGTTATCTATCTTCTGAATCGAAATTTCACCGCAGATCACCCAGCTGAGAGCCGTTTTATGCAAATATTGTTCCGTGGTGTTGCTAATCGGGTGAAACTGGGTTTGACGCAAAATGTCGAAAAATATCCCGACTCCCAAAATTCCGTCGATTTTTCGATTGCAGTCATGGAATGCTGAGTCTGCCAATTCGTGCCGAATGTGAGTCGGAATTTTCCAAGCATTTCGGGGCACTGGTTGGCCGAGCAAACAACCGTGTGTTATCTCCGGCATCACATAAAAATTGGTCCTTGTCGAATATTCTGTCACCGCCGAGTGGAACTTTGCTTTAATAAAACCCAACATTTTAGTTTGTGCGGTACCGATTCCGAAAACATTAATTTCGTCTCTCTTCAGTTCCAAGGAAAGACGATCCGCAAATTCCTTAGTGTTCCTCAAAATTCAGTTCCGAAGCTGAATCCAACAGGAACCTTCCAACAACCGGCTGGTTGTTTACATTCTCAACCCTCACCACGCACGTGGGAAAAACCACAGTTGAAATGTTCCTGGAACTTGAATTTGCAACGCAGGTAGTTGAGTTTTTATCTGGGAATCTTGGGAGGGGTGTTTGAGGGCCTTGAGCTGGGTGAACAGTCCCTGCGAAGGTTCTCTGAAAACGAAAAACGGGAAAACGAGAGTTCATCGCCCGCAGCCGGATTGGGTTTCCTGTGACCGGACGAATTTGATGCACTCCCCGCCGTGCCAATGTTCCCATTTCCATAAGCATTATTTTTCAAACACAATAAATAATTATGTGACCCAATTGTACATTTTGAACATTTTCGTCCCGAACAATCCCGCGCCCAATGGCCGAACCCCAAACATTGCCAACAACAGGAAATCTTCCATACCAATTCTCGTCAACCATTGATGAAATTGCTCAAAAACACTTGGCATCGGAAAACCGGGTGCCAATCCGAACCACAAATTTTACAGTTTTTTGATTTTCCTGTGGAAGCAGCCAAGGTCGTGGTAGCCCGGTTCGTAATTTTCCCATTAGTTCCTGATTTTTTAGCGTCCGTACATTTATTTTCATACGCCTCCAAGTAGTTGTATTGTTGTACAATGAATTCATCCAATGCATCGTAAGAAGGCATGGTTCGTGAAGCCGCCGTATTCTTTTCCCAAGTTTTGAGCGTCCGATTATCCAATTTTGATGCAAGCAAATAATATTGACATATTATTATGTCACAAAAACATTTTTTCTAAATTTTCCACTCCCAATTTCTTGAGTGAATTGATATTTTTCACGACGCTGTTGTGAAGCTCGCGAAGCCCCTTAGCCGATTGTAATTCCAATTTTTTCAAATCAAATAGATTTCCGAGATGAGTTTCCGTTAGTTTTTTGTCATTTTTGTAAAAATCAACCAATTTTTGCCACGCAAATCCGTAATTATCTTCAGTCACCTCAATGTCGTCGATCAAATTAGCAGCTTCGCCTTCCAATAGAGAAATCAAATAATGAAATTTCCGCAAATCACTTCCACCCTTGGGATTTTCATGAATAACCACCCGGTAATTTTCGTAGAATTTTAGCCAATTTTCGGAACGATTGTCAAATTTTCCGATATTGATGTATGGGGTTTTCACGCCATAATCCTTGTCGTGACCGTTGTTGCAATTTCCGTGGGGTGGAGATTGTACCGAATTTTGATTGTCGCCCCTCGCAATTTTCAATTGTTCCATAATCAGCCCCTGAATATTGTACCATTTTTCCTCGAAACTCACGTACTCCTCGCCCTCATCTTCGTTCGCAGAATCCACGCCCTTCAGAGTTCCCTCAAGTGCAGCGGCACCGAGAGTTTCATCTTCCAAACCGACGTATTGAAAATAAGCTTCTTCAAATTTTTGTAAGAGTGGTTCTAAATTCCGAAGTTTCGTTTCCAACTGTGGGATGGTGAATTCAGCAGGGTCCCCGTTAATGAAATTTCCGATCTTTGTGAGGGAAGACTTGAGAGTTTTCAATTTGACCTTGAGGCTTTTCCGATTCATGTTACCGGTATTGAGGGGGAAATAAGGAAATGAAATTTAAAGGATAATTCAAGAAAGGAATGAACCTGACTCACCGAAATTCTCCGTGATGACAACCGCCGCCGTCCGTGCGAGCCCAGGTGCTCGTTGGTGAATTAAGTCCGTGAGAGCGATCGTGTATCCAAAGTCGCAATTAGCAAATCCGAATTATGCTAATCCGGCCCGAAGTACCAAAAATGATGTGACCAGGGCGCATCGGGGGTAATGGACTGTATCCGAATATCCAAAGGTGGTTTTATTCCGTGTAAATACTTGTATGTCACAATCGCAATAGGCAGCGGTGTCCAAACTCTACGAGCTTGTTCCCCATGGAATAAGTACTTGTTCCATGGCTTGTTCCCAATACTCAACTGAAACACCGGAGAGGGCCCAGCGCTCCCTCCTTCGTACCCTAGCTTTTTCAGGAACCTCTCTCCTAACGCCCAACAATGTTGCTCAAGCACAGACTGAGTATGCGTTTTTTGAACTACTCTGAAGCTCTCTGAAACACAACACCCCTATTAGAAAACGCTTGTGTACAGCAAGTCAGTCAGACATTTTATGTCTTTTTTTCATTACGCAATTTTCTGTTTGCGGGAAACGGCTCAAAATATGAACATTGTTTTGTTATCGATGGGTTTGTAGCAATATGTGCGTACATTGTGCTGATACCAATTTTTCGTTCCAGTTGACCTTTCCGGGCATCAGCATCACCAAAGTTGAACTGCTCACCAAAGGATCGCCCCCCAATCAGATGCACACCAAATGGCAGAAAAGCGTCGTCAACATGGAGCGTGGTTTGGACTTCTACCCAAGAGGAGCGATTCTCGCCAAATTCACTCACCTCCAGCACGACCCCTTCCAGATGAAAATCACCGTGAGTGCTGATTGAATCTGTACATCCGAAGAGGGAAGCGTTCAATTTGACGACAATCGATTCAAATTTACCGTTTTCAGGTCAACAATACCGGTGAGGCCAAAACGGGAACTGTTAGGATATTCCTCAGCCCGAAGTTCGACGAGAGGGGCGCACCATGGAACTTCAACGAGCACAGACTCATGTTCATAGAACTGGACAAATTCTTGGTACCTCGTGAGTGGCTGTTTTATTTTCGTCTCACCATAGTTTTAAATTCATCCAACTTATCGAGCTAGTAAGATAGGCACGGCTTGCGTGAAGTCGTGGCAACTGACGCTTAAAACAAGTTGTTGCCATGATGATGGCAATTCTTCCTTCATCAAGGGGTCCAAGATTGGCACCTACACAGCACGGATTATCAATCGAATTGATTTATAGAACTATTTTGTGACAACCTTTTCTGATATTTTTTGGAAAAAATTGTAACAAATTACGTTACCAGTTACGTTAATAAATTTAGCTTCGTGGAAGCTCCGACGAAGCGTTTTATTGCACTTGACTTTACTTCGGTGTCCATAAATCAGAACCCCTCCAGCTGTTTTAATTGGCTATTTTACTTTTGTTACAATAGTGAAGAAGGGCAACACGACTCTGGACAGGCAGTCCACCCAGTCCAGCGTGACAATCCCGTTTGAACGGGTCTTCAGACCACTGGGATCAGAGGCAAGACCAGAAACTGGAAATGCTGCCGCGGCTTTCAATTTCTGCGGATGCGGTTGGCCTCAGCACATGCTCATACCCAAGGGCGTCGAGGGGCAAGGCCTCCCGTGTCAGTTGTTCGTGATGATCTCCAACTACGCGGACGACAAGGTGAGTAGAACAGTTTGAAAAGGCCGTAATTCCGCTCCACCGTGACTAGGCAACCCCGTCTACGCAAGAATGTTTAGGTTCGAACTCTTTCCTTATGTTATTCTGACGACATTATTGGTGCTAGGTCGATCAACCTTCCGTCCCCCGCCCCTGCTCTGACGCTGCCAGCTACTGCGGCATACGTGACGGAAAGTACCCCGACAGGAAGTCCATGGGCTACCCCTTCGACCGTCGAGCTAGCACCGACGTCGACCGCCTGGAGGACTTCCTGACGCCAAACATGTTCGTCCTCGACGTCAACATCGTCCATCACAACACGGTGACGGACGTGTCGAGCCAACAGATGCAGCAGCTTCAGACCCGCGGAGGGCAGACGCGTCCTTCCGGGTCAGGTGGGAGACCCTGGAGGAACTAATCGTCGTGACAGCCGCCTATTCCAGCTTTTGGTGAGCGCGTCTTAATTTACAGGTTTCAGAATGTCTTCCAAAACACCCTTTCCTTACAATAGCCATTCTTGGAGCAATTCAATCACTTTTTGAGTCACTGGATTTCAGAAATTCAATAATTAAGAAGAGAACAACTTTCATTTCCAGAATTAGAACTCCTATTTTTTAAAGCTTTTCCAAGTTGAATTAAGAACTTTTCAAACCAATTTGAGAATTTTCCCATTTAAAGAACTTCCACTACTAAAAGGAAAAATGAAGTGTTCGAAACCACACTGAGAAGTTTTTAAGGCATTCAAGACTCTTATTGGAAATAAAATAACTGAAACAAAATGAAGGAATACCGTTTTAAACAAATTTATATTAATTATTAAATTTTAATAATTTAATAAAATTCATATGAATTTGTTTTTAAAATGATAGTATTCTTTATTTTTGTTTCAGTAATTTTATTTCAAAGAAAAGAAATTGTCTTAAAAACGTGTCCATTCGGTTTTAAAAACTCCCTCTTTCTTTGTTACAGTGATTGTGTTCTCAAATTGATTTGAAAATTGTTCAACTTGGTTTGGGAAATTCTCAGTTGAACTTGGGAGAGCTATACCTATTACAGATTCGGTTTTTTTGTAAGAATGTACACATAATACCCCTCAATCAATTTATTAGAAGATAGCGCGCCAGCCGCTCAACGAGCTAAGAAAAGTTTAGTTTTCTTTTTGTCTCAAAAATAATAAATTTCATATTCAATATCAATCATCAATCATTCATTATCAAATAAATTTGATGTCTCCAAAATTTTGAAAAATTCAAATTAATCCCTCTTATTAACACACATTTCACCCGTTTTTAAACTGCTGGCTCACTACAGGCCTAAATAGAATTCTTATCACAAATAAAGGCGCGCATACATCTGGCAAGATAGGTGGGTAACCCGATATTCTAATTACAATGTGCGATAATCGAATAGTTCTCCTTCCAGCAGGAAGAACAACTGTTGGTTTCGAATTGACTTATGCTTTCAACAATGTACTCTTTACCTATATATCATTCTGCCATATAAGGCTATAATTATTATATCTGTTAGAAATATATTGAAAAATCAATTAGAAATAAAACTGTATGAATCATGAATATCACGAATTCACTTGACTTCACCTTCTTCTTGTCAAATTTGGAAGCAACAGGTTGATTGTTGTCACAGAAATCACATTCTTTGCTGAAGAGGACGTTTGAATTGATGAACTAATTGAGGCCTCCTCTAGGGAAAATAGTTACATTGGGATATAGGTTTATAATGTTTTTTATTATTTTAGTTGGAGCTCAACATGAGGTTCTATGGAGACGCGCATCAGTCAAAATATAAAAACGCTGCAAATTCTTACACAGAGGTTGGTTATTCCTTGGACCAGGCGCATGTAGACTCACTTCTTCAACATGGGAAAAACAGTGGGTGTGGCGAGTCCCAAACCCATTCCAATCGATTCGAAATTTAGTGGAAGATGAAAACCCACACGCCTAGGTGCCAGAAATCTCGAAAACATATTCAAAATGGGTAGACAGATACCCATAACTTCTGGTGGGTGCTAATCATTCTGGGACCCATTTCTTTGGATTCAGCGTCCAAAATTACTTGACACTCCTGAATTGCCACAAACCTCAAAAATCCATTTTTCGAAAAACACATTTTGACCCCTACCCCGCCCAAATTTGGTCCGATCGGACTAAAAAGTTTCGAGGACAAATTTGAACCGGAAATTTGGGACCCCTGATCAAAATTTCAGATTTTTAGCAAATTTTCTACTACCTAAGTCGGCAAGGACGGCGTAAGGACATTTGACTTTTTTGATGTAGACTCTAGAAATGTCCAGAAAAAAATTTTGGGCCAAATCGGAGAGATTGACTTTTTGCGTGAAAACATAGGATGATTATTCAAGGAATAACCAACCAAAATGTATAAGCTAATTTCCCATTGGATGATATATTTGTCTTACCATCATCTGAAGCCAGTGTTGTTGCTGAAATCTTCCAAGTCACTTTCCATGACTCTTTCAACAGGAGAAACTAACCTCATAATAGCTACTGGTGGCAAAACAACGTGGATCTAACAGATAAAAAATAACTTCATCCGGCTCTCTCTTTGGAAGAGCACGTTAGCTCAGTGATCAGTTGAGGGAGATCGAAATTTGCGACTCAGAGGGAAATGCATTTGCACCAATCACCGTTAACTTAGTGGTATTAACCGTCATGTAATACTGTTTAGCAGTTTTGTCGCTTATGATAAGACGAGCTATTCTACGATAAAATACTAGTGTTGAGTTCTCTGCTTTGAGGCTCAAAACGATCGGTATTCCGCTCACTGACTCCAGGGGTCAGATGTGTTGCAGTTGAAGATTGTTCTACAAACGTGAGATAAGCCCTCCCAGTCTACAAGCAAAAGTGTACCTAATCAATTTGTCTTAATTATCTGACGAGGTAAATATTGGATAGGGCTGTTCATTACCTTCCAATTAACTATAATTTCAAATAGCGATGATTTCTCAACACATCTCAATCTAATTATATTATGCAGAGAAATGAGATACCCCTTAATTAATTATAAATCTGTCAGGGGTGTCTGAGAAGTGGCTTAGGAGTTGGCATTCGTCCATCTTTCTGCATTCATGGGCTACTGGGAAACAACCATGATTTTTCCTGTCAAAAGGTAATGAATTAATCGAATGAATACTACATATTTTCAAAGATAAAAATTCTCTTTAATATCAAATATTTACAATATAGACAAAAAAAAAAAGAAAGAAAAAACATTAAAATATAACAAGCTCCTTAATTCTTCTTCATACAGCCTCTTACAAGAAATTTGTTACCTTCAGAAAATGAAATACAATGACCCTTTCCACAACTTGCTTACCTCGTTATAGAAAAGGAGGGGGAACATAAGGGAAACATTTCTAGCCAATTCGAGAGTGCCATAAAAATATTGAAAAAAAGAAGAAATAATATGACAACTTTTGAGTGTACAGACCATACAAAGCTCCTTCCGAGCGAGCACTCTCGACGGCCCAACAAAACGACACAAATGCGATTTAAAATCCGCAAATCGATAAAATAATTGATTCCCGTGCTTTGCAACACCTAATTGTTTTTCTTTTTACAGTCTCAGAAGAGGGAGATTTATGACCGTAACGTAAAATATCTTAAATCGTGAATTAAAAACAAAATAAAACTCAAGTCTTGACAAAGTTGCTTAGATAAACAAAATCAAATTGACTATTTCTTGCGTCAAATAGCATACATTTAACCTGACACAATTTCGTCAAATGACGCATTTTTCCTAATGTTGACAATATGTTCTCTTTTTGATCAGTATAGGCACAGTGGCACTTTACCAGGCGTTTTTCCATTAAAAAGTTATCTCTTTTTTTGGAAAAAGGGGAATGTCCGCTATGGTAACCATTCAAAAAAAAAAAAAAAAAGATGATAGATTTGATGATATAGGATTGTTCTATAGTGGTGGCGAAAGAAGTTTAAAATTTCAGATTTTACTGTGGCGAATGGAGTCGGAAAAAAAAGTTTGAATTCCAAATAGATTGATGATGTGAAAGTATTTTCGGCAGTATGCACGGACGCATTTCAGATTTTGGCAGTGACATGAAATTGCAACAGGGCAACGCCATGACGGTTGTATTACTATTAGAGAAATCAATACGGCGACGTAGTTCCACCACGAATTCCTTTTTTCGCCTATATTATTAAGCTATTATTTAATAATTTATTCTTCTCACAAAATAGGGGTTTCTTTTATCTTGCTAGAAACCTCATTCCGGAGGCTTCCAGGATGAGAGGTTAGTGTAATCGAACTTGGTTCTTGGAGGGAGACGAAAAATCATTTTGAACGCGCAGGCGAAAGGATTTGAGAAGACCCGATATACAAGCCTGACTAGATCCTTACAAACAATAGATAATATTTCTGTGTTATGGAAAAAGAAAAATTGAGAAATTAAAGAACAATGAAATTCATTTTAACGGTTCGTTCCGTCTTCATAGATAAAACTCAACTGTTCGACTGGAAGAATCAACTTGACGAAACAAACAAGGCGAGTGAAGACAAAACAGCTAACAAACGAGGAAAAACAACATAATGTACAACTAGAGGATCTTTTGCATGGACGTGGGTACCTAAAGGGACCCTACAATTACGCATACATGGTTCAAGAAGTAGGTAATGCGAAGAAAATAAGAGGCACTTTGGTTCGACGTTCGGTGAACGACATTTTGTATCTCGATGGTCGATAATTCAAGAGTTTACAGAAGAGAACGAAATCGCCAAAAACACCGAACGGGTTTGAGGTGACCGTTCTATGAGGAAAAGACACCGTAGGGGAAGATGGTAGGGAGTAGGACAGGTTAAAATAAATTATGGAAATAAATAACGAAAATATAAGTTATATTCTTATATGAAGGAAGGGGTTGAATAGGAGGAAGGGGCAGGGAGTGAAAAAAGAGGACGCGTTTCTTTCTCTTAAATATTTTGTACACTAGTGACTCAGTCGATGACCACATAAGGCAGTATGTGGAGGGGGGCGCCATTGGACGTGGTGGTGTACACTTCGTGCCATTCGCGGAATACGCGTTCCCCTCCCGGCTCCAGCTCTTCGTAATTACCTATCGAGGAAAAGTACAGTTGGGTGAGAGAGCATGAGAAAAATGTTGAAAAAGCGAAAATTTGACATTTAATGTTATGGTTTGACTCGTAATGATAAGAGTCAGTGCAACGATGAGAACGAAAGAGAAATGAGAAATTAAAAATTGGTCACACGATCATGTAGACCATAATAGACCATATATTTTGACCATAATATGGTCTAAATACATTGCCCTAGGTTAGGAGAATATATTTCGGTCCAGCAATGAATGGTTGCTGATCTGATTCGGCGTCGTTTACATAAAGCGATGAGAATGGTCGTTGGAGCCGTAACACACGCCATTGCTCTTTGGCAGTGAACGGAGGGGGGAGAGACTTTTATGGGTGATTGAGGCCAGAAACGAACTTCCAGGACCTAAACAGGTATATATGTAGAAGAGTTTTCAAAATGAAAACTTGAGAATTTCTTACTCCCTCGCTAAAGACAGTTGAGGCACTGATAGCCAGATGGACCATCCCACAAACTTTTCGAAAATGAGTTTTTTTCACACAAATAGTCCACAGTCCCATCTAACAAAATCTATTGGAAATCTAACAAATCTATTGGAATCAGACTCGTTCCTTAAAGTGTTCACGAGATAGCAGCAATTTCCAGATGATCCAATTTCGATTCCACTTGAGCAATTTATAAAAAAAAGTTTCCTAGTTAATTTTACATCGATCTAGGTTGTATTTTAAATAGATATTTTAAGAAGATGTTTTCCAATGATTTCTAACAATTTTTTGGCTGTCAACCTGGACCATTTATGGCGATAAGCAGGAGTGGATTGAAATTGCAACAACGGCAGAGTGGAACAGCCCACAAAAAATCGCTGTGTTCTGGCAATGAGGGGCTAAAAGGTCCTTGTGGTTCATAGGTACCTTATTCTTGACTGAATGCGTTGATTTTTTCATTAAACAGCCGATAAAAACCTTTAATATTAAGCATGTGAAAATCGGCCAAAATTTCAAATGCGATTTTCTCCATTCAACACCTGACTGGGATGGTCCACTCTGGCTATGAGCTCCACAATTTATTGAAGATGTATTCCCTTGAGCAAAGCTATTTTGAGGAAAACATTTTCCAGGTAAATAACCAAAAAACCCTGCAAATTATTACACACGGGTTGGTTATTCCTCGAATGGGGGAAACAGTGGATGTGGCGGGTCCCGGACCCAATCCAATCGATTCAGGGTCCAAAATTTAGTGGAAAATGATATCCCACACGCCATTCATTCTAGGCTAGATTAAACCGTGGCGCAAGTGGCTAGCGCGTTCGGCAGTAACCGGAAGGTTCTTGGTTCGAGCCCAGGTGGGAGCGAATATTTTTGTTTTCTGATTTAGTTTTTTTTTACCCATAAATTGAACAATAAATTGACCAATTACTTCTTCCAGTGGGTGCCAATCGTTCTGGGACCGATTTTATTGGATTCAGCGTCCAAAATTTAGTGGAAAATGATACCCTACTCGCCTAGATCGCCCAAAATCTCGAAAAATCCATTTTTCAAAAAACACATTTTGACCCCTACCCCGCCCAAATTTGGTCCGATCGGGCTGAAAAGTTTCGAGGACCCGTCTCGGCCGGGAACAGACCCCTGACCCAAATTTCAGATTTTTAGAAAAATTTCTACTACCGAAAACGGCGCGGACAATGGACGGCGGACGGACATTGACCTTTTGGTTGGTTATTCCTTGAATAATCAACCTATGTTTTCATGATAATGGTCAACCTCTCCGATTCGGCTCAAAATTTTTTTCTGGACGTTTCATGATGTCCTGATCAAAAAAGGTCAATGTCCGTCCGCCGTCCGCCGTCCGCCGTACGCCGTCCATTGTCCACGCCGTTTTTGGTAGTAGAAAATGTTCTAAAAATCTAAAATTTGGGTCAGGGGTCTGTTCCCAGCCGAGATGGGTCCTCGAAACTTTTCAGCCCGATCGAACCAAATTTGGAGGGGGAAGGGGTCAAAATGTGTTTTTTGAAAAATGGATTTTCGAGATTTTGGGTGATTTAGGCGAGTGGGGTGTCATTTTCCACTAAATTTTGGACGCTGAATCCAATAAAATGGGTCCCAGAACAATTGGCACCCACTGGAAGAAGTAATGGGTCAAATTGGGTATTTATTACCCATGTGGGTGACTTCAGCCGAATAGACAAACAAAACACATCGTCATATCCTGTTGTTTATAACCAGCTGTTAAACTTAGCAACCAATTTTGAGCAGTTGCCTACAATTCTTTTTACTGTCCGAGCTTTTTATCCGTACCATTCAATTCAATTTAATACAATTATTATAGCCTTCTAAATTACCTACGTTTTCTCAATATTATATTAGTAAATTAGTGTCGTAGTGCCCCATAGATACACCCATCTTGAATATGTGTTTTCGGGATTTCTGCTACCTAGGCGTGTGGGGTATCATTTTCCACTAAATTTCGGACGCTGAATTCAATGATGTGTGTCCCAGAACGATTGGCACCCACCGGAAGAAGTTATGGGTCAAAATGGGTATGTATCCACCCATTTGGTATGTGTCAGGATTTCTGGTACCTGGGCGTGTGGGGTATCATATTCCATTAAATTTTGGACCCTGAATCGATTGGAATGGGTCTGAGACCCGCCACACCCACTGTTTCCCCCATTCGAGGAATAACCAACCCGTGTGTAAGAATTTGCAGATTTTTTGATCTAGACACCATGAAACGTCCAGAAAAAATTTTTGAGCCGAATCGGAGAGGTTGACCTTTTGCATGAAAACATAGGTTGATTATTCAAGGAATAACCAACCAAAACGGAGACCAAAAAACAAAAGTTCATGTAACGAAAATGAAACCGCTTTAGAAGCTTCCGTATTGTTTAACGCAATTCTTATTGAGAAATCATAGAGATTTAGCATGAAACATGACTCGGCGGGGATTTACTTGCCTGAAAACGACAATCAATCGGAAAAATAGCCGTTGAACACAATAAAGGTTCGTTAAGGAATTAGTTTTAGACAAAGCTTACCATTAACACCTTCCCAATGCTCGCCGAGAACTCGGTCGACGTCCGCGTCGTTAACGACCGTTTTGGGAGGCGGAACGTTGCAGTCGACGTCATCGCCCCAGTTGATACCGTCGACGTCAAGCGGAGGTAGACGGGCGAGAATTTCCTCGGAGGTTTGAAACGACGGCTTGACCTCGGCGGAGGCGGCGACGGCGGGCGTTTTGTCTTTCTTCTCTTTCTTCACTTTGGGAGGCGGTTCGGGGCCTTTGACGCCGCTGGCGCCCGTTTCATCGTCGGAACGCCCCTCGACGTCGACGACGGTATCTTCGTCGTTCTCGGATTGGGACCTGTCGTGCGGAAGAACATAGTTAGCGGGAAAATTCGGTCAAATTATTACATACTATTTAATTAAAAGCAGAATTCAAAGAAGCATTCAGCCCCTGGGACACGCGAATGGAATGGACTAAACGAGAAGAAAACCCGCGCTCTTCTCGATAAGACCAGATGTTCAATGATGAACAGGTCGGGATTTTTCTCAATACAATATTATCAGGCCGACTTTGGGGACTGCAATGGGACTCGTTGTCAGAAAACCTGCCGAGGGTTCTAAGGGAGATTGCTGAAGATGGGGGCTCCACGGCGGATCCGGAAGGTTGCCAAAATCTAATTTTGCGATCTGTTCGAAGTTATTATAGAATTTTTGATGGATCAGAGTTGCCTGGAGATCTCGAACTACTTGAAATACGCAGGTTCACTTCATGCTTGCGGCTTTAGGTCATCATTGAACTGAAATTTCTACCTCGGAATCAGCAGAATTACCGATAGCAATCCGGGGGGATGTAAAATGCAAACTATGGAACGAAAATGAGGTAGGAGAGGAAGGTCGTCTAGGGACGGTGAAACAGCGGAAGTTTCTCCTTAAGAGTAGCACTTGACATACCTGAGAAACCGGACTATGTGTTCAGACTTGTTGAGAGCGACGTCCTCTGACGGGAAGACACAGTTTTCGCTGGATTTCGATTGAAGTCCAGCGAGAAGCTCTTGAGTCGTTTTGACTTTGTGCAACCGAGCGATCGACGCGATTTTCTCTTTGACGATGTCGCTTCCGCCTTTCTTCTTCTTCGTCCTGTCTTTTGGCGCCTTCTTCCGATTCTTCGTTTTACTCGGGGTCGGAGGAGCCGCCGGAGTGACGGAGACGATTTCGCAGTCGGAGCCGACGGAATCGTAGTGGTCGCCATTCACTCGGGGTTCGATGGGCGGTTGGTCACTTGGTTCGGGAACCTGCGAACACCAACAGTGAGAAATCAAGTCACACCAACTATAATCGAAACGGATGCACTTCATAAAGCATCAATCCGTGGACCCCCAAGTCTTGCTATCAGTCATATAAAATGAAAACTCCGTAAACAGAAAAATATTTTTAGTTAATGAATGTGTGATCTATTATTGTAGTTTTCAGCCGATTTCCCGGCTTTGCCCGCAAATTTTTTTTTCACACGGGTTTGTCATTCCTCGGAACATTCTTCAACTTGGGGAAAATGGGGGAAACCGTGGGAGTGGCGGGTCCCGGACCCATTTCAATCGACCCAGGGTCCAAAATTTAGTGGAAAATGATACCCCACACGCCCAGGTACCAGAGATCTCGAAAACAGACATTCGAAATGGGCACCCATTTTGACCCATAGCCTCATCCAGAGGGCACCAATCGTTCCGGGACCCGCCCCATTGGATTCAGCGTCCACAATCTAATGGAAAATTATACGCCATACGCCTAGGTACCAGAAATCTCAAAAACATATTCAAAATGAGTAGAAGTAAGCCATTTTCGCCCATAACCTCTTCTAGTGGGTGCCAATCGTTCTGGGACCCTTTTCATTGGATTCAGCGTCCAGAATTTAGTGGATAATGGTACCCCACACACCTAAATTGCAAGAAATCTGAAAAATCCATTTTTCGAAATTCACATTTTGAGATTTTAGAAAATTTCTACTACCAAAGTCAGCGTGGACGGCGGACGGACATTTGCTAATATTGATCTAGACACCTTGAAACGTCCAGAAATTTTTTTTTTGGGGCGAATCGGAGAGATCGACTTTTTGCATGAAAGCATAGGTTGATTATTCAAGGAATAACCAACCAAAAGTTCATAGTTCATGAACTATGCATGAGCAATCTGTTAATGTCAGCCGATTTTCCGGCATTGCCGCGCAATGGAACAGAAAAAACTGTATGTTCATGATATATTTTACACAGGACTTCGATGTTCCTGCACTATCCCTCTGGTGGATTCGAAGCACCTTTCCAACTGGATTACCATGGGCGCCTTGACATCCATACTTTCAAAATTAGCCCCCTCGAGAGTAAAACTTAATAAATGCCCCAAAATTATCCTCAAAACTCATAAATTATAGGACAGGAACAGTTGAAAGACTTACAGGCGATGGCTGTTCACTTCTAGACTTTTTGTTCGGAGGAAGCTCGGGGGACGTGGATTTGGACTTGCTCGAACCATCTTCTTTCCGCAGTCTCTTATTGGATGCGTGGGTTCGCGGTACGGCATCCAATCTAGAATCAGAAATCCCGTTGAAGGAGCATAAAAAGAAAAATCTCTGCAGCATGTGGAACTTTGATAATGAATGAACTGCTTAACGCGTTATGAATGAAGAAAGTATCGCGAGATATCATCTCTTCAATCAGCTACTCATCAACGTAAAGACTGCCTCGGAACTAAGCTCAGTCCACTAACCCGTAACTCTTACAATAAGCTGCTGCAATAAATAAAAAGACCATAGAATGCGATCATCACCAATAAACGAACAAACTGGGTTACGTTCTCGATTGAAATTAACTAATTAATTAGTCTCAATGAACTCGGTAATACTCCTGGAATGAAATAGTACGAGTGTTATCCAGGAATGCCTCCACATATTACTATCTGCCTGAAATTCATCGAAAAAAAGCGAAAAGCAAAATAAAAGTGACAGGAACTTCGCTCTTAGGAGATAATTCCAAATGGTACGCATACCGTGACGTGGACAGCGCAGGGCTGACGTTGCTCTTCTCGCTGGCCGGGAGGGACACTGCGGGGGAGATGGGGTTCGAGCGGAGAGCGCCTCCCCCAGGCCCCGGACCACTCGTCGACGACGACGCTGGCGTCAGAGGTTGACGACGAAATGTCGCCGCAGGAGTAGTCGGAGGCACCCCGTTCTGAGCAGCGGTCTCCACGTGCTGAGCGGCAACAGCTGCAGCTGCTGTCGATTTTCATAAAAACAACTCAAAATGTAACATGTGACGTTCGCACAGGTAACAATGAGAAAGCCAGAATCAGTATTTTTTTTAAATTTATTATTTTTTTTAATGTTAAATTTTGGGGCTGCTTACGCCGAAAACATGCTTAGAAGTCAATTGAATCTTACTGACATGGCATGCAGCCTCTTGGGAGGAGAGAAGACATATTCCTATCTAATAAACATGAAAAGTACCTACAATTGTATGATAAACTATTCCAGTTAGACGACAATAATCTAAATCTAAAATGAAAGTAATACATACTTCAATACAAACCAAGCAAGGAAAAACCAAAAACAACATAATTTTCTCCTATTGCACATATAAACCTGCACCCTCCAACAATTTACAATTAAAACTGTGTTTGTAGATACTGGCTAAAAGAAGGATACAACCATCAGCGTTTCCCTACCATCCTTCCCAGGATAAGTGCTAGTGAAACTCAACCGTTTCATCAATATTGATTTGACAACTCAGAACACATGGAAGATCGATTCACTCCTACCACGAGTACAGAGCGTACAAAGTTTCTGCTGAACGACCTCGCAACCTTCCATTTGCACCCACGCTTTCAACGGATGCTCATAATCCTAGTTGCACTGAAATCCGTGTTTCTGAGTCTAAATGGAATTCAGAGCTGATGAAGCCGAAGTCCAATGTACAATACGCGGCCATATTCGCCACACTGGCCACGGCCTGATACACCAACTTGGTCCAGTAGCCAAGATGCTTCCAAGTAAAGATGAATAAAAATGCACTCTTCCTCTCCCGAAAAATAATAGGTTGAAGGAAGCTGACAGTACCGACTATGCTTATCAAAAGCCTCAGGTTCAAAACTACACCACATCAGTTCTAGATATCGTCTTCATGGCTTTGCAAGCTGGGAGGAAAACGTGGCGGACCGCTTGGCCGAGTCATGTTCGAACCACTTTTGATGTTAGCCCACCCTGCCGACTTGAATCGATCTCTCCTTTTTCTATTAGCGGTCTGGGCCCACGGTGATGATTCACATTCAGGACATTTCAGATCAGAACTAGTCAAAACAGCCCCCAAAAGAGTTGCCCAATTGGGAAAAACTGGTCAGAAAATTCTGAGGCAAAAAAGCACCACCAGACAAGAAACTAAGCTTACCTTCCGCTTGAGGCAAGATCAAGTCACGCCAACGCCGTACCAGATCTTTGGCCCTTTTGGCAAGAGATTCATTGGTTGTTTTACGTCGAAGTTCATTGATGTCTCTACCCAATCTCGTAGTCTGAAATATAATTCAATAAAAGAGCAATAAGCGATGCGAAACAAGTAAAAATGGGAAACTTCCGTAAAAGAACTTTGAAATACCATGAGAATGAGGCAACCGTATCGTTTTTTTGCATTCAACGTCGATTTTTTTCGCGATACCAATAATACATCTCAATATAAATCTACTGTTAGAAAGCAGATAAAATTTGAGTTTTTACATTTCGCTAGGACCCAGTGCTTCTTTAAGAAAATTTGCAGGAACTCGATTTCTGCTCAATGTCTTAAGTCTGATCTTTGACCTGCTATTGCGGTGCTCATTAGGTTTTGACTGGGTGAGTGCGCTAGGCATTAAGGAAAACTAACGCAGAATCCGAAAATATGCTTATAAGTTGAAAGGAGAAGGAGTGTTAAACTGTTGTTTCATGGAAAGCGGGGGCACTTTCCTAGAAAGGTAGGTTCACTCAATTAATTTGTACATACCAACCTTGAATATTGGTTGCAACATTTCAGAATATCAGGGGCAGATTTTATCAAATTTATGATCAAAGTTTGCATCACAGGGGCTTTCCAACAAATAATGCTTGTTTACACAATAAAGAATAGGTGGACAGAACCAATAAAAGGATCAAAGCGGCTCCCCACCTCGAGGGCTTCTTTTGTGATGGGTGTCCTTTCCAAGATGGTAATGATTTCCAGTACTGTGTCCATATCCACCACCTGGAAAGAAGGAGTCGAGAATCAGCGCAGAATATAAGCAAAAAAATATGACCGATAAGGTGTGAAACCTTCATTGAGGATCCGTTCTCCGATCAGTGCTCACCATGGCGTTGGGTTTCAATACATCAGTGTACCAGAATACACTTCGATAATTTTATCATTTCAATCATGAGGATATAATGGTGCAGAAACGAAATGATAGGAAATAAATTGGTGGTAAGCGGGATTTGGTGTACATAATGGAGTAACGCTTGCAGGTGGCTACAGAGTTAATCGAAGCGAGATATAAATATATTATACATTGATCTTGTGCTGAAGGAGCACACAATCAGAGGAGAATTTAAAAAATCATAATATAAATAATATTTAAAAATTACACATTAGGTGCTTCCTGCTACTATTAACATTCAGATGGCCGCAGCGCCTACATGTTAAAGTCTGGTTGGTTGGAAAGGTACGAAATCTATCAGATCCCAATAATATAGGTAATTTAGTTACCCAGAGGCCTCGCACAAACCATGGGCTGTGACTGGACCTCAAGATGGCCGCTCGGAGACCATTTACAGTCAAATGAGCGTTTGCTAGAAGAAGAATAGAATAGAATGTAATAGAATCTAACAACCAAATTGAAATGTCAACGTCTTTAATGAAATTATAAATAATCGTTGTCTATACTGCTGGATCAATATTATTAAATATTGATCTCACCGATATCCACAAAACTGTAACATACTGATGACTACCCGGCCAGCTCATTTCTGCTGTTATATGGAGGAATATTGCTGTCTTTCGGTATACTCGCTATACCCATCTTGGCTACCCGTCGCTATACTTGCAGATATTTCATTAATCGTACTTGTTCATACTTTCATACTCTTCATACGCTCTTCATATTCGAAGCAGCAGATTTTTCACAAATTTTACTTGCTTACGTTTTAAGTAGTTTCAGCGATTTCCTGAAAGACCAGGAAGTCACTTTGGTACGTTATAGTTTGTCTTAATTTTACATCGTAACACACCAAAATACATCATGTAGCTTCAGCGAACGTGATTTTCATGTTAATGTACCCTTTGTTGCAAGAGTTGAAGCTAATCAAAACGTCTCTTGAAAGCTCAGACATTAACGAAGGATGAACCAATTTACGGGATCAGTGAGAGTACGTACCCACAAAGTCGAGGTGTTTCGGTTCACTTTTAAACCGCAGGGGAATTTGACGAAGTTTTGTTGATAATGTAGCGGTAATGCAAAGAATATCATCAACATCCAGCTAATACATTTCTGAAAGAGAGCGCTCGGGACTAAAAATATCGACTATTGAGAAACTGTAGGGCGTGACTTGCACCATTTCGGACAACCCGGTGATCCTGCTCCTGAAGATAGCTTTGGAAGTTGTATTCCAAGATTGTTTCGGAAGCGGTATTCAAAAACACTCAACAATTGCGATATTAAATCTCAATCAAGAGTCGAGATGTTGAGCAAACTACCTCTGCACATAACTAGCATGACGATATGTGCTTCGGAAAAGTTCCCTCGAGAATTTAGACTATCTTCCAGCCTAAACTAGCGGGGACCTTTCAGTATAGTCAACCATCACCATGAAGTGTTATCAGGAAACGAGCAGATCGCCAGACACGTTTCGATGGAAATTCCCAACATATTTTGCTACCCCATGTTGAAGCGTGTGCGCTCAGCCCTTCAGGGCGACTGTGAATAACTTTTCCAATACGATATTCCATAAAATACGCACCTACAATGAAAAAATAACCTATGAACTCATTAGATTTCAACTAGCGAAATGTCCACGCGTTGAATTTTCCCATGAATCGCTGCCAGTGAACTTACACGACCGGCGTGATTTTATTAGGCCATATAAATCAAGATCAAAGCAATAATGAAGTTAGGCCCATTAAAACCACGAAATTGAAGGAAAGGACGAGGAAAACTGAGGATGAGGTAAGTAGTAGCGAGAGCGTGGAAAGAACCTGAACAAGTACATTTAAACCAACACCAGGAGTCTATTTGATCTGCTGTCTTTATTGCATGGATTGGGTCACATTTTGGGCAATATCGAGCCAACTTGTACTTCAAAGGGCCGGTTGAAAAGCAAATTTCTTGAGACTTTAGAAGGAAGTCACCCAAAGGGGGAAAATTACATAACCCCGACCCAATATTACGAATGTAACCTTATCACGAACGTACTTACATGATGGCCGTACTCATACTTCTCGGGCACGTCACAAATTTAACTAAATAAAATGTTCTCACAAGTGGGTAAATTGGGGAAAACGCTAATGAAAAAGCCCAAAACCGGATATTTCGCGACGAGTGCGCAGGCGCAGTGCCACTAAAGAGCCTTGAGGTTGGCTGCTACACTTTCTCAGGCTTCAGTAAGGCTATTTCACAGAGTAATATCACACATATCGGATTGTACTTACGGCACTCGCCACATATGATACGACTACGATACGATCGAGGTTTTCGGGGACAAACATTGGAGAGAGACACTGACGATACGATGGAGAACGGATCCAGATTGAAAAACGGGCCAGGTTTTTCGCGATATACGCGTGATAGGTGCGGACGTATACGAGGAGATTTGGTCAGGGAATTACGAGCTTTGTTACCACTTATAACTTGTTTTATAGTTTGCAATTCTTACATTGTATTCCCTGTCGACAGCTCTCAGTAACCTTGACTTGATTTCGAAAGGAGAATTCTGCATGAGGCCCTGAATGGTCTCGGAGAGAACAGCACCCCTGCCATTCAGCACTTATGGCGGACATGTACTGCTGGTGTCTGTCTAGAATCCTCTCCGAGGCATAATAACTTCCCCAGGCCGACCAACTGAGCGATCTCGACCCCCCTTCGGTCCACCTCGGCCTTTTTCGGCAGATGACTAATCGAGTTGAGGGTATCGATTGTTGGCCTCATTTTCATCAACAGGTTTCCTCCCCATTTCTTCCACAAAACTGACGTCATTAGAAAAGGACGACCAGGTCATAGGTACTCAAATCCCCAAGTTCCACGAACGCCTGCGTTAATAATCAGACAATGAAAAATAATAAGCTGTGAACTCAAGATTAAGCAAGCCATTTGATGCCTCCCAAATGGCCTCTTATCAAGAAAACCCAATTTCTACCTACTACCAAAATGATTCTGGAACCACGTTCACCACATCATCTCCATAAAATCAATTACTGTACGCAAGGTATCACCTATTCTCCTGATTTTTTAGTATACTGATCGCCCAAAAATTCAATTAATCAAACTTATTGTACATCTGATTCAGTGATCATGTTACCCCACACAATGTATTGCCAACCTTGCACCTAATGATGATGCACCTGCCTATTTGTGGTCGGCCGTTAGGTGATTGCCTTTGGTTAATTGAAATTCAAGTAAATGATAATATTACAATTATATTTCTGTAAAATAAATAAATAAATGTGGTTAGCGGATTGATTTTAGACTGGATTCATCTGTCAGCTATGGACACGGATTTGAAGGTACGGACTTTCAACGGTCACCTACGGATTCGGCGGTGTTGGTGTTCTAATTAATGCACGGCGAAACAGTGGCCGTAAAACTGGTTACCATAAAATACCTACTTTGACCAGTGATTCTTTCATGGGACTGAACTCAGTCTTTCGTATTATGTCATGTATTCTTTGGTAAAACACCTTGAATGGATATATAATCCTTTTCGATTACGACACTTATATATCCACGTGTATTTATCTGCTGACCCCAGGTTGAGCTCGTCACCATAGAATACTTGGTATACCTAGGTTCACATTGACCACCAACAATCAACGAAGACAAGACTCCCATTTCTTCAAAAATGTCACTCATACAACACTGGACACAAAATATAATTACGATATATATTTATAAAATACTCCCTAGACATGTTACCGTTCTTTTGAAGAAAGTAGTTAATCGCCAAGTTAGTAGTTTGTGGGTTAAAAAGGCATTTATGCCTTAATTGTAGTGTAATTAATAATACAGTCAATGGAAATGTGCCTAGACTGGCCCTTACAACGGATACTACCCGTAAACAATATGGAAACGGGTTCTTGATAACTTTAAAATTAGTGGATCATCTGCAGGATACACCCACCTTGATCAATTGCCTTTGTGAAAGTAGTACCTGTTGAAGGTGCTATATGAGGCCCCTAAGCGCCAGCTTCTCTTGCCTGACATGACTTTAGGACAAATAAGGCCATCCAATTTGAGTAATATCAACGATTTTCAACTCGTACGTACGAATCCTAATCTCGATTTTGCTCGAGGACTGCTTTTGAGAGATGTGAACGATGCCAAGTTTTACATAATTTTACAGCAGCCATATTCAAGGCTTTCTCACAAGGAGGAAAATGACGAATCGACTAGGAAAGCTAAATTGAAACCTAATACACACAAAAGTGGAGACGGATATTAGTTTTATTGGAAAGAGAAAATCACATAGAATCCACAGGAACTTGCCAATTCAGAGATTTACCCGTAACGTACATTTCTTCGAGAGCTACCGCCATTTTTCCAGCGGCTTCTAGCTCCAACCATTTCTTGTAGAGGCGGAGAGCGGCTCGAGCGTCTTCGACGGAATCATGGTTCCCTTCTTGGATTTTCACCCCTGAAACGAGATTATTAGGGTATCACAAAGTCTTGGGAATTGAGAAAAAAGTGGTACTAACCCGGCGTTTTTATGCTTAAGGCGGGATATTTACCCGAACATACCTTGTCAAGTTTTTAAATACCTACTGTTTTAGAAGGCATTCCTACACTTACAGGAAGAATTTTTTGTCATAAAGAAAAAAAATCCATTGGTTTGTGTACCATTATCCTACGATCAACGTCTTTTCTGCAACCTATCAACGTCTTCAGACGATTACCAAAATGTGTTTTGTGTATTTGTCCAAGATAAAACTGTGAAGATTATTTTACCTATACCTAATACGGAAACAAAGATACAAATAGCAATAATAAAATAAAATAACAACAAGAAATTAATACCTGTGAAATGCCAGGCGAGGAATCGCAGAGAAACCATTCTCTGTCCGGGAATGTTGAATAAGTGAACCGTGTCAATGACTTGATCGGGCGGCACGATCAGATTAATAACTCTGGAACACAATGGTGAACATGATTATTTTCACGTAAACAAAAGATGAGAAAAGTGTCTCTTTTCAGATCAAAATTCACTGAATTTAGTTGCCTGACCTAAAATCATTGTTGAGCCCATGTCCGACGAATATGACGCCGTTGTCGACGAGATAACGAAGTTTGAGGTACGTTGATTTAAGCGTCGTCAAATTTTTTGATGAGCACGTAGCGTCCAAATCACCGGGTTTGATACCGGAGAATTTTGTCAGGTAATCGAACACTTGTTCTTGAGTCGATATATAGTCGTCTATGAACGCCATCCCTTCCAACTGTCCTTGACTAAAACAATATTCAAAAATTAACTTTGGCGTACGACAATAAATAGGATTAATAGAAGTTTAAAGTTTAGATGTCAATGTGATTACCCTCGTACACATGAGATTCGCGCAACAGACATGTGGGAAGGTTTCACAGTAGCCAACTTTCCGTCACTTCGCAGCTCAGACTCTTCTTGATTCAGGGTCACGAATTCAGCGTCCATTGCGACGATGTCACCTGAATCAGTAAAAACATGACATGTTCTTACAGCTTGTGTAAAGTGGCCTCGAAGAATAACTTACATTATTGGATTTCACGGACGCAATCAACCCTTCTAGCAAACTCACCTTTTTGGGGAATTTCGTCTGGCGTGAGGGGTACAATGTTGGCGAACTTGGGAACGTTGATGAGAACGTCGGGTGAGATCTGCAACGCTTTGGAGGTGACAGCATTACCAGTGCCTCGTTGTCGCCAGTACAATACGGCCGGTATTTTCCAGTCTATGGAGAACCATACGGACTCTTGAGCAGGGACGGGTGTAATACTGGAATCAATCGAGACCACCGTTAGAAAGGAATGTGGGATTTTCAGAAGACGCAGTTTTCAGAGAAACGGCATTCTGCTGACCTTACCTGAAATCGTTGAAGATGAACCATTGCGAATCTGCTGGATCAGCATTGATTATCGCTACCACGTTCTTCTTCTCATCGTTGATGAAGCAAATTACTGCATAAAGGTCGTAAATGAGCACGTCACCTTCTGCATCGGCTATTTCGTCACCTGAGAAGTTCAATGATCAGACAAAGTTACGAAGAATAACCTTTCTCTATCATTAATAAATAATAATAGGAAAAATTAACAAAGATTGACCAGAATAAAGATAAATAGCACAAGAGGACGCCAATGGACTGTAATACGTGTCAGGTGATTCAGCAAACAAAACAGTCAAGATTGTTTCTGAGAACTCAACCCATTTACCAAAAGTGAAGTATGTATACATAAAAATATATTATACAGTAGAAGCATGAATACCAAATGGGGTAATGGAAATGTTGCTAATGTACGATACTTGAAATAAGTTACTGAAATAAAAAACAAGTGGTATATCCGATCGTGCAGTCGTGTAGTCTTATCTATTCATCCCCTCCGTAATAGCCAAATCTGTACTAATTTCAGGGTTAAGGAGACTTTTTCTTATTCGTTAACGGTTTGAGAGATTCCCATGTCCTGGAAAATCTATTTTCAGAACAGCTGCGAGGCGATTTTGCTTTTCTTTGCCCCAGCCTTATCAGCTACAGCATCGCGACAACAGCAACACAAAAATATACTCACAATGACGAACAACGCGCACTTTACCGGCGGCAGTCAGCCCAAGGGACACAGTCATGGGAACCCACGAATTATTCTGGTAGTGATGCGACGGAATGCTGGAAGATTCTGCCAGAGCAAACGGAAGCCAATCAGCATAATTTGGCACAAAAATCACATTATTCGCCTTAAATCGGTGGTTAACATTACCTGTACCGGTAGTTTGATTGGGATGTTTGAATCTGCATCCATTTCTCGTACATGAGTTTCCGTACCGACATGTTTTGACTTGTTGCTTTGTATCAACTGAACCTTTGAGAGCTTTCATCACCACGGCTTCTATCTGTTCTTTCCAATATTTTTTATCCTGCAACGATAAATCGCCGAATTAATTAGATTTCAGTCGAAATGCCCACAAACAGCTAATAAAAAGGGTACCCATCCACTTAAAACTAAATACACCGCAATTCCTCACGGATTTGAGGCAGATTCTGATGCCAAATTTGCAGCTTTTTTAATTTTACTCGACTTGTTTCATTCCCACGAAAAACATCTCTCAGGTCAAAATTTCGAAAGATATTATTTAACTAAGTAATGAAGACTTGAAGAAATGAAATAATTCAATGTTTGTGTCTAAACGCGTTCCCGGGATATGTTTTTTTAATGGTAGGTACTAAAAGAGCCATACTTTTAGACTCAGCGTTAAATTTTCTAAGCATAGTGCACATTCATAACTAACAACGAAATCCGAAGAAACACAATAGCCGTTCAAACATAGCTAATTTAGCCAAAACGTGTGAAAACCAAATTTAATCACATTCAGAAATGCATCGGTTCAAGGAGATGCCCTCTTGGTGTATTTTGGAAACAAATAATTACTTGTAGTTACTAGATTGTAAGAAGATATTTCGAAAACAAAATGAAATAGAGCAAACATATTTCACTACCTTGTCTCATATTAGTTAGAAATGTCAGCATTCATTCCTACTCCCCTAAAATGGGACAACAAGCTAATCTACAGTAACGGATTTCACACTCACACTTTCGTTAATATTTCCGCAATTGATGGACAAAATGGGTGGAAGGGTTTTGACTTGCTTCTCTTGCAGGGTCGGTTGAAATTTATGGCAAGTGTCACACCAAGCTGGCGTCACGTTGGAGCCGCCCAAGGACCATTCGACCACTTCAGGGAATGTAATTTCGTTGGATGCACGACCTGTCGATTTTCACTTATTGTAAATGCTTCTACATAGATATGTACTACGGTAAATGTAGTGGTGGGACACTATCCACACTACCTTTGAGGTTGGGGTACATCAGATTGTGAACGAGAACTGTCGCTTCTTTGGTACTCTTTGTGTTACATTTGAGGCAAGTAAAGCCCAGAACTTGTTTGCTGCCGACCAATTTGGAAACGTCCGTTTCTCCTTTGGTTGTATCTTCGATGATTTCTTCTGAAAACACAAATTATAAGTAAATAAAAATATAGGTGAAATAGAGCGGCACTGAACAAACAGGGAAGTAATAGTTCTAAACTTTTTATAATGGACCACGTTTGCTTTGGCTGTTTGGAGAGACGCGGCACCAAATCCAAACCTAGCGTAGCCATTAGTATTATTTCGGAAGATTAAAATAAATCAGGGACAACACTACCGATGAATAGATTACCAATTCTTGTTCAGAGAGTCAGCTCACCAGTTAGTTCAGGTTTAACTTTCCGTTTCCGTTGATTTTGGATTTCAGGGAAGTCTGTGTCCCTGAAGACAAAAGACGGGGTTTTGGCTTCTCTACGTTTACATTCGAGCAGTTCGGAGTGCATCTGATGGAGGATAAACCTGTTCCAGCTCTGAAATAAACGAAGAATGACAATAGGGATACAATGCTTCCAGCAGTGGCCCATCTGGCGACTAACCGCAAAGTCTTGCAGCTGAACGAAGATTCACCTGAATAAGTTGAAGAAGATTGGCGTCATGCACGGAAGTATCGGAGACAATCAGGCGCAAAGCGGAAGCTTCTTTAGCTGACCGGAGGGCTCTTAAAAGATTTCCAGAATGGCAGGGAACGCCAGAAGCAGAGCATGTGAAAAAGAAAACCGAGCTCGCAACATACGCAGAACTCTCCAGAGCATTGATGCGACATCATCACTTGCCTCAGACTCCCCGTGAAGAAGAGGACCTGCTCAGTGAAAAATCAGTCTTTGCGTTGTCCATGCAGACAAAAAATTAATAACGAAGAGCGAAAGTTGTAGCTACCTGAAGCATGGCGTTGCAGTAGGAATTGGGCAACGTGGCTTCGAGCCCGCTGAAGCCAGTTCTGTTAGCCTCTGTGTCAATGTCGTCCACACCGTTTTTAGAATATTTCAAATCTGCTTTTCGATACCTCTTGGGAATAGCTATGAAACCATTGTCTTCGCCATTGTGATTATTCATGTTTCGAGAATTGGCTTCTCCACCTCGTCTTCCTCCAACGTACGATTCGGCCACCTAATTTGAAACAGCAGAATTTGAGTCATGTTCGAGCGATAGTAGACATTAATTTGTGGGCAACCGATAAGAAAAACAAGTTCCAGGTAACAGCCGGAGTACTATAGTGAAGGATGCTTATAGCAATGTTACCTATAGAGACTGGAAAGAAACAATCTAATGCCGGATTTTCATGCTTTTAGGTGTGAAGAGATAATTCCATTCTCAGGGCAACACAGTGAAATTATCAATGGTAATGATGTTGATGTGTTTACCGTTTAATACTTTCACTAATTCGATGATGCATAAACTCACAAGATTATGTTGATGTTTATCAACAACATCTACTAGAAGTAGTCTTTAAGAACTCACGGAACCTGATTACGTCTCCTTGTGTTGGGATTCGGAGCATAGCCAATAGTTCCTTGCATCTTCATCGTCCTGAGGATTTCCGGATCTATCGGAGGAGTACGCCTGCGGCCCAGCAGAATACAACAGACGTATATACATATTTTTGCTCCAGGAACGATACGTCGTCAAAGAATATTTCCCACCTGTATCTTCTCTTGAGGAATTCCTCGTCCCACTCGGAGAGTAAAGGTCCATCAGAGATCGGAAGCGGAATGTTGGCGTAGACGGCCATCGAATCAGTTATACTGATAGGGCCGTAGTGTTCTACCGGGTCGGGGAACTCAGTAGGGCGAGAGAAACAGTTGAAGGTTGGCGAGGAAACAGAAGACATGAGGTGCAGGGAGCCAGCTGTTTCGCCCACAATCACCGCTTGGCTGGAATTGCTCACGTCCAGCGCAGTGACAGCAGCACTTGAGTCGCAATTGATCTAAGCAATGAAGGAGTAGAGATGAAGTAAGAGGCGTATTCTTTAGTGAAACCAGCTCAGTACAACGGGAGAGCAGGAGAAGAGGAAATTGCAATACAACTCACCTGGTACAAAGACAAATCAGGTTCAGACAGCGTAACGGTTTCTACAAATTGAAGCTGCCCGGTTTGTGAAGCCACAGCTAAACGGGAGGAAAACGAAGGCATGAACCTAAGTAAAAGTGGATCCAGAAGGATTTCTATAGGAGCGACTGGCCGGAGCATGCGCAAATCGTACACGAGCAGCAGCGGATCCAACACCAAACTGCCTTGACTGGAAGTGGTTAGGACCCAAAATTAGTAGGTATTCGATAGGAAAAAAGGGTTCAATGGGTGAAAATTGAGCTGGCTTACGCTTGTGAAAATCCACAAGTAACTAGTAGGTTACCATGGACGTCAAAATCCGACAAAGAGCCGGTGTGCGTTTCTATTGATTTTTCGACTTTGAGGGTGAGAGGGTCTCTTAGGTCAATTCGTCCCCGAGGCTCGCCACAGCACAGATAACGAAGTTGCTGGCGCATTATTGCGCACCCTCCCTCACCAACTTCTAGCTGAAACATGAAAATGCTCGATCTATATCAAACCACCCATTTGAAAGTAGTGTTCCCACTATTTCTGACTCAAGATTGATAATAGAATATGAAATATTCATGTTTGCAATATCTTATTTTTGAAAAAATAATACCGAGCGTTATGAAAGACGTTGTGGGATTAGAAAACGTCGCTTACCGTTCGAATTTCCCGGCACTCGGCCAAATTGAACTCAACAATGGAAGTATTATGGCCACCGATCAGGAATCGGTCAAGAGAATTCTTCATCCCAATCATACACTGCATTTCTCTCATGTTGGAAGAACTGAAAAAAAATAATTTTGATGAGTTTTTGCTTCGATTTAGGTCGTGATGGATTTACATGTTGAATAATTCCTATCATAGGCTATATTGACTATTTGTTCAGTTACTCATAAACTAGGATATGAATACGGCAAACTAGGGAAGAGTGGAGTCTTGGAGCGTCTGGAGGGAGACAAAAAATGACATCGTCAGTCTATACTCTAGACGACCCTTGGCAAGGGACTGACAAAATTAATTTGGCTCGAACATTATTTCTATACACCCGAACCGAGTTCATCTAAATCAATAATACCTCAAATAGAGGCAGCCAAGACAAATTTTCCGATATTTGGAGCATTATTTAAGCTCTTTTTGGACCAGAAGGCGGACGGATATTTTGGATTTGGAATCTGCATGCTCTGAAACGTAAGAAGTTATGGTTTGGGGGCGGAGGGGTGGGGGCCTAATCTAGCCCTGATGCTGATTTTGTTGGGGAGTGCAGACAAGGGGAACCCGGTCCTGTCCAGACGCTCCCCAATACATTAGACTACCTCAGCCAGTCATAGCAGCCGTTCTCCAGCATTTAGGGTTGGAAAAAAGATTCAGAACAAGAATGAGCACACCTGTGAGTGTACAATGGAATGCCTCTTCTCAACTGATACCGCAACGCTGATGGACTCAACACGAGGATTCCTCCGTCTATAGGAAGTATACATCGGATCTCCTCCGTCATGTGAGCTTGGAACGACGTGTATTTAGTCAAGTCTGTGCCATAATAGGATGTAACGTGACCCTATAACAGAAATATTACATAACACGTGAGTCCTGGATGAGTTTGCATTTACTCAGAGACAATCAACATCACAACACAACATCAAAAAAGAGCTTGGCATTAGCCAAAAATGGAAATTTTCGTAAAGGTAAAAAGTCTGGTTTTTTGGTTGGTTATTCCTTGAATAATCAACCTGTTTTCATGCAAAAAGTCAATCTCTCCGATTCGGCCCAAAATTTCTTTCTGGGGTGGTTTTTCGGGACGTGGAGGTTTCTAGATCAAAATTAACAAATGTCCGTCCGCCGCCCACGCCGACTTAGGTAGTAGAAAATTTTCTAAAAATCTGATATATTGGTCAGGGACCCGTTTCCGGCTCTAGTTGGTCCTCAAAACTTTTCAACCCGATCGGACCAAATTGGGTGGGGTAGGGGTCAAAATGTGTACTTCGAAAAATGGATTTTTGCAATCTAGGTGTGTGGGGTATCATTTTCCACTAAATTCTGGACGCTGAATCCAGAGAAAAGGGTCCCGGAACAATTTGTGCCCTCTGGATGAGGCTATGGGTCAAAATGGGTGCCTCGAATACCCATTTCGAATGTGTTTTCGAGATTTCTGGTACCTAGGCGTGTGGGGTATCATTTTCCACTAAATTGTGGAGCCTGAATCGATTGGAATGGGTCGATGGAATTCGAATGGAATTTTCCCCATGTTCGACGACTTGGGCGTGTGGGGTGTCGTTTTCCACTAAATTTTGGACGCTGAATTCAATAAGACAAGTTCCAAAACAATTGGCACCCACTGGAAGAGGTTATGGACGCTGAATCTATTTTTAAATTAGTCTTCATGCGCCTGGTCCGAGGAATAACCAACCTCTGTGTAAGAATTTGCAGCGTTCTTTGAAATAAAAATGTTTGAGCCGTTCGATGAGATCATGTTTTAGGACGAAATTTCTCGAGGGTTCAACCCACAAAAACCTTTTTGGTATCGTATAATTCCTAGCGAGAACCATTTCTCGGGGCACCCTTAGTTGATCCCGTTTTCAAATCTTCGATCACAACCCCATATAAACCATACGGCCGCTAACTGTAGCACATTCTCTGAAACGCTTTTTGTGCTAAGGTTCAACTCTGCTTCTGTAAGCTATGTACGGAGCTATAAAAGGGATGTAGAGAGACCTGAGGCCCCAGTTTTTTTTTTTTTTTAAATTTAGAGTAACCATTGTCTGTTATGGTGAGAAATGACTGATTAGGCACTCAAAGCATTGTATCATTCCGTCTTACCCCTTGGTTACCCATCCAAACCAACTCTTCAAACGCGTCGAAAGCGACTGTTGATACGCCAAAATTATTTCCTCCATCGATGAGGATTGTGCTCCTTTCCGTGAATTCAGGGTTACCTGAAGAAATTAAAATATCACCTATCGTGAATACAATCACATAGTAAAATAAATTTGAGTTCGAACTTGAAGTGACGTACCGTAATCATCGCCGAACTGCTCGTCCACTCCAGGCACGAAGCTTTCGTCAGCCAAGGCGTAGCTGCCATCCCCAGCGTAAACTGTGCAATCATGAATCATCATCAAGTATTATTAAGTAAATTTATGCCAATCTATGTAAATTTATTGGAGCAGCAGGAGGAAGTTGTGCACCATCCTTAGATGTTGCACCTGAGTGCATTCCGTCAAATTGAGTCTCTATATAAACACGTATTATACATGTTTGCCTATAATTGTCCATGACATTCATGACAAATATGTGCTGCAAAAGGGCATTAGACGGGGAAACCGTCGATTCAGTAATAAGCTTTGAAAACCATTACACCTTCCTCCTGCCTGACTAATTAGACGCAGCAATTAGTAAGTGGAAGAAAAATATAGAAAATCATGATTTTTTCTCAAAACTTTCCGTTCTTCTGCTCCAAAGCGTTGTTCTATAAAGGTTTTTCGTTTTATAATAATCCTAGCATTTTTCGATCACAGTATAATATCATTCAAATTCAATATGATTAATTGTTAGGATTCTATAATGACAAAGGTGGTTTTATAAATCATTTTCAAACACCTACAGCAGAAAAAATGCGGTTGTTTTTGATAGATTTATACGACTCGGCTGCCAACCGTTATGAGGTCACCCTCGAATTAATTTTCCTTTGCTTTCTCTCCCTGGTGAATTATACATTTGGTCATACAAACAGAATACTTTCAATTCGTTTTTATCGGGCCTATTCAGTACATTTGTCAATCAATCACTTCCAAACTGAATAAGCGATTTCCTGTATAAACTCAGTCTTTTTGAAATGCCAACGTGGCTATGTACGCAACAAGCGGATCTCAAATCATAACATCCTAAGCTCAGATCGCAGAAATTGTTTTTGATTACACAGCTTACCTACGTGAGCGTGTGATAAAACACGATCAGAGTATAAGGATAAGAGCATACGTGACAATCTAAGAATATTGACAGGACATAGATTGTCCTTCTTCGTAAGTGATGCTATGTGAAGGTGACGAAGTATAGCAATTCCACCCGATACAGATTTCTTATCCGAAAATCGTTGTTTATTCCTCTTCCCATTGAATGTATATTTGTGGGAAATGGAAAATTCAACAGCTCGTATCAATTCGTAATTTGCAATAAGAATTCAATGCAAATTGCTGTAAGCAAAAATTTGAAACTCCAGTTTATCTCATCCAGCCCTAGAAAAGGATTACTGAGAGAGTGAGAGACTAATTCTGCTCAGTCATCTCCACAGGAATCAGAAGCAGGTAGAACTGATTCGATACAATGTACACCCCTGACATAAATAATAAAACTTATACTATGTACATCTTTTGATTCTACCCTGGCAACATGTAATTTATGAGATCTCTACAGCAAACTGATTATATTCATGTGGACACTGAAACTGGTTGGTGGCAGGGCACACAAGTCTTTACAGTAGAGATGACAAAAAGGAAAAAAAATGAATTGTTTGACATATTACAATCCTAGTACATCTTCAAGGCACGATATATCCTCAACAATAAAAACTGATCTAAAAACAAAAAGGTCTCGGTTCACTTATTTCATCGCTGTTATTAGTATGAGCTGAATGTTATTTTATTTTTATATTATCAAGTAGAACTTATATAACTCACTCAGCATTTCTTGAGGGGTCTCGTAAAGAGGTTCTCCTGAACTCAAGTCCATAATTTATTATCTAGTTACTTCAAAACTTTCAAGTTGGCTCGTTCCATTCACACATCAGCAACTTTTCCTGCGCATTGCTTTGTTGAATTGCACTTTAAATGCCTTTTAGAATGGCAAGTTCTCATTTTTTATAACAACAAAGAACAAAACGACTGCGAAATTAAATCGAAAATGAAAACGTATTTCTTTTCAAAGGAGAATTTTTCGGAACGGAGGATGGTTTCATAGTTTGTTTACGTTTAGTTGCTCTGTCACAATGTGTAGAGTTGGTTACTATAAACAGCCCTAGGTTTTGGCGGACACAGTCAAGGCCAACTTGTAAAGCTGTAAAATTACAAGATTGTGTGCTGCGCAGGGTTCTGTTCTGTGCTTTCTGGAAGAAATTAAAAGGTTTGAATAATACTGTTTTTTTTACACTCAATGATATTAAATTAGTAGAGTTTAGAAAAAAATCGTTAATGAAGTGTTTCGAAACAAATATTCAAGCTCAACAGTGTTTTTTTTTATTGGTGTAATATCAGATGTGATTATGGATTTTAATTTTCAAGATAACATAGCTCAAACGGTTGACAATGCCCTAAAATCGTTGGTTTAAATTAGAAATGTTATTGATTTTACCAGCGTTAGTCAAGTATCGATACTCAATTTGCGATGTATCGGTCATTTTCCGCAGCCTACGCGATACGCCATAGCCATATGTTAGACCAAAACAGAAACAAGCCCCCAGAGTTGGAAGTTTGTGTCAGATTCTTTTGTACTGCGTTCGAATCAAATTCGCGTTATTTCGGGCCTTAATCATCGATGTTCCCGTATTGTCGAGAAAACTCATTCAGTTCCTAGTGTTTTCGCCCGAGGTCCACATTTCGCGCTTAGAACGAAAAACCCTTTGGTCAACCTTCGCATCTTCGGACTCTTCATTGCCTAAAGGAGCTCGACAGCTTGACAGTTGCTGGTTATTTTATGTGAAGTCCTGTCCCTCGGGTTATTGTCGAATGACTTTCAACATGTGCCCCTCATAGTTATTGGCTTCGTTACCCGAAGAAGGTAAGATAATTATTTCATCGCTCGTTAATTTACCTCAACTTACTTCAAAATTCAACTTCAAGTTGAGAAGCATTCAAAATGCTTGGTGACATGGCAAGCGATTGCGCTTTCATTCCCGTTGCCTTTCAACTTTATTCTTTTATCCACAACTGCGTAAATATTTTTTTAACATACAAAATTTGTGATATTTCATGACCTTTACCTGCCTACAATTGGATTTCAACTTCTCGTCGTCTTCACAGGTGCTTGAAGGTAGAACCATAACCTTGATGGCGGTAGGCCCTGTTACCATCTAGGCAGATGTACTAACTTATTTTTCATATTTTATTAGTTAAACTCAACGTTATTAAGCTAGTTTCTTTTTCAAGTTTACATTTCATATTCTCGATTATGCCTGAAAATAATTTCACCTGTGTCCATACTGAGAGATTGGGGTCATGTTATGAATATCTAATTTCTCCTACACCTGTTGTTCAAGGAGAGTGAATTCGATCCACCCAGTAAGCTGGGTAAATCGTTTGACTACCATTTACTTTATCTGTCCAGGTCAAGAAATACATGATTACTTGATATTGTGATCGAAGATAGTAGTAATATTCTCTCTAGTAATATTACAGAAGACATGTCCCGTCGTAGGTAGGTACCTGCTTTCATTTTCTGAGAAGTTTCGATGAACGTGGGATGATTATTGTACGGGTTTCTTCTAAAAATGTTGAAAAATAGAATAACCATATCTACTCGTGAGCTACTCAATTCGCGGCGACAGGGATACGATTTAATAGAGATAAAATATATGTGCAGCATTTTAGATTTTTCCGAGAGCTTTGAAGGTGGCTTTGGTGTGGAATTTACATACCATATAAGGTGAAATATGATGGAAAAAAACGTTTGTGTGGTCGATGGAAATTCATCCCTAGGCATTATTCCCATGAAAATAATACTACTAAACGTCCAAGTAAGGCCTTATGTTATCGCATTTCAAAAGAAAAAGTAATTTAAATTAATTCGTTTCCATTGAAGTGCCTACTGTACATACTTTTGCCGAACTGTTAAGAAAATAGACGAATTCTTCATATTGGAATAACTGACCGAAATTGCAGAAGTATAACTTATAAGCAATTATTTATTGATATGATATATAAATACATTTCGTGGTAATAACTTAGATAAATCACCAAATCTCCTATTGCTTGACTGTTCCTAGAAGTACATGTTCAATAATGTACTTTTCGATGTGTGTAGACGGACATTTCTTGAGTAACGATATGCATCCACGCAGCAATCTCAGCCTATTATTTTGAAAACGTTGAATGATGTCCCGATTGCTCTGAGGATTACAGTCCCATAATTTCGTTCCATAAATCCACTTTTTGACGCGTACTCGGTTGTGTAGGGTTAGTTTGTTCTGGATCGACATTTTTGATTGCCGAACCATTAACCAATACATTTTTCGGAACTTGAGTACCAGTTGTGCTTTCTTTGTTTTGACACACTCCTTTCCCCCGCAATTTGGCATCCGAGGTTATTCCTATGTAAATCATGATTGGCATTGTGTTATGAGTTGGCCATTGTGTTGGACTAGGAGATAGTCCTGCTTACGGTTGGTGAAATAGAGATGAACTCATTTAAACTCATACTTGTTCGTTTTTGGAAGTGTTTGTACCGTCTCGTGAATCGATTGGCCAACAGAAAGCACAGCAGTAACATATGCGAACGCGTTCTTCACTTTTTCTGGCTCACCATTCGTGAACAAGATGTATAAAAGTGGGCCAAGTACGCTCCCTTGTGGAACACCAGCGTGTAAAGATAAATTTAGTACAAAATGCACAATACCTTGATTGTGTAGGGAAGAGTATCTTGAGACCTGAGCACCTTCGATTCGAGATCCTTCTGAACCGATTCCTCGTCAAGATACCAAGATGTCCAGATACGTCCATAATTTTGTCAGTCGGGAAAATTCCCACTTTTTGTTGATGTGGAACATTCTTTGATAACCTAGTTCTCAAACTAATTAGAAAAATTCTTTGATTGATTAGGAAAACTTGATGGGGTTTGAACATTTTTCAATTTGGCCTAGAAATGCTATGTTATTTGCTAAATCGGAATTAGAAAACCAATTGGCTGTTTGCGTTTCCATTTTTTCGAATTTGCGCCACCTTTTGTTCAATATTTGAATCTACTCGTTTAAAACGTAAAAATTGTTCGATTCGGGAGTGTTTTCTGAGTTATTCTTCAATATGTTTCTCACTTTCGATCCCTGTTGTTTCCAGGAGGCACTATGGAGCACATGTTCCTCCCCTACACCACATCGCACGTAAATGGAGTTCCCCAGGAGTCAAAACTCGCCACTTACATGGTAATGCCAGTCACCCCTTGAAACGTCTCAAGTATCGCCTTATGATTGAACCTGCGACCAGCCTCTGAAATGTTCTGATTCTTTGCAGAAGAGGCAGACTGAAGGCCCCCCCGTATCATCACTGACGAAAAACCTCAGTTCAATATCGCTCAACGACTCGTTGTCCATAAATTTGAAAAAGGCGAGTGGCGATCAACGGCACTAGTAGAGCACGTGCTTCATTCTCCGGTGGAAATATTAATATTTTTGGTGGACTGTTCTTAGGTTGCTCCAGAGTTTGTGCCCAGGTGTAGTCCATCGATCGTGGGATTTCCGAATTCGTCTCCTTTGACAGTAACTGCGCACAATTCTTCGCCCACGCCAACTGTCCCGACGTATCAAGTGAGTGACGGTTGTCCAAAACCACTGCCATTGCCTTCTTCTCAGAATACATTGGGAAAGAGCGACGATTCCAACGCGAAAACACTAGACGGGTCATATTTCTGGCTGATAAAATCGCAATAATAAGACGATTTCGATTTTTTCCCGAAAGCTGATAGTTTGAATGGTCGGAATATACCGTCAAAACGTAACAAGACATACATTTTGAACAGCAGCTAACTCCAAATTGGAATTTTCCTCCGTTAACTAGCTGCGTATGACTGACGACAGTCGTACAAGTGTAAAAACCCTATGAAGCTGTGTGTATTCTGTGTTCTTGTGTGGTGCAGTAGCTGTGGAAGGTGTAGGCTAAGGTCAGGTTCGCCAATATTATTCGATATGACCACGGAAGTGTGGGGGGTTTTGAAAGTGAGACGCCCAGCCAAGCGCTCATGTGCCAATTATGCTGAAACCTGTCTACTAACTCAGAGGATAAAAATGCGTTTTGACCTTTTCAAAACTTGTAGCAACTGGTACTACTCAAAAATCCCTCAAGTTCCTTGCTCATGTTTAACTTATCTAACTCATTGCTACTAACCATCCTCACCATTTCACCGACCGTAAAATAAAACAGAGAGGAGCGAATATGTAGCGAAAAAGGTGGAATCCTGGGAGTCCTTGGCCAGTCTTGGCAACCCATAAAAAACGAGAGAACAGTGCATATCAGTACGACTCCTAGTGTTCAATGAGTTTCCGAACATTTTCCAGGAGTATGTAGGAGGCACTACTTACTTCTACTCCGCACCTACCTCTCAACCACCAGAATCAACAGTCTCAACGTCACCAATAGTTGCTGAAGAAGACGTCTCCGCCAATCGTGTCCCTCCGACTCAACCTCCTCTCAGTCTGTTCCAAGGTCCAGTGTCCAAATCGAATATGGCTCAAATAAGTAAGTTGCTTCATAAGTTTGAATAAAATTATTGATACCATGTTGAGTCGTCGTACTAATTCAAGTTGGCTCCGCACCAGACTCCGCAACAACTAGCCCGAGCTCATCTAACTCAACGACAATGCTGACTGCCGCCAATGCTGCCACCGACTCTAGCTACTTCATCAGCAATCAGTTACGCCTTGAAATCCAACACAAAAACAACCTCACTCTCCTGCAACCTGACCACAACATGTACCCTGGTGAGATGGCAACCAAAACTGCTCAATGATTGTAGAGTTGACTCGTCTCTTGGAAACGTCGATTATTCGCATGTGTTGCAGATCTTCCTCTTGAAGTGGACAACTACCACGAGTTGGTTCCGCTCGAACCTCTGCCATCAACGCTGAAGCCTCATCTGATCCCATACGCGACCTCAACATACAAAGCAACGCACGTCAAGACTGGAGTTCGTTATTGCCTCAGGAGAGTCCATGGTGAGCATCGTGGCGTGACCGTTGTTGGCGACTCAAATTGAATGCGCCTCATCTTAGTTGACTATGTGACTAACTACATGATCTTCCAGGTTATCGCCTTCCCAACTCCAAATGCATGGTTCTGGTTGACATGTGGAAGAAGTTGAGCCACTCTAACATCGTACAGCTGCGTGAAGTTTTTACAACCAAGGCCTTCGGAGACCAATGTGAGTTGAGGGTTGAAGTCTTGTTAGATTTTCGTATTGTCTGTATGCTCAGAGTAATGTTTCTCTTCTCCTTTTCAGCGATTGTGTTCGTGTATGACTACCACCCGGACTCGGAAACGTTACTCTCTCGACATTTTTCCGGCACGGATGGTCTCAACGGATTTTCAAATTTCTCTTCCGATCCAAACGCTCCACGTCCGTACTCGCACAGCAAAAACTCACTTTTGCGCCAACAAGCTACGTACGTTTCATCATCCATCCGTCATCTGTCACTCTTCGGTACAAATTCCTGTTCGTGGCTGTTGTTATTTCGTTTTGAATTCTTCCCAAAAGCGGTATGCTGCCGGAGACGACAATTTGGAGTTACATAATCCAACTGACTGGTGCTCTGGCCGTGGTGCATGCCGCTGGCCTGGCTGCCAGGTGCATCGACCCGTCCAAAATTCTCCATACTGGCCGCCTCCGCCTCCGCATTTCCACACCCGCCGTCCTGGATGTGGTCACTTTCGATGGTTCCGTCTCTAACCCCTTATCTTTGATTCCTCACTATCAGGTGAGCGCATTTACTATATCCACTAATTTCGGTACGTTCAATCCCTCCAATGCTATTTACGTTGGAGACCCAAAGATAGGCACCAATAACGGATTAATACGGTGTTTTTGTAAAAAGTCCCAGTAAAGAGGAATAATTTTGGAGAAATTTCCGTAGATATACAATTTTGTATAACATCTAGAACGAAATTTGTTAAAAAAAAAAGACCAACGTACGTAAAGAACGTAAATGTTTGGAATTACAAATAAGAGGTAAGTGTCTCTGCAATGTTCATCATAAATGTGATCATTGCTCCACTTGTATTAACATTTTCTCAATTTTATTTGTGTTGTTTTTTTATCATGAAGCTCTCACGCCAAGTCCCGCGTTGAAGTTTTACCCTCTTTGAATGTGCATGACGATAACATGACCGCTTAATGTGTTGTATCAATCGATGGAGAAAAAGTAGGTTATACGTTAAAAACATACATTTTATGTTTGTTTTAACCTGAAAGCTCTTGGCCTTGTTGCATCAAGCTCGTTACAATGTACAACTTTTTGTTTGATTCTCATCTCCTTCCTCAACAAAAACCTCAGCGTCAATTAAAAAAAAAAAAAAAAAAAAAATCCTGACTCTTAATTCAATTATAAGTTTTTATACAAATAAAAAGGTTCCAATTAACATAATAAATCAACGTTTTGATTTTCTTAGCAAAAACTTCGTTTTCCTTTATTCAAACAATACTTTCTTCGCTAAATTTTCATTACACCTTTTAAAAGATTGTCTGGCTCATATTTTTGACCTGCTGCCTACATTTTAAGAGTAGTATTCAATCGGACCATAAGTGGAGTTGTCATTTTGAAGATTCCACAAAATTCACTTTTCAGATTGATATTCGTCCAATTAAACCATTTCAGAATACAATTTTTGTTAGTTACAAATTAGAGTTTTTTTTCAATAGGGTTACGGGCAATGAAAATAATTGAAAAAATAACTTGATAAAACTAAAAAGTCAATTAGGCACTTCCTGACAACGATGGGTAGCAAAAATTAATTAAACCGTGGTTGGTACTAAATTCGAACGGTTGACGTCTCGTATGGGTTTTTCAACTGAATTGCATTTCCCTCTGATTTCTCGCTAATACCATCCGGTGTAGAATACACAACTTTATAAGGATTAATCAATTTTGTTCACGTTGTCGTCTCTAGCAAGAAGATCTAACCGCACTTGGGAAGCTTGTTTTGGCACTCGCCTGTCGCTCATTGATCGCAGTACAGCGTGACAATCTTCAAACCTCGTTAGATTTAATGTCACGAACTTACTCCACCGATTTGCGTAACCTCGTCATGTAAGTTATCCACAGCCGTGAATCTAGGTAAAGTTGAAACGACGTTGTCTGTCTAGAGTAAGATCATATTTGTCAATTTTCAACAGATATTTGTTGTCCAACAAATCTGTGCGGTCCGTCGTCGAGTTGATGCCGATGATAGGCGCGCGGTACTACTCACAACTTGACACGGTCCAGTACCACAACGACATCCTCCACTCAGAGTTGGCTAAAGAAATGGAAAATGGGCGGTTGTTGCGTCTCATGGTCAAACTGTCTTCGATTAACGAAAGGCCCGAGTGAGCACCTTTTACCGATCGCTGATTAAAATCGCACGAAATACCATCAAATATGAATTCGAATGAATTTTTGTCTCTGTTTTTTTTTTTTTTGCGTTTTCAGGCTAAATTTGGATCCCGCGTGGTCTGAAACAGGCGACCGCTACATGCTCAAGTTGTTCCGGGATCACGTTTTCCATCAAGTGACGCAAGACGGAAGGCCATTCCTCGACATGGCGCACGTTGTTCATTGTCTGAATAAACTCGACGCTGGAGCGCATGAAAAGGTAAAATCTTGATCAGATTAAATAGGGAGTTTCTATATGAACAAAATCACTTTTTTGCGAAGAACCGCACAATTTCGCAGTCATGAGATATCATTGACATTTTTACTTTTCAAAATGAAACCCCGATTTTGGCCTAATATTCCCCGAAAAATCCCCTTTTCATGCCACAAGTCAATATCTCCGATTTACCCAAAAAATGTGATATTTTGTCTTTCAAGATGCCTTGATTCAAATACAAAATTTCTCTCCCCCCGTTTTGCGATAGCATAAGACAATTAAGACAAGAAAAAATCTTAAATTTCGGTAGCGAGTGCTTTCAGGTCAATCGCAGATGACTGAGATTGAGATTGGGGTCTCGAGAATTTTGAGGATTCCGGGGAGAATTTTTCTTACAGATTACCGCAAACGGAAGCAGATTATGGTTAAAAATGTGTTGGAAATGGTACTTTAATTCAAGTTTTTAAAAGGTTTAAAAAAATTTTCTAAGTTAGTATTTCTGTGGAGACCCCAATGATATATGGTTTCTTGGACGAGCAAGAACCTTTTAGAACAATAAACCAGTGATTAATAATATGCAGCTTTGTAATTAAAGATTTGAACTCAACGTGAAATTTCAAGGAAATATGACCCCCCTCCCCCTCGAAATCAGTTAAGTTGACTTATGTGGCGTCAAGCCCTTAATCCATTTTTGATTTAAAGGAGTTGAGAGCATGCTGAATACGGAGTACTCGAAAATAACGAGTGTTACAGTCAACTCAAACCTCTACACAACGTTGTTGTTGTGTCATCTCTATTGCTTTGGTCCTTAATCCTCCGTTCGCTTGTTGCAGGTGTGCCTCATGTCCCGCGATGAACAAAGCGTCCTCGTCGTCACATACTCCGAACTCAAACAATGTTTGGAACAATCTTTCAACGAAATCGTCACTTCCGCTAACGCACCTAAACATGCGTAAAGTACTCTATCGTAGTTACACTATTCGTACTGTTCGTTTCAGTACGACAGCGATTTTTTTAAAATTATTTTTATTGTTGTGTACTTAGAAAAAAGGATAATTTATTTTAAGAACGCACACTTAAGTCCTTTTCCCTCCTTAGTTGTTCTTAAACTTTTTGTCTTGGGCAAAGAAACGCCTCAGTATTACAGCACGATTCTTTTCGAATGGGAGAAATGGGTACCACTAATCACTCTAATCTGTAGGCCTCCTGGGTGAATTAGTTGAGGTTAAGTTCTTTTCAAACCGTTTTACTTCTATCATTGTTGAAAGCGTTTTCCTGTTTGACCCATAAAATGAACATTATTTTGTTAAAAAAAAGTCATTATTCAAATTATTTAGACCTTTATTCTACCAAACTCTGGGTTTTTGAAGATGCGAAACACAAATACAGAAAAAATATACATTTGGTACAGAAATAACGTGTACAAGTGGTACCCGTTCGTGATTTCTTTATGTCTTTTGATACTTTCTTTCTCTTTAGAATCCCCGATTTATCGGTCTTATCTCATATCAATACTTTAGTAATTCCTTTTGACTTTTTATTGCTTAGAATTTGAACCAGTGATGGATCTCTTTATGATATTATTCTGTTACTTATTGTTTCGTGCGATATCAGTCGGTAATTTTGTTGTGATCAATCAGAAAAAATGAGAATAACAATAAAGAAAAGAAACATATTTTCATCTAATTAGCGGCGTCTTTGGCGAAGGAACGACACTGTGGCCAAAATAAATCAGTAGTGACGTATTATAACTTTCTTTCATCTTAGTAGGTTATCGCTGCTCTCTCTTAGTTAGATAGGTATTACTGTCACGGTGCAAAAAGAAGACGCTCCCTTAATATTTGAAACCTTAATGTGGCTTTGGATTCCCTCCCGCAGTTCAGTTCGGACCTAAGTAGTTTCATCGATGGGGTTCTCAGAATAAATTATGGGCAAATACGTAACCTATGAATGCCTACTGGGCATTTCAAGGACGTTACGTCTGAACAATACTCTTGTGCTTGCCTAATGTGTACCCCCAAATTTTTGTTTCCGTTTCCTTCGTACTGTTTTAAAAATAACATATTATTTCCCACGGTTTTTCTAGGTATATAGTTTGAAAAGTATTCAGATCATTGTCGAAACGTAGTCACCTGCTGGGTGGTGGAAACTCAATTCAGGAGAGAAAAAGGGTCGGAGGATGTGAAATTTGGCGCACAGATGAGTCAATAAATGATGACAACAGAACTAAATCCATTTTCAGTTAAATATGTTGACGAGTGGGGACTGCTGCTACTCTGAAACTTCTATGAATATGCACTACTGTTCAGTACTATTTTAATTGTTTCCCCTTCGAGAATGCTCATCGCCCCCATTTAATCATTGCCCCCTGATAACCCCAATCGCCCACATGGGGGCGAGGTTGGGAACCACTAACTGGTATAGATCAAGAAGAGAGTTCACGAGTATAAACAATTTTCACATTGTTATTGCATAAATGGATTCGAGAATAAGTTTTGACTGTATGTCGAGTCGATATTTGCAATTGAAAAAGCGTAAAACCAAATTCTTGAGGTTGGGTTTCTATAAAAATATATGGTAAACCCAAGTCCACCCCTCCCCCCGTTTTTGGAATTTTTTAGAATCTCTGAATAACATGCAACGTTGTTTGCAACAAAATTAAAACTATAAAATATTAACAATTTAGTGAAAAATGAATCTAACCAAAACCAGATGATTAAAGCAGCTTCAGCTTGATAAATAAATATTTTTTGTGCAGCGGTTACGTTTATGCGCTGATATGATCCAAATTTGGCATCCCTGCGGTGTGACCCAGTGCAAATAACATGGTGATAGATGAGCTGATAAAAAGTGCCAAAAACCTGGGGTTTTACATTTTATTATTTCTATCCTGGGGTTATGCTGGGATGTAACGTCAATTAAATTGATTAATTTAAATTGTCCTCCTGGGTTAATTGTTGGTTCAACGGCAATGATTCTTACCCTCGAATTTAACTGGTTTGAAACCGAATCAATTTCATTCTGGGGTTTGAGCTAAGGTTATTTTCAACCTGGGCTAATTAATTATCAGTTCAAGTGCAATAATTCGTTACAATTTTTAACTGGGGCTTAGAATATGAAAACAATTGTTTAACACCGTACCCCGAATTTCACATCCTCTCGGGACATCGGACACTCCCTGTTACCCCACTCTGTGAAATATTCCTGCCCTCTAATCAACCCTCCGGAACCCCTCCCCTCCACAAACCGCACCTTTGTTCACGAATTGAAATGTCGCCGATTGATCTTGGATTTTTGTTTTAAATTGCTCTGTGATAAACGAGGTTTCGAGATTTCTCTTGTTGCTGGAGACTGAATATCCCTTTGTGTGGGACAGATAAAAAAGAAAATGGCGGTTTTGTCAAATATTTTTTCATTCACGTTTCCTTTGGGCTCACCTGATCCGCCGCTTAGCCACAAAATGCAGGTTCAAGCAATAGCGTACATTCTCCGTTCCGTCAATTTGAAGTCCTCAAAACCGTACAAGAAAAATATATTTTGTCTTGGAAATTTCCTCTATCACCCACAAAATTCGAGAATTTATTTTTGTGATGTTACTTTATAGATGAAGATGCCCTGCAATTCTGCAATTCATGCAATATCTTCTGAAATACCCCCTCCCCTCATATATTAATTTTTGATTTCAAATCACTCGATGTGCAAATTAATGTAAGTGCAATTGGTGAAAAGTACACATTCTTATGAAAATAAATTTACGTCCCAACTCAATGAAAAATAAAACAATAAATTTTATCTTGAAAAAAGGGAAAATAACTACTACTTAAGCTTATGGGACAAAATATATACATTTTAGGACAAATTGTGAATTTAATTTTCAAGTTTACTACTTGTGAAGGGCTCACTGCGGTAAAATTGCATGTTACTAAGCTTATCACTTTTGACGAACTCAACGAAAAATAAATGTTCCGCCTAGCGCCTGTCCGACAAGACCTTGAGCACGGTGAATTTCTTTAATTTAGATGTAACTGGATAAATATTTTAAGAATTGTTCTTAAGTGAGAGATGTCCGGTGTTCGATAAATAACGAAGCTAACACCTTCGTTACTGAATGATGTTCACTCGGTAAGAAGAAATATTTTTTTGTGATGATGAAAGTGAGCAAAAATTAAACTTTCTTTGTTCTTTTAGAAGTCGAACCACACATTTTTTACAACTCTGCGAATAACACCGCTTTCAATGTTCATTGTGAGTTAACTTGAATGTATATTTTGATGGAGAAATCTGACGTGTGTATGACTGTTGATCGATATTGGTTGTGATCCAGATGATGTAGAAAGTATTGATTATTAATGAAAAGATAGCGTGGAAAGGATGAATTTAGTTGTGCTCAAACTGCGATAGTATCCCCCATTCTGTTCACGTATTAGGCCTACTTTACTTTTAATTCCTATTTCCCGATTTTGCATATTACACATCATGATTCGGCCAGAGAAATTCTCAGTTGGAATTCGTTGTTTCTGGTTCGACGAAACTTGTTTTTTCTCATTTGTCGAGATGTTGTGTAAATATGTTGTTTAATGATAAGTCAAAAATTTCGAAAAAACACCAAAAACAATGTGAATGAAAGAAAATGAAGAAAAATGTGAACAAAAAAAATTATAAAATAAATTGTAAAATGTATTGAAAAAAAAAATCAATAAAACCACTTGGAAAATGTTCATGTATGTTGCAGCTCTGTACTACATAATACATTCCAGTCTCCGACCCCTGAAATGATAATACAATTTGCGAGTTAGATATTAGTAGTTCGCCACTACATGACGGAACTAAAGCACCCGAATGTGCGAGATTAAAATAGATGGGTGAAGATGGGTCTTAGATATATTAGCGTTCATTGAAGGATTTAAATAAAATTAGGGATTTTAAAAACCGATTTGCTAAAATCTATAATGATAAAGATGGATTTCGTACTCTGAAATCGCAATCTTAGGGTTTATTCTTGTTTCACATCCATTTGGCAGGTGTTCTCATGAATGAACTTCTCATCATGTTTGGCTAATTAGGCACGTAGTCCACTCCTAGCAAAAATTTTGAACTCTCCGTTACATGGGAATGGTATAACCAAACCGACCATCAAGGAGGGCAAACCGTGATTTTTCAGAACATTTTGTTGCTTTCGGTTGGCTAGTCCTTGAATAGGTCCTTGAACCTATGTTTTTATGCTAGAGTTTGCCCAAAATGCGTTTCAAGGTGTCTAGACCGAAACATGGGCTGATTATTCAAGGAATAGCCAACCGAAACCCAAAAGGCCGTACGCCGTTTTGGTAGTATATAATTTTCTAAACACCGGAAATTTTGGTCAGGGCCCCGTTTCCGGCTTTGTTAATTCTCAATAATTTTCAGCCCGATTGGACCAAATTCGGGGGTCAAAATGTGTTTTTTTCAAATGGATTTTCCATGTTCGAGACTTCGGACGTGTGAAGTATCATTTTACTCATGGACGCTGAATCCAATGAAACGAGTCCGGAACGATTGACGCCCACCGAAAGATGTTTAAAGTCAAAATGGTTCAAAGTCAATCTATCTACCTATTTAGAAAGTGGGTTTTCGAGATTTCTGGTAACTAGGCGTGTGGGGTATTATTTTCCAGTAAATGTTGGACGCTGAATCGATTAGAATGAGTCTAGGACACTACTGTTTCCCCCCATTTTTTCCATGCTCCTGGTCCGAGGAATAACCACCCCAGTGAAAGAATTAGCGGCGTTTTTATTCCTAACATGGAAACAAGCGTTTTAAAGCGAGGAGTGTTCTTCAATGATACTTTCTAAATCGCGCTTCGTGGTACCGTTGAACTTAGCACGTATTTGGGCTATTGTACCTTGGGCGGGTAGCAACAACCCACCACTGGAGGGGATACTTCAGAAGAATAACGCAGGAAAAGAATATCATTCTCCCTTCATTTGATGCACCTATTCATTGTCTGAACTAGATGCGATAGCATAAACAATAACTGTTTCATGTTTTCTAATTATGGTGGCTCTGAATCATAAAAAGCTCCGATTTGAATGGCATCAGTGTGCTACCAGAGCGTACTTGTTTTGCAGTTCCGAGCAATTATTGAATGAGTTGTACTGTCCACGACCGAACGGATGGAGCCTTTCTTTAAGCGTCCGGTATTGTTGTACAGTAACTGAGCTTAGAAGAATTTCCTTCTCCACTGAAGAATACGAGGCCTGCTGGATTTGGAAATGTTTCCCGGAAGAAGATTTTCACCTGGAAGTGGGCGCTGCCGCGTTCAAATCAAAGGCGCGACGACCGCCGGGAAATGCGGCTTAGGACGCAGGCGCCTCGCGACCGTCTTTGGGGGTCGATAGCTTAAAAGAGAAAGAGGAAGCGACGTAGAGGGGGGTATGACCTCCTACCGACCGCCCTGATCAATATGGTCGTCAGTGGGTGAAACGGCCGCTGGCAAGGGTGGCCAGGTTCTGTGCGCGGTGTGTGAACGAAATTGGTAAAAATGCAGCCGCCTCCTCGAAAGGTAAGAACTAACTGAAGAAAATTACATTTTTCACGGCCTCTAAAATCACAACTCTTGACCGTTTTTACTCAAAAACGACTCAACTTTCGACAAACGCCACCCTCAAAGCAAGACCGAAAATCCTCCAACCCCACGAAGACTTCTCGTGCTAAGTCATTCCCCCTCGAAAATCACTGTCAGGTTAACTTTTCCCATGAGTGATCCCCAATGAAATCTCGAATTCACCAGCCGAATTATCTCACTACCCAATATATATCACCACGGTATAAGGCGCTATTCCAACTCAAGCACTTAATTAGTTGACGGTGACCGTGAAAGTCATGTGGTCACCCCAAACTTCATCAAAACTTGGAAAGTTTTCATCGGAAAGCCGCCAATTTCAACTTATCCTCCTTCAACTTTCACAGCGTTCCATTATCGAAAATCTTAACACAAAATTGGTTGGATTGGATAATGAGAGTGGAAAGTCTCTGGTTAAATAGCTGGATGGGTCGATATAAGTCAGCATGTATTTCTTCGTTCTGGCCAGAGCGTGCGTAGCTCGCTTTGATTGAGCCATTTTTCTCCATCATACATTGTCACTTCATCTTCGATGAGGTGGCCAGAATGTCACCCAATATGTATTTATTTATTTCAGTTGAGGGTAATGATCTCATTTAAATACTGAATCCGCTTGTGGATTCAATAACATTGTTTTCAACTAAGTAATTGTACGAGTTCGGTGATAACCTTGTGTTCTCCCGGTACTAATTCGTTTGTGAGGCCACGTCTCATTACTATTCACTGGAGGATGAAGCTTAATTGTTTTCTAATGAACCGGCGTAGGGGACCTTTCTGATGGGACCATATTCTTTAGTGAGGACGACTTTAAAATCTTCAACAAAGCGTTGAATACAAACCAAGCACATTGAAGCTTGTAGATTTTGAACGAGGAAACAACTAATGATGGAGCAACTAAATCATTTCGGTCACCCACTCTATTCCAAGGATAATTTGAAAAATACGTATATACGAACTTACTACACTACTTTTACGAATTTGTTTTCAATCATAGAATTCAAGCAGTTGCCTTCAGGACTGCGTTTTTAGAATAGCAACTGGCTTGGTAGTCGAAAACAAAGTCGTCCCTCATTATCGATCCGTATTACTTCTCCGTGAGCAATGTTCGTATTGTGACAATCTAATGAATGTATGAAATTAAAAAGTTGCCCCACCAATCAGGGGAATCTACTCTGCAGCATTAAAAAAATCAATTATAATTTACGAATACTTTCAGTGTGCGTTTTTAACCTTCGCTTATTTTATTTTATTTATTCATCTACGCGGGAAAAGTCCAATTACATAATATCATAAATAAAGACTAATATTCCTGTAATTACTCTGTTCCATAGCTGCCGAATCACAATTTATTCTCCACTGAAGTTTGTCACTGCCTCGATTAGTTCAGCCCGCGAGACATTAAAAGTATCAATATCCCGGCGGTATATATTTGCCAACCTCATCGTAATAATGATACATAAGATAAGTACAATGATACATTAGGTAATGAGGATATCCGCGTAGTAAATACGCTCAATCCGCGTGTTAAAACAAGTGAAAATACTGTTTTGCCGGTAAATCGCGGCACTGGAAAACCTCCGATGTAAGGTTTGCTGATTACTTCGTGGAATGATCTTCGATTTCGCGGGAGAACCCCTTCAACGATCGATGACCCGGCCTCGCAAGGGAAGGTCTTTTCTACTTCAAATCTTGTTTAATTAACCTCAACCGGTCTTTCACTTAGTTTCCTTAGAAGAAGGCTTTTGCTCGGATTAAAATAAATAAAAAGGAGATTTACTTGGGAATTTCTCTCGTGGTTGGGGTAGAAAAGGCAGTTATTTCTTGCCTAATTACATTCTTGTCAGGGCCTACAAGAAGCAATACCCTCGAGCCTTGAGAAATTTCCTCGCAAACTTATGTATTCTTCGGTACCTTTTAACCCAAGTTTCTAAGGTGGTGAAGAGGAAATTACTCAGGAAAGAAAGAACATGAAAAAGACATTATTTGTTCAACAAGGAATAACAATGGCCGGCTTTAATAACTGTTTCAGAAAACGTCTAATCTGTTTTTCTTTTTTTCGGCTGCGCACTTTTTTATTTGACCGAAACAATATTATTTAAGGGAAAAGCTTGGTTGGATGCTGATGGTGTTAGGATTGATGGATTTGCTCCCTGGCATAGTGCGGAGGTAAGCACCCGAAACGTTCTTAAGTAAAGGGGGTTTGAATCATTTTTCATGTAGTGACCATGCTTCACATGAGTGGAAAACTATTTCAATTATAGGATTTGAAGAGCTATTTTTCTCATTTGACGAGTTCTCACAGCCTGTGAAGTGAAAACATCTCTTTAAATCAGTTAACTAAACCAAAGAATACATATTGTTTAGTTTTGAGTTTAATGTGGTTAGCTGCTTATGGAAATAAACGACTACTGTCAACATTTACTTCTTTGGTCTTGCTTACCGAAATTTGCTCAGTGATGCGGTAAGTGAAAGCGAAGGGGTGAGAGAATGAGCGTAGGATCCTGTTAAACTGAGCAAGAATGATCCTTTGAAAGTGAGCAACGAAAACATACTTTTCTAGCTCTCTTCAGAAATTAGTACGATTTCGATAAGTAGGTTCCCTAGTAGGAGGTACTAGTTATAAGTAGGTTAGAATCACCCATCGTTGAAGAGCCGCGACGACAAAAAACCAACTTTTTCGACTTGAAATTTGCCAATACGTTCTAGAAGAGACTATTACTTCACAAAATTATCTGCATAAATGTATAAATATTACGGTTAGCGTTCAATTGGATACTTGGACTGCCAAAAGTTGAGCAGACAATAATCTCACACGGCTTAGGAATAGTGAGTAGAGCTACAGTACCATCAAGACCTGTGGGTTGTGCGTTTTTAGCCTAATCAACTTCCACATTCCGTAGACGGTTAGTGGGTGATTATCCCATTCTGCTGAATTTGCTGCTTTTGGAACTGACGGTATAGCACAAAATTATGTGGCTGTTGTAACAGAAACCTATAAAATATTTGGTGGTACATATCTGCCGTGATTCATATTTGCGTGATGATACGTTGAGGTTTAGTTGAATGGTGTAATAGGTTCCTATACGTTTAGGCCGTTCATTATTACATTTAGAGAGCAAATTGATAATATGATTCACTCAAATGTACAACAATCTTGGATCTCAACAGTGTCATGCTCAAAATCATCTGAAAATTAGTGAAATGATCGTCAGAAAACCAAACAGATTCATTACGCGAGTTTTTGGTTTGTTATTCCTTGAATAATCAACTTCCTTGAAGGATCAAAAACTTTCATCAGAATGTCTATCTCTCCGAATCGGTTTTTTTTTCGGCGTTTCAAGGTGTCTAGATCAAAATAAGCAAAACAAAAGTCCGTCTACCGTACGCCATCCGCCGTTCAAGCCGATTTTGATAGTAGAAAATTGTCTAAAAATCTGAAATTTTGGTCATGGACCCGTTTCTGGGTCTAGTTGGTCCTAGAAACTTATCAGCCCGATTCATTTTCGAATAAATTTTGGACTCTAAATCCAATGAAACAGGTTCCAGAACGCTTGGCGCCCACCGGAAGTGGTTATGGCTCAAATTGGGTACCTATCAATACAAGAATTATTAGGACTCGAGATTCGTTACTCCAGTCTAAATCATTCAGAATTTCAGCATATTCTCTCCCTACGCATGTCATGCAGTCAAGAGAACTTACGAGGTCTTGCACATCGAATAGCCGTACATCGTCTTCATTTACATTACTCCTTTCCTATTTAATAACGCCGTACTCAAAAAAATTCACCCAAAATGAATGCTTTTTGAGAAGGAGTTACAATCGAGCCTGGGTAGTGATTACATTCCGATTAGTACGATATACTAACAAAAAATGGTTGAACATTCATCTCTGCCTCACAATAAAAAAGTATAAATCAGGAAAAAGAGGTGAAGGTGGGGGGCTTTTTGTGAGATGAAGTAATTTCACTCCTCGTATACTTTTCTATAGGTGGTTGATCAGATTTCCGTCGTCTGTAGAATGCGCTCCCTTAAATCGTTCAACGGTTCACTCTCCGTCGGATGAATTTAAATTGACATTGAGGGCCCCTCCCTGCGTATCGATCTGTTCTTATCGTCGTCTCGTTCCATTTGACTTGGACTGACAGTTCCGGTGTAGCCCCCTCCCCCGGGCCACTCACCACAGGTCGACAGGTCCTGCTTAGTGGTTTGAGTTGTGTTGACGTCAGCAGCAAAGGAAATCAACGTTGAAAGTTGTCCACTCAATTTGACAGAGTCCTCTCTTATTGCGCGTTACGCTTTTAACCGAAATTATTATGAAAAAGAGGGCTGGAGGAAGAAAAAGAGTAGAGGGGAGAAAGTGCCTCCCATACTGTATTTTTTCTGGCAGCGCAACGCCGACAATAAAATTTACGGCTCGACTTGAGCTCCACCTTCCGAGATAACGATCTCATCCGTCAAATCCGAGCGACACTTCTGTACAGTACCTGACAGAACCCGTTTATTTTTTCCCTCGCTAAAGCAATCAACAAAAAGACAACCACAAAAATATGAGGCAATCATAGCGCTTCGGGGAGAATTTGTCATGAGCTTCAGGTCTACACGTACCAAAGCGGAAAGACATTATTCAAACCACCTTCACCTTATACATTGATTAACTATTTTTAATATCGTCAAAAAGCACCTAATTTGTCAGTAAATGAACTTGACTTGGTGGAATTTGACGAAAAAATAGAAAATATATAAAAATGAACGAATTTACTTTTAAATGATGCACCAAGAAAATAGCATCGAATGGACATTTGGTATTCTTTAGTTGGTTTTTGGTCGAAGGTGATGAAATAAAGATTCAATAAAGGCTTTTAGAGGTTGGAGGCTCCAAAATGCAAGGTGCGAATAAATTTTGATTTTGGAGCAAAAAAATGTCATTCATTTCGAAATTTTCACCCTCAGTTCTAACCAGACTCTGAAGGATTATTTAAGTCACAACATTTTTCCAAGAGTTGAAAAATTAAGAATTTCTGGTGAAAGAACAGGAAACCGTAGAAAGTCTAGGATGTATTTTTGTCCCACCAATTCTTATGACTTTAATTCAGTCAGTATTCTTATACCCGTTTCAAGACCGAATGAAATTGAGATCGACGGTGAGGTTTTCCCCTGTTTCTGGATTTTACTGGTCAAAATATCGGATTAAGGGGGCAGCGTGAAATTATTCGTTCATTTTATTTGGCTTGAACAACTTTTTTTAAAAAGATTTTTGTCGAATTTTCCTTTTACTGCCGGAACCAAATTTCATTAGTCCTCATGAATTTCTCAAGAGGCCGTGAGATCCACCTTTAACCCTTCGAAGCTGAAATCGGAATAACAAACAGAATATTTACTCAGTACCTACTCCTAGTCCTTAGCGGAGCATTACTCAGGGGCTCAGTGCCCTGCTGTCTCAAGAAAATATATCTTTCCCTCGTAATATCGTCACGAAGTAAGAAAAATGCTCGTAAAACTGTGCTAATTTCAACATGGCTCCGTAAAAGTCCTCAGCTAACGGCCCGTCGTTTCGAAAGTTGAAGCAATTACGCTTTTAATGAGTCGTCACAAAACAAGAGGCCGAGCAGACGACGAAGAGGTTTCCCGAGAATCGTATAAAACTGGGACAACACCGGTGTGGGAGTCGAGGGCCAGTGAAATAGACGATCCCGGAAGTAAATGAGAGCGACTGTTGAAGTTGTGCACTTGTCGTGAGAGATGATGCTTGAAGTAATCCTTTCATTTCTTGGTGTTCTGCTGAACGAAGTAGTTTAGTTACACTTTCTTCTAATCCCCGCGAGTTTATCCCATATAGGAGATTTACGACCAGAATGTTATTCTTCGTTGAATACAATCGAGCAGGTATAAATTATCGGTTAATGAGCTTTCCGAAGTGTTTTCCCGAGTAAACGATGTTTCAGAGCTAGTAGACGGTGAAATAATCTCTAATTAGAAGCCCTGAGCGTCAATTAGTGAGTTGCTTGGGTCTGTGGATGGCGCTTATGGCTTCTGTTTAGCTGCGTTTCTCTAGCTGATCAACTGATTAACAAATTACGGTATAAATGGCCACTAATAAGCCTGTGGCAGCGGGTGTTTTTATCCCCTCTATCCGTGACTTTTGTGAAAGGCTTGGTCGTGATACCTTGCAACCAACTCGTAAACTTTTCTCGAGGCTGAAAGAGCAGAGTTTTTAGGAGAAAGGTGATGGTGGTGAGGGGGTAGTGGGGGGTGTTTCTAAGGCTGACTTTACGGTTTCTCTCTTTACCTAAAGACTGAAGAGAAGAGAGGAAGGGACTTTACAGGAAGAATCTTATCCTTTTGGCCTAACGCAGACACTTAAATCAATAATAGTCTTAAAAAAAAAGAAAAAAAAATGTGTGAACAAGTTTCGGAATAGAGTCTAAACCTTCAATAGGAAAGCTGTTGATAGAAAGTGGTTCAACTAGCATCCGTTAGAGTCTAATAAATGATAATTCTGCTCGTTGCCCGAAGAAATGAAGAAAAAGATTATTATGCTCTTGGTGCTATGGAGCTCTTATCACTAAAAATCGCTATTTCAACTACCTCCAACCTTCGTTTGCAACTCGGACACACAGCATATCATTGGTAAATTTCAACACTTATAATGGATATGTTCTCCATACAAACATTGTTCCCACGGATAAACGTTTTTGTCGGAAAAGTCATTTTTTCGTTTTTGTGAGGCTCAATGGGAACACTCAAGACGTCGGTATTGCGGTAAATGTCGGAGCGTTGTTTGTTGAGCGTTTCACATTTCCCTAGGTTTCATTATTTGAATTGATGCCTCCTTCCAATGAATCCGTTTGATGCACCGGTTTATGAGGAGGGAAAGGAAGAAAAGAGCAAGTCCTCAATAATGGAGAAGAACCAAAGAAGCAGCCATAAGGTAACCAAGGATGATTTATTTGATTGATTTTTCAACCAAAGCTCACGAGAAAAACAATTCTTCATACTATTTTCCCATTTAATGACTACTGTGACACGGCAGGATTTGACTATGTTTGAATTCCGGGTCTTTCAAACATTCATCAAAGAAACCACTGCTCGAAGAAGACCAACCTTCGCTGCAGTTCAATTTCCACAGCGCATTTATGCAAATAGGGGAAAATTGACAGGCCATAGTTCAGATGATGCCTCGAATCCTCAAAGTATTCAAATAGTTTTTCAAGAAAAACTGCAGCTCCTACGCCATCGTTCCAGATGAAATACCCTGCGGCTCAGTTGCAATCAAAATTAAGAAATCGGTGGATGCTGAGAGGCTCCTTAGCCTGCATTTTAGGGACAACAGGAAAGAACTAAGGCATCTCCATTATTTCAAAGATGTGCTGGATCGAGATACTCAGGGTCGAATTTGGGTAAAGAAATTTCAGATCCAAGTATTTTTGTTTTAGTAACAGGTCCCTTCAACTTTAGTTGCAAACTGGTCGGGCTCTTCAAATTCTTTAGCAGTCCAGACTTTGATTTCAAAACTGGTCAAGTCCACACGTTTTTATTGAATTTAGTCCCTAAAATGACTGTCTAGAGTGAGGTTAAATTTTAAATTTTATTCAACGCAATGAATCGTAATCTATGATCCAGAACCATCAAATGTCCAGTTTTTTTTGCGGTTTTACCAAAAAGTTGCAAAATGGAGTTTGTGAGTTTTGAAACTCATTACCTCATTACTTCTCATTACTCTGAAGAATGTTAATTTTCGGCACAAAGTTGGAAAAACCAAGATATTCAATAGGATAATGGTAGAAAACCTGTGAAACTGTCCCTATTGAGGGCCTCCTGCGGTATGACAAAGTAGGAAAAATGCCAATCGTCGACTCAAAACCACGATTGTGTATATTTGTTACCTCCGCTTAGTAAAAAGGGTATCGCAAGCTTCGAATCACTTTGCAGACGGATGCCTCAGGGTTCTCCTGGTTTTTCAGGTCACGTCATTTTCGTTTGAGCCCGGTGAATCGAAAATTGGGCGAACGTATAACGGTGGCAGAGCCAGAAGCGAGTCAGAAGGGATCCAATGAGACCGAATTCCTGTTGCGGAATTCCCTCGGTTCATAACCCCCACTCCACCCCCACCCCTTGAGGTCTGACTCGTTTCAATATACGGTAGAACCCTCGGTAGGTCAGGACCTCTCGGGAATTGAGAGAAACTCAACGTCTATGTGCGTTGTTAACGAGCAGTGAACTGTTCGAGAAATCAATTGTCGACCATTTCCTCGTCTTTTCGTGCCACTTAACCATCAAAACTGCCGATGTATTGAAAATAAAGGTCTCTAGACACTCAAATTCGCTTCAAAGGTAACGAAAAATTGATACCTAATTACTTTGCGCTGTTAGTGAGGCAAAGGACCGACTACCCGTTCGACGATAATGGGGTTTTTACACTGAGTGAAAACTCGTTCTACCGCTCGTCTCGATCGAACTAAAGAACTGAAAAAGCCAACTCACCAATCGACAAAAGGGAAGACAAATTGACGGGAAATTGAAACGGGAGTATTCGACAAATCTTTTCTTGAATTTCCTCGAGAATGGAGGAACAGTACGTACGTGGAATGAGGAAATGTAGAATGATTCAGATGAGGTTACCCCATAGGGAAAGTACATTTTGGTAGTAATTCTTTCCAGTTAACAGATGAATTTGAATCGAAATCCAATAATGAACGCCGTCATTTTGTTGCAAAGATGAATCGTATTTAGTTTGTAATCAAAAAACGTTTTCGTAAAAAAACAGGAACAGCCAATGCCAAAATAATATTTGATATTCATCACCTGTTTGATTTGGAGCAACAAAACCCCCAACGATTGACCGTCTCATGAATGTTTTACCACTTCAATCGATCGCCCCCTAATTTCGGGTCTTCAATTGAAACGTAGCGTGTGTCAAACAAGCTTCAAGTCAATCTTGGGTAGATTATGACTGTTGGGCATTGATTCTTTTTATTGGCATAACGGGATGACCTTATAAACCAGCTTATGATGTGTTCAGTAATGATCGCTAACATATTCATTGACCATAACGGCGGGGTTGACCTTTTAAAAGGGTGTTTAATTAAAAGAAAGAATCCCTTTAAAATACACTCTTTGATCGTTCCGGGCCATTCTGAAACGTTTCAACGTTCGAAATATGGTGGAAAATTACTTACCTAACCAATTACCACGTTGCAATGATAACGGAATACAAAATGCAGCGAATTTTGTAAAAAGTACCCTGTAAAGGTACCAACTGAGCAGCAGCTCGCAATAACAACCCCTACTGGAGAAATTAAAACCGCAATAGTAGAAATGAGTGTAATTTTCCATGATTTATACCCCTGATTTCTAGATCATGACCACTCACATAACTGAGGTACCAAAATCAACTGAAATTGCGTGAAAAACAGTAACCCACGCGCCTGAATCAACTCGAAAACTCGTATTTCTACCCATTTTTCCGCAGTTAGCCATAAAGTGCGCCAATTGGGTTGGCGAGATTTTGGATTTTCTCGATCAATTAGTTTTGGGGGAAACCCTTCCTTTCGATCACTCCGGATTTGATGTATCATACGTTATCTGTCATCCAGACACCACCCTTTTAGATGTTTCATTGTATTTGATTATTCTTCGATCTATTTTCATCATATAATTCTTTTGGTAGAAGATCCTTATAGAATTCTAATTGTTAATCAACGGTTTGCAAACCGTTTTTAGCAGATTTTAACATAAACTTTTTGACATAACGATCCTAACTGACATGTTCACAAAACCGTGCGTTCAAACAGTGGCTTTAGATAGGAACGTCATTGGTTTCTGGGAAACTCCGTTGTGCCTGGCTAATTGAATATCGGACGCCAGCGACCTCCGATGATTTGAACCTGCTGTGAACCTTTTCCGATCATGAAATAACACGCCGCTCTCCCGTTGTTTTGACCTCAATTACGTTCTATCGACAACGTGGGGGCAGACGCCAGTGGGCGTGGAGGAGGCCTGCAGAACGTTAAGGGGCGTATACTACCGGCAAATCGTTTATTGCCTCTCTCGGACAAAACGGTCGCTCTCGAGTTATATCGTAGAGTTGATTATGCGCTCGATATATCTCTCTTCATCACCCTTTATGAAACTGCCGGGCCTTGGTCGTCAAGTGACTCTTCTCCCGCATCCTCTGAATATTCACGAGAACGCGTCTCCATCAAGTTCTTTTTTACGGCGACCAAGATAGAACGGTGTTTTTACCTTCGCGGAAGCTTCGTTCATGACACCTAATTAACTCGAGGACGACAGGCATAAATGATAATCCACAAACGACATCAATACTCAAAGTGTGGACACCTATTATCCGAAACGTCCGCTTGCCTTCTGGGCTGTAAAATATCCTGAAACTTCGCCCGGGCCAAATATGAACTCCTAATGTGCCAAGTTTCAGCTGAAATTAATGCACAGACGATTTTACTTTTTACGATTGGCTAGAAAAGTGCCTAGAAGCCAGCTTGTTTAGGAAAGTCATCTTGTTCCCATATTGCTGTGGTTGGTTAAATGTTACAGTCAACAAAGATGCAATGTAAACCGCTAAAGGGACGCTTTTCTTACGAATCTATCACCAACATCAGAATTATTTCTGTAAGTTGAGCAGATCTGACGTCATTGATGTTCATCTTCGATTTCAAAAGATTTACTCGAATTTCTTCACAAAAATATTTTCGGGCGTTGATAGTTTTATCTGCACCACGAATTTACTGTAGTCAATATTCCCCATTGTTAACTTGGTGTTAAGATCTAATACGAATAAATTGATGATTCGTCCATTTGGTTGAGACTGCGGGAAATGAATGAGGGTATGTAACGAGGGTGAGCATGGTGTGCAGTGGGTTTCTAGTATTTCTCATAGTTGAACTGAAAATAGAAGCAAACTGGTAAATTTTGGCTGAACAATCAGGACAACTGAGGTCCAATATGGGCCATAACTGCGGGTATCACTCATCCTACAGTTCTTGGCTTGATGAATTGGAGTGATACAGATCATCAATGCTCTTCAATGGGTCAACGGTCAAATGTCTATGGGCTCTCAGGTGGTATACAGGGTGCCCCACGAGCTGTAATCCCACCCCACCCCACCCCTATAGTGGATGAAGGCCATCCCAATTTACTCACCTCAATTTACAAAGTCGCATCAGCATGTTAAGCCAGTTTTTGGACACTTCAAGTCGACCTCCTATTTATCAACAAAGCAGAGCTCATTCAGCTGAAGCATATGAACAACAACAATGTCCTAAATCAGCATTACGATGCACATACGATGAATATTATCCCCCTATTACTCCCTGTACGGCGGGAAGGAAATTTATTGGGGCTTCGTTTTATACGGGGATTTACCACGCAGCATGGTCAGAGCACTCCCGTCATTCCGAACCTAGAAACTTTATCCGGATAAATGTCTGGGCGGAGGCATTACTCGTCGTTTAGGTTACGTTCGATGCAGCTCGGCTGAAGTTTCAACGTAGAATATGTTTTTGAGATAAACTAACGGCCGAAGGACACGAGGGAAAAGACTAATATGAATTTATTGTAAATTTCTCGAACGAATGTGGAACAGCGTAAATCGGGATAGTTTCCCTCGAATAAATATCAAGGAAAATTGTCATATACTTGGACAATGAATTTTAATATTTTGACTTTCCTATTGTCGACAATATACCTAATTATGTCAAGCAATAACCGATAACAATCGATTGTAATTTCCAGAAATTCTTTATTACCGATTGTTTTAGTTTAAAATGTTCCCGTAAAAAGCTAAATTTTCTGGAATCCACGCGTTGGGATACTAATGTCTGCATGAATACGACTGCGCCTATTCACTATGACTTGAATTTCTAGGAAATTTTGCTCACCTGAGCTTTCTGTTTCAGGGGAACTACGCCAAGTTCCTGAAAAACCTGCACAGCGAGCAAGTGGCGAAGTTGCAGTTGAAAAATCAAAATGAGTGCGACCTCTTGGAAGATGTTAGGTGAGTTTTTCTTCTTAATTTGCTCCTTTTTTCTTATTCAGCGCTATTGTAGAATTATTTGATAAAACCTGGTTCACGTAGAAATTTGATATTTTTTCTCTGCCTGCGGTAAGGGAAGAGTAGGTGCTACCTGCATAACATGGAATAAATTATAACTACAAGAAAATTAACCATCTTCGTCCTATGAATCATATACCAATCAAGTTCTGAATAATAGTGAATAATAGAAAACCTTATGATAAATAATTTCCTGAATTGCGAAGTAAGTGTGCAGACATCGTGTTCGGGGGAATAGAGGCTGGTCGTTGGTCTTTTCGCTTTTACAGGCTGTCCCATGTCCAACCCATCACTCCTGACAGGGGTTCCCTTTTAGTTTCTGGTGACGGATGAGCTCATGAGCGGAATATACATTCAGTGGTGATACTGTCATTGGGATAGCCCTACCCAGCAGCCCTTATAGCGCTTCTGTTTTTTCAAAACAAATTTTTTTTTATTATGCTTATTGGAATAAAATACCACACCCTTGTTTATTCGTATCGACCAGAAACAAATTGTTGTCCCTCTCAACTTCCCTCCATCTTTTATTAAATGTATCTTCATTTCTTATGAACTTTCGTCTTACCCCCCACAATAATGGTTTTGTTGAATTTTTAGAAAATTATATTTTGATTGCACGTCTCGAGGAAAATTGCAACATTGATGGGTATAAACTACCTCCTGAGGTTAATATTTAATAGAACATTGCGGTTTGGTCAACGTAACATACCCATAACCAATGGGCATACATACCCACAAATCCACTTTCAATTTTAGTTAAGGGGATAGACAAGATAGAAGTTAACTAGGGGCAGAAAGTTCAAGCGGAAGAGTTCTGCCAATTGATCAATTGAAGTAAGCATAATCAAGATTAGATGAAAAAAATGAGCAAATGTCCATCCACCGTCCGCCGTCCACGCCGATTCTGCTAGTAGACAAATTACTAAAAATCTGAAATTTGGGCGGGGTAGGGGTCAAAATGTGTACTTTGAAAAATGGATTTTCGAGATTTTTGGCTATCTAGGCGTGTGGGGTATCATTTTCCTCTAAATTTTGGACGCTGAATCCGATGAAATGGGCCCCAAAACTATTGGCACCCACCGGAAGAGGTTATGGGTCAAAATGGGTATCTATCCACCCATTTCGAATGTGTGTTTTCGAGATTTCTGGTACCTAAGCGTGTGGGGTATCATTCCCACTAAAATTTGGACGCTGAACCGATTGAAATGAGTCACCATGCGCATGGTCCGAGGAATAACCAACCCCTGTGAAAGCAGCGTTTTTCCGAGGACTTCCACGTGTTTTTGGCCTGTAAATGATGTTGGCTTACCTGTTGACAACATTATTTACTTTTTGCAGTCAGAGGTATCAGAGGCCATAAGGTAACCCGCCGCCTTCTACAGTAGCTTCTACGGATATCTGTAGTAAATTTGTCCTCAACAGCTGACGACTAGCCAGCCGCGAATCACCCCTGTCCCTAAGAGTCTATATTCCCCCAATACGATTATTTTTGTTCGTTGAACAACCCAAGTTTTCACCAAGAAGTTATACAGCGTTTTGTTTCGAGAGAGCCAAATTCAACTCCACGGATGGACTGATAAATGCAAACGAACTTAAAACAAACAGCCGAGAGCGGGTTGGAATGAATATTCAAATTTATTGCCGCAGCTTGTTTTTTCGCGAGGACTCTCAGCTGGCGAGACCGCACCAATTACGGGCTAAACGCCGGGCGATGTAACTGTGAGTGAAGGGCAGAGACGGACGAGGGAATTGCGTGATGGGGCGTCAATGGCGTTTATCTTTAATAATCCAATTACCGCGGGAAAATCTCGTCTTTGGTAATGACATTGTCCAGCGAGATTAGATGGCCCGATTGTGTCGTACGAGGGTCGTCTAGCTACTTAGACGGAAGATTTTCCGAGATTTTGATCCCACCTGTGACGGAGGTGTGTCGAACTTTTTTTTTTTTTTTTTTTTCAAAAGTGTCCTTGTGTACCCCACAAACAGCAATAGGATTGAAATCCATCATTATCAAATTAGATTTCATAATTTGAGTCTGGTTTAGTCATTGGGAAATTCTCCAAACATCGATATTTTGGTCAGCGAATAGTGGTTTAAAATCCATCTCAATTTATTTGGCGTTCAAAATTAAAAAAAAAAACTCCATGAGCCCCGAAATCTCGAAAACCAATTCCCAAAATACTCATTATTACCTCAACTCAGCCTTTGTTTTTGCAGATTGGGATAAAAAGTGTAAAGGTGCTTACAAATATTATATTCCGGAACGGAGTCACTGGTCAAGATGTAAAATTTTTGGAAAATTGTACAGAGTTTGTTGGGCAAATTGGAGAGATTGACCTTTGGTATGAAAACCGGGTTATTTTCACCTTCTCTTCGAAAATGTTCAGCCCAAAACGCAGGCACGGTTAGAATGTGTATTGTGAAAATGGACTTCCTATCACTTCTAGGATTCATGTCAAATCGCCGCACATCAGAAGTGGGAACTACATAATGTGAAAATAGATAGTCTCCTTCTTTTCCTCCTAAAATGAGCAGGTATTTACTCATATTTACTCTTGAGATCCTCAAGGTACGCATTCCTACAAGAGCGAGATCTATCTAGCGCAAAGCCAAGGGACCGATGGACCCATTCAGGTGGAATGATACAGGCTCTTGCTTACCATTTGCAACGCATCAGTGATATACACATGTACAATACGGGGAATTCATGTATGTGTGGGCCAAGCGTAGTTCAGTTGAGCAATTTCACACGGCAATCTACACCCCCCTCCCCTCCAATTTATGATATGGAGGCCCTGAACTAAGCGTGGGGCTCCTGACTAAGCAAGGTCGCTTTATGGCACTCAGCCGTAATGGGTGACTTTACCCTTGATCGGGCCGCTTGTTGAAACAGATTGCCACCAACAGCAATTCTGCTCCTGCTAAATAGAGATTTGTGAGTGGACAAAACTCTAAGAATGTTCATAGGTTAAGGGATAACCAAAGGTTCCATTTATTGGTGAGCACCAAGGAAATATTGGGAGAGCAATGCTGCCGTTTGAAACAAAACGCCCTATATCCGAAGGTCTTAGTGGTCAATGGAGGACGAATAGCAGCAAAATGGAGAAGGGTAGCTTGTGAAAGTGGAAGTCTCATTTTTATGCCTCAATTCGAGTGCCTAGATGTTATTTTCTCCTCCACTGGAAATTTTGAGAAAAAATTTAGGATCTCAAAGGCTAGATCAGCATCTGGTTGTCAGAGGAAGCTGCTCGTGAAGACAAGGGTGGTCCTCGAGACCACAACTGTTTTTTCAACTGTTGTTCAACCCTGTGGTCCAATCTGTGCTCCTCTACGCGTGTGAAGTTTGGGGTTTTGGACGGAAGACAACATGTGCATGAGCAGGGACAGTTCTTGAAAAGTTTTTTGTCTCTTCCGAGAAGTACCCCCAACCACTTCCTACGCGTGGAGGCTGCCCAAAGTTTGTCTTACCGTCCTCGCCGAGCTGCTCACTCACCCCAGGAATGACGCACGCAAAAACTGTTACTCGCTGTTAACTACTTGAGGTACTGGCCCAGCAGGTTGCATGGAGCTCAGTTTGGAGGAAGTGCACAAAGAAATACCGAACTACGTGGAAACCGTACAAAAATACTTCGTGCTCTGTGACATTCGGCTGGTCTACGACGCAAGGTACAACGAGTACTTCCTACCGTTAGTGGGTTTCACGGCCCGGCAAGCCTTCACCATCAGTCCTATGTCAGTTGAGGTTGGCCTCCAAAATGTCTGTATCAATCCGCATCCGGGGGCACACCTTCAAGCGCATCGCACACCTCGACGCATCACAGCAATCGCCTAGAGAATGAGATCCTGACGCATTTCTTCTTTTTTGTCCCACTCTAGCGGGACTACTTGTTCTCATACCTGAAACCAACTAAGGCAGTCTACTGCATACCTTGGGTGACAAGAGGAAAGCAGTTGACATTTTCAATTTTTGTTATTGAAGCCTTATGCTGTAGCATTCTGTATAAATGAATAGTGGATCCGATCCCATTCAAAGCCACTTTGCTCCAACTAGTAAGAGAACTGTACTACTGTACTTCTACTATTGGAACTGTACTCTACTATTGGAAAGGAGTTAGCAGAAGTGATGTTTCATTTATATAACCTTCCTCTGCATTGCAGTCATACCTTTTATTATTAAGCTTTTCTATAATATTCGTAAATTAACTTCTGATTTTGTTATCAATGACCAGATCCAATTTCGTAATGATCAATCATTTTCACTAATGAATATATCTACTCTACATTCAACCTTCCTCGATAACCCAAATCCTCACTGTGATCAACCTTGACTGGAGCTACCCACGTTCTACCTTCCTTGCTTGGATCAGCCTCAACTGGGGCTATCAAGATTCCTCCTTCCTCGCTTACCCAATCCTCAATGATTTGCCTTCAATGGAGGTATCAACAATCTACAATCCTTGCTGTGGTCAGCATTGACTGGAGCAATGAAGATCCCTCTTTCCTCGAAAAACCAATCCCCACTGTGATCAGTCTTGTCTGGAGCTATCCACATTCTACCTTCCTTTCTTGGATCAGCCTCAACCACAGCTATTAAGATTCCTCCTTCCTCACTAACTCAATCCTCAATGATGAAACTTGGCTGGAGCTATCCACTTTCAACCTTCCTCGCTGTGGTCAGCCTCCACTGGAGCTATCAAGATTCCTCCTTCCTCGCTTACCAAATCCTCAGTGATTTGACTTGACTGGAGCTATCCACAATCTACCTTCCTTGCTGTGATCCGCCTCAACTGGAACTATGAAGATCCCTCTTTCCTTGAAAAACCAATCCTCACCGTGATCAGCCTTGTCTGGAGGTAGAGAGTCCCTAACTTCCTCGATCTCCCACCTTCAACTCAATCTGGCTCCACAATATTTTTAAGGTGAAATATGGAGCTCAATCCACTCTCACTCTCTTCATCATTTTTTGGCGACGCGGTCGTGACAAATGGCCGAGGAAGTGTTGCGAGAATAAAGTGACGCATGAGGTTCGATGTCGACAAAGCTGCTCGCTGATGGCGAGTGGCTATAAATAGAGCGGATTCCCTCGGAATTGTTTGTTGAATGGAGGGTAGCTAAAAGCGGAACAAAAGGGAACGCGGGGTCGATTCTGACGTGAAAAGCCAATCGACTGACGACTGCTGACTCTTTGCTTATTGACTGGATTCTTGTGAAACAACGGCAAACCGGATATGTGGCGCTTGGTGCCATGTTCGCAATGTCCATGATCATGATGGCAGGAAGGGATAATTGTCGATGAACAAGACATATTCAAAAAATGTTTCTACAACAATGTTCTTCATTCAAGAAACATCGAGGTCCAAAAAACAACGGGAAAACGCGGATGATTCGATGTAGTTTTAGAGGAGAAAAGAAAATTTCCTCTCAAAATGTAGCCAACGCCACATATTGCAGGAATTTTGAATAACCAGTTTAAAGAAAGAAAATTCTAAAATTTAGACAATTGTATGAGCTAAGAAGAACATTGTGGCTAATCCTTCACATGATTATGTTTTTGCTCTTCCCGATCCGTAATCTCAAATCGGGATTGTCCTTAGGTTCAAAATATCTCAATTTTATTTTGACTTTTTGCCAGCCCAATGGCCACACACCGTATCGGGAAGGAGTAGCGAAATCATAAATGTTCAAAAACTATTCTTCTGAAAGTAATTTTTCGACATTTTTGTATGTTGCAGGACTTACGTTATGAAAAGATCTGCCATAGAGAAATCGTACGCAGAGGTGAGTGTAATATATTTTATCGATCAAAATAATATTAGTGCTCCTTGAAACATTACCTAGCGTATCCAAATTTCTTCACTTGTTTCAGGCATTACTGAAAATATCGTCGGCGTTTTTAAATAGAAAAATCGCCAATATTCCAGATATTAAGACTGAAGGATCGGAAGAAAAATGGTTTGTTGACTGCAAATCAGTTAAATTAACGACATTACATTTTTTTCATTTTTGTTTTGATCGCGCATTTTTTTACCTGATTTATTCTTTATAAATCCCTTAGTGATGTATTAGGATTGATGGTGAAGGTGTTTCAATATTTTGCTTTAGGCATTACTCCTGATGTAATAGTTCGCAGCCTGTTCTGTCCTGGTGTAACTGATGTAACTTGGATGTAACTAGGTGAGCCGAATTCTTGGGTCGCTCTACGTCCGTGTATGAGTGTATCATTCTGATTGTGAGACTTGAAGAGCTTTCGCGTGTAGTTAGGGCAAAGTGTTTCGACCAGTTTCACCATGTCGACCAGTTGAGGGAATTAGTCGATGTTGGGTTCATGAATTATCTCAACCCAATTAATAGTAGCCCGAAGTTGCCTTTCGAACTGTTGAGACACTAATATTGAAGTTACGTCGAGTTGCCGAAGAGTTCTAAAGTTTCGAGTCCTCCTCCATCGGCGAAGCGTAGTTATAACTAGGTGGACCTCGGCGGATCGAAGGGAATCGAACAGTTTTGCGGGGCTCATTCACCGAACCGTCGGGGGCGTGTGTCGGTTGCGGGGAACACGACGGTTCGACGGTCCACTACCGCGGTGGAGGTCTGCGCACGCCCACCACACCCCCATTCATGACTAGGGTCCCCCACGAGGATTGGCTCCACCGTCCCACCGCTTCACCCTAAGAGGTTCTCCCTAACCTGGTTTTGCGAAATCCCATTCCCATCGCTTTCGATGTACTCCGCCGATAAGCTTATAGTCTCTCACTAGTCGAGCATAGGTACATGATTTCATGAACATGAACTTGTTGCCATGTACCTCGTTTTTTCGTTACTTTCAAGCACGTCAGAGAAATAATCAATACATAAATAAATTTAAATCGTGAAATTAATTCTAGACCGATATTATAATTCTTGGATCTTCGCGTTTCCCCATTCATTTTGATTAGACAATGCACAATTTTCTGTGTCTGCGCATGCGTATAATCCCAAACGTGAATTCCAGACCATTTATGACACACTCCGATGAGTTAGCAGTTACTTTACTTTGCTGATGAAATTAGTAGCGTAAAACACGGCGTAATAATTAAGATGACTTCAACGGAATGTTTCCTAATAATTAATTAAGCCAATTAAAAAATATATGATAAAAATAGGTTTGCCTGTCCTAAAAATTTTATACAATGCCTTCAATTGTAACATTTTCCCCGCCAGTCATAATAGGTACAGAGGAGATGAAGAAGAGATGTCGTTTGTCATGCAAAACTCTATTCGTTGTTATTTGCGTTTTCACCTTCATCTCCGACCCGCGAGATTCAAGCCTTTTGGTCGAGCCATCACGAAAACCCCAATCAGACGAGACTGGACGTGACCTCGTCATCTTTCCACAGACCATTTGGAAGATTTAACGTGGCCATTTGTGGTCGAAGAATTTCAGAAGGGAAACGAGGCAAAACGTGGCGTTGAAATGAAATGTTTTAAAGGGAATTCGTATTCGAGACGTTACCACAATTCCTGTTGGGTCCTGTGGAAGCTCACGTGCGCTCTTACTGAGCAAAATTGAATAATTCGCCATTTTGGCGATTTAGTTTGATGAAATAGTACAAATTATTTCGCAATGGTTTCTTATTCGAGGTAAATTAAGATTTGGGCAGTAATTGCACCTGTCAAGACCTCAACCAGTAAGCACCTTACTGGTCTGAGTGATGCCTGTGTTCAATGTCAGATGGTGAAGGCACTGCTGCCACGGCAGCCACCATGCCTATCAAACTCGCTGAGCTCTGCTGAATAGTCTGCAGGATTCCCCATGGTTGAAAGACAAACCAGCATTCTCTTCAAATGAACATCCAACTTCTTGCTTGTTAAGCTCATTCCTTGACTTTCACCCACCAGTTCTTGCTGGGTGAGAATTGTGCTCTTCAAAGCGTAACGAGGCGCTCCATATCAGTTGATCTTCAATCCTCTCAAGTAGCAGGTGGAGGCTGACGTTGGCATAGCAACCAGGTTGAGAATGCGGGTGATGATCGCGGATATAATAGGCCGTGGTTGCTTCCAGAAGCGCCTTCAGACGGTTTTAAAGGACACATCCAGCAGGAGGCAGGCGCCACAGTATTTTCCACATCTCAGGAAGATTTTTCTGCGATAGACTAGTGTGACTCTAGTGTCACAAGGGAAGAATTCGTATTTGGCTGCCCTTGCTAGCGTCAGATTTCATCATGAATTGGCTTATACATGCTGAACGTTTTTAACCCTCCTGAACAAGACTTTTTTGTTTCTCGTGAAGGAACATGTGGAACGTATGGCGGACAGTACTGGAAGAAAACGAAAAGTTGGCGAGAGCGCGTTTAGCAGCCGTAGAAGTCTTCTCGCAACACGTGGCCGACGACGCCAAGATACTCAGAGCCAACAAACTCTTCACTGCCAAAAAGGTTACTTTTCCCCATCTCTAGTTAATAGTATTATAATAATAACACCCAAGATAAAGAATTTCCGGATTTTAATCTCACGTAAGCCGCCATGCAGATGTTACTCGAAGTTAATAACTTTCCAAACTGTTGTAGACTCTTGACCAACTGCAAGTCGTTCAAAAAGATCTGCAGACCACCGTAATGGACGTAGACAAAACAAAAAAATTGTATTTTGACGAGGAACATAGCGCGCACGACGTTCGAGACAAAGCAAGAGACATTGAAGAAAAGTAAGCCGTAGTCAGATGAATACTTTGGTAAATATGGTAAACTATGTTTTGGGTAAACAAAAACTTTTGTTTGAATTAGTATTCAAGTAATATGGGTAAATTAATTTACTCATTTCCCTCACCACTAAATTTTGCTCGCTGTTTGAGATTAGAGGGGCGGTTGTAACCAATGGAAGCCCCACTGAGGAAAATCGCCTCTTATGGGGGATTGCTACATGAATAGTAGAAACACCCTCCCCCCTCCACCTCAAAGTTGACTACCCAGTATGTTTCTGGTATTTCATACAACGAATTTAAATATTTTTTCAATATAATTCATATTTTTCCAGGCTGAAAAAGAAGAAAGGCTCATTTTTCCAATCAATAACTTCCCTTCAGAAGAACAGCGCTAAAGTGAGTAATTTTACATCAACACAACTCGTCTGGACAAATTTGATTTTTCTTAAAACCACATCAATAATAACCGCAATGTTTTTTGGTTTATTATTCCAAAAATAATCAACCTATGTTTTTTTTAAGGTTTCTTCTCGAAAGGAGGCGCTGGAAGAGAGATCGACCGGAGCTAGGAATGATTTTCTATTGGCGTTAGCGGCGGCTAACGCTCATCAAACTCGATATTTCGTTGTAGATTTTCAAAACACGATTCAAGTGAGTTAAACCCAAATTTTCATACATTTTTTACTCATTCGCGTGCGTTTAAAATGTAAAAAAAAAAATCCAATTTTGAGCTCATCTGTCATACTTTGTGAGTTTGCTGGAGCTCTGTGTCTGCGTTTTTTTCTCTTTATTTTCTATTCTCTATTGACGAAAATTAGGGTGAAAAGGGAAAGGACGAAGGTCATGGGCACATTATGTTCCGACCCTTGGCTCCTTTCCAGCGACTTGGAACAAACGAGTCCATCCACTACGCGGCCCACACGACGTCAGCAGCTTCTTACTAGAGACAACTCCCGGGGAGCCTAACAATAAAAAGAGAACGAGTGATTTACGAGCAAGATCCGCCCCAAATCTTCTGCTGAATAGATTTACATTTTACTTTTCTTTATTTTCGCTTTATAAATGAGCCACCGAATTTGGCTAACGACTAGCTGTATGATTCTGGGCATTAGACTCAAGCGGTGAATCAATTTAATACTCCAAAATGGTCACTTTGGTGGAAATTTATTCAAGAGTATGATTTCTGACCTCCATAACGAGTAAATAATACACTATTAATATTAATGCAAAAGCAAGAAAAATTGATGAAACATCGTCATGAGGCGTTAAAAAATTATAAATTTATTTTCAGACTATGGAAGCAGGCGTGTACGATAGGGTTGCGGATTATCTCATGTTGATATCGAGGACTGAACTGTTGACGTGCACCGCGACGCAAACATCGTTCAACAGAATCAAAGAACAGTCTGCCCAAGTAAGGATAATCTAAGAAATAAAAAGAATTTGAATGACTAGGAGGGTGGGCCTACTCAGAAATGAGAGGGTGGGTCATCCTGTCATCCCCTGTCAAGATATATAAACAGTTGCGATACATTTCAAGGGTTTTTTTAATGGACTTGGCTTAGTACGGATGGATACCGATAGATTGAGGGGAATGAGAAACTCGCTATCTTGCGAATGGCACTATGCTTGGTGCATAGGTCAAGTATAAATGAGCTAGAGAGCCCTCTTGCTCACAAGTTTTGAAAAATATTGGGATTGATTGTAGTGAGCCTGGTCAGCACAGTCTCTATTGGGGCTCATGCAACGGTTTCCCAGGCGGAGCTGTATGCTATCAAGGTGTGCGTAGAGTATGATTCCTTAGGAAAGAATCAGATGTGCCATACGGGTATTCACAGATAGCCGGCTTCCCTCAGTGAGTGACTCGATGAGCCCCTGAAGTATCAGTGGAGGAACAATATCACTTTGGACAGGGTTCTTGGCCTCTCGGGTATTTGAACGAATGAAAATGCTGATGAACATGCTAGAGCAGCAGTATTTGCAATGCCAGTTGAGCCAAAGGTCATGAAACCACAGGGGTGGGTAGATGGTGAGCATACCTGTTTCAGCTGAAGACCGTGGGGGACCAACATGGAAGAAGTATGATTATTTCACTGAACGATCAGCGAATAAGGCGGATTTTAGCGATGATGATGAAGATGCTTCCCAAAGCAGCAACAGAGGAAGATATTGTTCAGACCCATTCAGTAAGATGAGCGGTGGGGCTTCAGGTGGGTTGCATTCCGCTATGTTGAGCAGGAAGAGCCCAGCCGGCGCAGCAAGCCCGTGGCCAAGGCAAGGGGTGGTGGCAGGATGGGGGTATGGACACCCTTGGGTTGCCTGTAACAAAATCCACAATCTAGTGTCAGAACGCTACAAATAATCCTTTGAGAATGTAGGCTGGACGACTACTTCTTGCATGAGACTCATCAGACTGGCGTGGCTCTGACAGAATTTGCTGCTACTGCACAGCCACAACACCCTACGCTTTTTTGATGAGGTCTACATACATTGTTTCCTCTACAATTTGATGCAAACTGGACTCTAGTTGTCTATTTAGAGCGAGCTACAAAAAAAGTAAAACTATGCGTTTCAACAGTTGAGCCGAGACTACAACCTGCAATGCGTCTATTTGTACTACCCCGTACTGAAACAACACATCCAGTATGAATTCGAGGCCTGCGAAGGAGACTCAGTGACGACAGTCAGCGTCGAACACAACAGCTCGTCAATGGCGCTGAGCAAAGAGGCCAAAAGGTGGGCGTCGAAAATTGCCAGAGAGTCGGCCAACATAAGAGACGCGACAGTTAAACTCCAAAATCTCCACGGTCTCCGAGAGCAAGGACAGAAGGTGAGCAAGGAGACCTGGACTGTCTATTTTGATTCTAAACTTGGTCGACGATTATTTAGGTGCTGAAATATGTTGAAATCTTACTTGTTGGCTACTGTTGTTACACAGACAGATCCCACAGACCCGAATGGCCCGGATATTGAAACAAAAATGGACGAACTCCGGCAGAAGTTGCGGAGAGCCGAGGTAATAATGCTGTTTTGAGGTAGAATAACCAACTTATATTATTTTTGTTCCCATACTAAACTTATACCCTAATATTTTGCAGACAGCGAAAGTTAAAGCGGAAGCTCGAATCCAGTGCCTAAAGGAAGGAGGAGGTAAATAGCTAAACTCCACACACAACTTATCCATTTGATGCCTACTTCATTTGCTGTGAATTGAGTATGACTTATTTGCCAACAGTGAACGTTGACGAATTCATGCAAGAAGCGGAATCTCTGAGCATACCGGACGACATGCCCAGATCAGGGAGTTCCATGTCAGTGAGAACAGATGCGTCTGGAACTGCGGTGAGTTCAATGATAAATATTCAGGTATTTGGCTATTCAGTGTGGTACTTTTTGATGACGTAGAATCGTCTCAGTAGTCATAATGATCGTGATTGTAATTTATGAGTCTGAAGTAGTATATAGAATTTGGCTTCTGGGTCACCAAAAACAACGCCTTTGTAAGAGGCAATGTAACCCGCCGTTTCACCTAACGGGCTAGGGATCCAGAAATAGACCTAGGCGAATAAATTAGTGGGAGACTAAAGACTTTCACTTACCGTTCGGAATGTCGGAGACGGTCGGTCATAGACTCCAAGTACACCTGAATTGACTAAGCTCTGAGGAATGGGGTTTCGTAAGTGAAAGGCAAGAGTTCAATATTGGTTTATAATACGCAATTGTCAGAAATGTGAAATATGGAATGTCTCGGCCGAGAAGGATACTGACTATGACTTAATCTAATTAGTGAGTAGGTAGAATGTGAAGGGCTGAAGGCCAATGAATTTACGAGGTAGCTGAAGGCTCAGGAGTGTTTGATTTAGAATAACGGAAAAATACAGTTGTTTTACTAATGTCCTCCCCTAACTCCCTTTGCTTTTCTACAACAGACAAAATACTCAATACTACGGTTACAAGTTACAATTTCTCTGATCAGCTTTCTAATGACTAAACGTCAGGGCTTGGGCCAGATTTAAAGAGTCGACTTTCGCGTTGCGAGGGTACGAGACAGAGTTAATTCGCCACTTACGTGCACCAACGCCTTCGGATGGAGACAACAGGGTGATGTGCTCTTCGCTGCTCGGCTTCGGTCAGGGGAACGCCGTCCAGGTCGGAGGAGGCGAGGCTCTTTCCGACGGAGGTCCGACGACTGGCGGTGCGTGGAGATCCCAGACTATTGGCCGTCGGTCGGGCGCGAACGGATCAACACTCGGGTCCGACGGGGGATTTTCAGTTCGTAATAGGGGTCCACTGTTACGGGATAGGAATTGGCTGATCTCCCAATTCCCGAGTTCTCACCCTGAAGGAACCACGATACGATCGTTCCTTCAGGTCACTTTCACTTCACTTCGATGTTCCGGTTCACTTCGCCTCGATGTCCCGGTTCACTTCGCTTCGATGTTCCGGTTCACTTCGATGTCCCGGTTCACTTGGATGTCCCGGTTCACTTCGCTTCGATGTTCCGGTTCACTTCGATGTCCCGGGTCACTTGGATGTCCCGGTTCACTTGGATGTCCCGGTTCACTTCGCTTCGATGTTCCGGTTCACTTCGATGTCCCGGTTCACTTCGATGTCCCGGTTCACTTTACTTCGATGTCCCGGTTCACTTCACTCCGTTCCGCGAACAGAGATTTCAACTTTCCTTCTCGTGAGTTCGGATACGACTGCTTGATGTTGGTTCTCTCCGTCCGCTCGTCACGTCGCCTTCCCCTTCTACTCCTCCCTGGGTGTCTTGCGCCGCCCATCGCCTACCCAATCCAAAGAGGGCACGCCTTCCGCCCAGCTGGAGTTAGGCGTTTGGAGGGGAGAGGGGTCGTTCCGTCCCCCGCCGCCGAGGTTTCTTGGCGGGGCGCTTGAAATTTGCCGCCCCGTTACACCCCTCCGATCTTCGGAGGCCGAGGTCTACCTCGGCAATTTTCCTTCCGGTGGGGGTGACTGGTGCGATGGGCATTGCGTCAGGTCGTTTGGCTGCTATCCACGCTTGCTCGTACCGCCAGCGTCTGCAAGCGGCACAGGTTGGTGGGCGGTCCGTCTCGTGTTCGGCGATGGAGCAGGGCTTCGGGTAGGCGGGATCCGTGGGTCGTAGGTTCCGGCACTTTCTCACCAGCCGATTCCACATCACTTTGCAGCCACCGCAGCGGTAGGTTGTCGGCGGGTGTTGTCGCTTCGTGCAAATGCAGCACAGGACGCTCCCATTCGTCGAAGGTACGCTGGCGCGGATGTTCCAAGGTGGTATGTTGGATGGGTCGGCAGGGGCCACGGGTGAACTAGCGCCAGCATTCCCCATCAGCTAGGACGACCTTCACCGGCCGAGGGGTGGAGGCCCGGGAGGAGCCGGAACGCGGTTGCCCTGGGGTGGTGTCTGATTCCCGTGCGGTTTCTTCAGATGACGAGGAGTCCGAGGACGAAGTCGACGAGTCGGCAATACTCGGCTCGGCCGCGGCGGGCGCTGTGAATGCAGGGGCGGGGTATCCGTCCACGTTGCTGTCAGGTCGTGGTGTCGACGATCCTCGAGGGGTGGCGCGGTGCGTGCTCGACCCGAATGAGTCGTTGAGGTGGGTCATGGCTTGCAGCCGTTGTTCCATCATGATCACTCGGCAACGCAGGGACTCGACCTCCACCGACCCACCACTCGATCTTGATCTCATGTCCACCCCCGAGTCGCCAACGTTCAAGCTTTCCCCAAGCTCGTCTAGGCAGCGCAGCAGAATCCGCCTCTGTGTTGGCATCCTGTCGCAGGACGCGACCAGCTTGCCCAGCCCCATGATGACCGTGGAGGTGACGGCCAGCCACTCCGTACTTCCGGGCTCCAAGTCCGTGCTGCTCACCGACGATGGTACCCGCGGTCGAGGTAGCGCCATAGTCTTCTGGTGTCGTTCGCTGATCTCCTATTTTCCCACTATACCCTGAAACAGACAAACCGGCCTTTCTGTTAGTCTCCTCTCACGCTCCGACTCACCCGTTGTACGTCAGTCAATGGCTCATGTATCATGCAGACAACCTCCCTCTCTGCACAGAGCCAGACGCTGAACAACAATCCTAGATTTTAGCTACCATTACAAGGGAAAAACAAAGGAAAAGAGGGGAGTGGCAAGGCAGTCCTGTCCCGACCCATGAGGTACGGTCATTAATCAAACAAGGCAAGTACTGGTGTCGTGCATTTTATTCTACAGGTAAGACATTCCCTATTCTACTTCACAAATTACGAGTATACCCCAAAACTTGAAAAATTATTTTTTTTTTTTTTTTTTTTTTTTTTTTTTTTTTTTTTTTTTTTTTTTTTTTTTTTTTTTTTTTTTTTAATTGCTTCATCCCGTTCGAGGTGTTGATATCTTCCCCGCGTGGAGCTGCGCGTAGTCGATCGTTTTGCGCCTTGGTCTTAGCCCGTATGGACTGGACGCCGTCCTAATCGGAATCGGGATTCGGCTGGAGGATCTTCCAGGGCCCTGGGCCCCAGGTTCAGGACTTTCTTCGGTCCGTACTGGTTCCGGCCATTCCAGAGGGTCTGACAACCACGTCCCTCCACTATCTTCGCTAGGTGGAGGGGCAGGGCTCTCGGGTGGGCGCGACTCCTCCGCTACGTCGGGGGTGACGGCGTCGTCTGGCACGCTGTTGAGAAACGCTGGCTTGAGCCTGCTGAGGTGGTAACGCGTGGTCTTCCCCAGGACATCCTGGACCTCGTAATTGACATCGGTCAATTTGCGGGTCACACGGAGCGGTCCTTTCCAGGGGCTCCAGAACTTCTTCACTGTACCTGGTGGGGCGACGAGCTGCTGGGCATATACTTGTTGGCCTATCTGGAACTCCCGAGAGTGGCGTCGCTTGTTGATTGCCTGCTCGCGGGTGTGCCAAGCGCGCCTCAACTGTCGCTCGGCTTCCAAACGGACCCGCACCATTTCCTGGTGTTGATCTTTCAAGGGCGATGTTGCTTCCCGTTTCATGCTGATTTCGGCTAGGTGCGGCATTCTCAGCTCTCGTCCGAAAACCAGGTGATTTGGCGAATAGCCTGTACTACAGTGGGGAAGGCTGCGGTAGGCAGCTAGTGCCAAAGGCAAGGCGGCTTCCCAGTCCCGGGTGTTTCGTTTCAGTTTCGCTACCAGGTTTGCCAGAGTGCGATGGAATCGCTCACATACCCCGTTGGCCTGTGGGTGGTAAGCGGAGGTGTGGACGTGGCGTATCTCCCAGGTATCGCAGAGCTCCTTGACGACCCCCGAGATGAAGGCGGCGCCTCGGTCGGAGACGAGCCTCTCAGGTGCACCATGGGTTGGTAGGTACTTCGTGGTCAATACGCGAGCGGTTGTTACTGCTGTGCAATCTGTGGTGACATAAGCCTCTGCGTACTTAGAGAACTGATCGATTACCGTCAGGATGTATTTGGTACCCCCTCGACCAGGTAGAGGCCCAACAAAGTCAATACCGACGATTTGACCAATTCGGGTCGGTATCTCGGGTTTCTGGATTGGTGGTGTCAAATTTGGGGGAGTGTTCCTCTCCTGGCACTCCTGGCATTTCTGGACGAACTCTCGGATGTCACGTACCATCTTCTTCCAGTACCCGTACCGCCTGGCGACACGGGTAGTTGTTTCTATGCCAGGGTGCCCGGCCCACTGATGTTGATGACAATTGGTCAGGAACCAGCGCCGCATGGTGGATGGGATCAGTGGCACCGTGATCCGCTGGCCATCCACATCGACCTCCTTCTTCCAGACTCCTTCCTCCTCCTTTAGTTGATACTTCTCTGGATCAGCCGTCAGGGTGGAGATCCAGGTGTCCAAGGATTGGGCCGCCATCAGAAGTTCCTTCGGCATGCTTAGTGTGATGGCGCCAACGGGAACACGACTCAGGCCGTCGACATGAGCCATCTGCGATCCGGGGCGGTACTGCGCTTCATACTCGTACTCCGTCAGCCGGAGGATCCATCGTCCAATGCGCGAAGTTGGATCGCGTAGATTCATGGCTGCCGTGAGTGCTGCGTGGTCGGTCCTCAGGACGAACTTCTTCCCGAGCAGGAATTGCTGGAAATGCGTCACGCCCCAGACTACAGCAAGGAGCTCACGCTCGGTGGTGGAGTAACGTGTCTCAGCATCGTTGAGGGCGCGACTCGCGTAAGCGACCGGTCGCTCCTGCCCTTGATGTTCCTGGGCTAGTACTGCTCCCATAGCGGTTCCTGAGGCGTCCGTGGACAGGATGAATGGCTTGTCAAAGTCCGGATAGGCGAGCACGGGTTGGGTCATGAGCGCTTGCTTGAGTTGGTCGAACGCGCTCTGCTGCTCTTCACCCCAGCTGTACTCCCGGTTTTTCCTCAAGAGTTTGGTGAGAGGGGCGCTCATTGCCGAGTAGTGCTCGATGAAACGGCGGTAAAAACCGGCCAGTCCCAAGAAGGATCGGAGCTCACGAACGCTTGTCGGCGGAGGGTATTCTCCTATGGCTTTGACCTTTTCCGACTCCATCTCGATTCCTTCTGACGTGATAACATGGCCTAGGAAGTTGACGCGAGACTTCAGGAACGAGCACTTCTTGAGATTAAGGCGGAATCCAGTCGCTTCAAATCTCTCCAGAACGGCTCGCAATATGTTAACATGCGACTGCAGATCCTCAGTGAAGATGATGACGTCGTCGAGGTATATTAGACAACCGTCACCCAGCAGTCCGTCGAGTACGTCATTCATGGCGGCTTGGAAGGTTGCCGGGGCATTTTTAAGCCCGAAGGGCATGCGCACATACTCGAAATGACGATTTAGTGCCGTGAACGCGGTCTTTTCCCTCGATTCGGGACTGACGGGTATCTGGTGATATCCCATAGTCAGGTCCAGGGTTGTGAAGATCTTACTACGCCCCATCATGGCCAGGGTTTCCTGCAACCGAGGGATAGGGTACTTGTTACCCTTGGTTTTGGCGTTTATTTCCCGATAGTCAATGCAGAATCGGTACTGCTGTGGCTCACCGGGAGGGGTCTTCTTCTTGGCGATGACTACTGGAGCGTTCCAGGGGCTTTTGGATGGCACAATAACACCGTCGGCCAGCAAGGAGTAGACTTGGTCTTCCACGAAGCCCCTCAGGGCATGCGCTACTGGATAGGGTTTTCTGGCCGTGGGGCTCGCGCTTCCGGTGTCAATTTCGTGAGCCACCTGCAGGGAACAACCCTCCTTCCCGGGCTTCTCGAAGAGATGCAGCTTCTGCGTCAGGCAGTCCTTGACCAAATGGTAGTCGGGTCCCGCCAGATGAGTCAGATGCTGATGCACCTGGCACTCCAATTCAGAGGTTGAAGGAGGATTGTCCCAGATCTCGGTTGGGAATTCTGCTACCTCGGACATCGGAGGGTGTACCACCGGCTGCTTTCTGGATGGTGCTGTCTCGGTGGTCAATTGGCCTTGGTGGTTGTCGTCGACGCTAGGTTCGGGGGCCTCGGCAGATGTTGGAGCGGCTGTGGACCCGCCCTGGCGATTGTTGTCGGTGTCGGGTTTCGTGGCTCGGGCGGTTTCCTGGGCTTTTTGCGCCCTCCTGTCGTCCTTTAGTTGACGGGCGCGCCTGAGGAGGTCCGGGTCAGGGGCGACCACGCCAATGGAGATCATCTTCCCCGTGGCGGGTTCTTTCATCTCCACTACGCCGATATCCGGGCGTATGCCAAGGGGTAACTTCCTCAGGAGGTCCAGTCCGATCAGATCCAAGCCGGAGTCAGGTCGTTGGAAGACACAGAACGCGTGCGTGATCGTAACCGGACCGATGGTGATACGTACATCCTGGATCCCCATCACGGGCAGTGGTTGTCCGTCGGCACCCCATAGCTCCATTTCTGTTGGGCGGATGTCAATGCCAGGCACAGGTCTTGATAGGACAGACACTGCAGCACCAGTATCCACGACCATTCGCCGGGACTCCTTCCCCAAGCCGGCGGTGATCAGTATCATGGGCATCATGACACCATTCACCGCGGTCTGGTAGGTCACCAGCTCGTCTCCGCGGACGTCGACGATTGGTTCGTCCTCGTTAGTTGTTGTGAGACTGGCTTGGGTTTCATGGGTCGTACTGATGTTTCTGACCTGGTGCATTCGCGGATTCGAGATGGGCAGGGTCTTCTTCTTCTTCAGGCAATCCGCCTCCAGATGGTCACGGGATCCACAGAAATTGCAGAACAAGGCCGCGTAGAGTCCGTGGGGGCAACTCACTGGAAAGTGGGACATATCACCACAGTACATACAGGGCAGCACTGGGACGGTCGGTGGTAACTTCGTCGGCACCGGTATCAACTGGTGATCGCCGAACGTGGCCGGTTTGTTTGGGTAGCGGAGCGGGCTTCTGGGTTTTTGCAGGCAGTTTGCTGCAAAATGCCCTGGTTCTCCGCAAGAGTAGCATTTCTTGGGCTCCGAAGGTCTTGATCCGCTGACAGCGGCTATGTCCCATCGAGCATCGTAGTCCTGCTTTGCTCTCATTACGTCCTCCCATCCCTCAGCCCGCTCCACTGCATCCTCCAAGGTGTCCGGAGGGTTACCCTGCAAGTAGAGATGGAGTTCTTTCGGTTGCCCGCGGACAAAAGCGCTGAGTGCCTTTCGTCTTGTCCACTCCCGACGTTGGGCCTCGTTCAGGTTGGGTTCAGTTCGGACAGCCGATCGTGCCGTGGTCAGAAGTCGTTCTGCAAACCGTCGGATGGACTCGTCGGGGTCTCTCTGGGCTGTCCAGAGTCGTATGGTCGCCTTCTCGGGACTTTCCTCGCCATACCATGCCAGTATGGCCTTCTTCACGGTCGTGTACGGGGTTTCGCCAAGACCATCCTGGAGGAATCGCTTGGCTCCACCTTTTAGGCGGGTGCGAAGGAATCGCAGTCTCTTGTGCTCGTCAAGCTCTTGGGTTGCTTGCTCCACTTCCTGGAAGAACACGGATGCCGTGATAGCACCCGGCTCATCAGGGTTCCATGGGTCGACTTCCATAAACAACGACCGCGGAATGCCAGAGGCCGCAGGCTCGCGGAAGAAGGCGCCCAGTTTGTTCATCGCTTCCGTCACGGCGTTCATCATGGCTTCGCCCTCGACTGATGGGCTGCTGTTTCGTTGCATGGTCGCGAACTCACTTGTTGCACAAAAGAACTAAATAAAAAAAAATTACAGAACTGATAGATCACTTTCTTGCGCACCAAGGACCGATAATTTCCCCACGAATCGAGAAAGGACTTCCCAGTTGGTAAGAGCTATGACGGGTCCGGAATCGGGATGTCAATTGGAGCTGAAGGCTCGTCGGAACAGTCCCGGCACAGACCCGGGACAGTCTCGGAACAGATGGCCTCGGAACAGTCCCGGCACAGACCCGGGACAGTCTCGGAACAGATGGCCTCGGAACAGTCCCGGCACAGACCCGGGACAGTCTCGGAACAGATGGCCTCGGAACAGTCCCGGCACAGACCCGGGACAGTCTCGGAACAGATGGCCTCGGAACAGTCCCGGCACAGAGGGCCTCGGAACAGTCCCGGCACAGAGGGCCTCGGAACAGTCCCGGCACAGAGGCTACACGAGAGTGATGCTACTAGATAAATGAGCCAGTAGTTAAATTTTGATTTATGGAAAGAAAGAAAAATGATACGGATTTGAAGTTAATTGACTCCTCACTCACTTCCTCACACTCGGGCCGATTTGTTTGTTTCTTACAATTTTAAATTTTCAGAATCTATAACTAGCACAATTTAAATTTCGAGATTATAAAACGCGACCCAATTCCTTCAGAGCTTTTTCTCACCAATATTCGCCTGGTCAAGATTACTTGTTGTGGATACGACAGAAATCGAGATTTCTGAAATATCCCACCGCTTGCCACCAAAAGATGTAACCCGCCGTTTCACCTAACGGGCTAGGGATCCAGAAATAGACCTAGGCGAATAAATTAGTGGGAGACTAAAGACTTTCACTTACCGTTCGGAATGTCGGAGACGGTCGGTCATAGACTCCAAGTACACCTGAATTGACTAAGCTCTGAGGAATGGGGTTTCGTAAGTGAAAGGCAAGAGTTCAATATTGGTTTATAATACGCAATTGTCAGAAATATGAAATATGGAATGTCTCGGCCGAGAAGGATACTGACTATGACTTAATCTAATTAGTGAGTAGGTAGAATGTGAAGGGCTGAAGGCCAATGAATTTACGAGGTAGCTGAAGGCTCAGGAGTGTTTGATTTAGAATAACGGAAAAATACAGTTGTTTTACTAATGTCCTCCCCTAACTCCCTTTGCTTTTCTACAACAGACAAAATACTCAATACTACGGTTACAAGTTACAATTTCTCTGATCAGCTTTCTAATGACTAAACGTCAGGGCTTGGGCCAGATTTAAAGAGTCGACTTTCGCGTTGCGAGGGTACGAGACAGAGTTAATTCGCCACTTACGTGCACCAACGCCTTCGGATGGAGACAACAGGGTGATGTGCTCTTCACTGCTCGGCTTCGGTCAGGGGAACGCCGTCCAGGTCGGAGGAGGCGAGGCTCTTTCCGACGGAGGTCCGACGACTGGCGGTGCGTGGAGATCCCAGACTATTGGCCGTCGGTCGGGCGCGAACGGATCAACACTCGGGTCCGACGGGGAATTTTCAGTTCGTAATAGGGGTCCACTGTTACGGGATAGGAATTGGCTGATCTCCCAATTCCCGAGTTCTCACCCTGAAGGAACCACGATACTATCGTTCCTTCAGGTCACTTTCACTTCACTTCGATGTTCCGGTTCACTTCGCCTCGATGTCCCGGTTCACTTCGCTTCGATGTTCCGGTTCACTTCGATGTCCCGGTTCACTTGGATGTCCCGGTTCACTTCGCTTCGATGTTCCGGTTCACTTCGATGTCCCGGGTCACTTGGATGTCCCGGTTCACTTGGATGTCCCGGTTCACTTCGCTTCGATGTTCCGGTTCACTTCGATGTCCCGGTTCACTTCGATGTCCCGGTTCACTTTACTTCGATGTCCCGGTTCACTTTACTCCGTTCCGCGAACAGAGATTTCAACTTTCCTTCTCGTGAGTTCGGATACGACTGCTTGATGTTGGTTCTCTCCGTCCGCTCGTCACGTCGCCTTCCCCTTCTACTCCTCCCTGGGTGTCTTGCGCCGCCCATCGCCTACCCAATCCAAAGAGGGCACGCCTTCCGCCCAGCTGGAGTTAGGCGTTTGGAGGGGAGAGGGGTCGTTCCGTCCCCCGCCGCCGAGGTTTCTTGGCGGGGCGCTTGAAATTTGCCGCCCCGTTACAGCAAATACACCGTCATTCCCTAAAATAAAATTCACCAAAGTCATACCTACGTAAAGCCGTCGCCAATTTTGGTTTCCTGATTTTAAACAATACAATGGGTCGTGGATCCGCTTCACTCATTTCTCTGGGACTTGGCTGGAACGGCCAAATGTCACTTTTTCAAGTTCATGCCATGTATAAGTAGTGACATTGAAACCAAATTTAAAGTTTTTTCAATGTGACGTCATTACTATTGCTCTGGTGCATCATTTTTGTAGTTCCTGGCACCTACAGATCATTTTGTAAATTGTTAAAACATTTGAGGAGCGTCATTCGAAAAGGTTCTAACCTTCACGTTTGTTGAAGTTTAGAGTTTAGACTCATTAGAGGGTTTTTGACGCGAGTTGTACACTGAACGAGGCCTATTTCGAAAGAAAAAAAAACACACTTTAAAACCGTAAAAAAGACGACGAATTCTCGTTTTTACTTCAACAGATACTATATCCAGACCTTGGGAAGGTACAGTATATCCGTTTTATCCAAAAAGTACTATATCCATGGATCATAAAAACTGAGCTTTGCCCTTCAGTGTTTTCTGTTTATTCTTGTCATAACCTTCCAAAACCTTATTCAGCCCGCGAAACCATATATTTAGCAGTTCAGCTTGTCAAAGGTCAAACTTCGTGCTACCTGTGTGCAGAATATCGGTCCAGTTTATTCGTTTTTCTGTTTTTTATCAAGTTGTACAGGATCTACTGACCGTTGGAAACTGTTATTTAGATGTGAAAGGGTAGAGCAAGATGGGTTATAGTAGAGGTAACGTTCAACCTTCTTCAAAGGGCATGTTGTTAGCCGGGGACGAGTGGGAGACCCCAAAAGTAAAACTACGGCACGGAAAAAGTGATTAATAGAATAAATTGGGAGGGAAAACCTTGCAAAATCGCATACAATGACTCAAATTGAATCAATCGAGCCATGTGCATTATCTCGAATTTGCAAACTATTTGTATTACTACTTGTTACTAGTTTTACTGGTTTTTATTTTAATTTGGCATCTTGTTCGCATAATGTTTGTCTTTTACGATTCAGGAGCAGGGAGGATCAGATTCTATGTATGACAGCGACTATAACGACGCAGGATCTGAAACAGCCGGCGACCGCGAGAGGCCGACAAGCGTTGAAGAAAGAGATCGACCAGACTCTGTAGAAGTTGATGGCGAGTGGGGTAAGCCAGAGGAGGTTTTGATCGCCTAGGAACCACGGCAAGAATATGAGAGTGGAGAATTTAATAAGGTTTTGGTTTGCAGCCATGTTGGAGCAGGAGAGGCAAAGGATAGAACAGCTGACGGCAGGCTGGGACGACCCGACGCAAGCAGATTGGGGACCGGACGACTCAGACGTGCCTCGCGACAGCCCAGCAACGACGCAAGATACGGGACCAACTTACAAGTGCACAGCTCTGTACAGTTACACGGTACGTCTGAACGCAGATCCTTGCTCGATTCTGTACCTGGACATTACAGTTTTGAGAGTAACGTACTGTTTTTCTAGGCTCAAAATCCGGACGAGTTGTCGATCGTTGAAAACGAACAATTGGAAGTGGTCGGCGAAGGGGACGGTGACGGTTGGCTGAGAGCTAGGAATTACCGAGGGGAAGAAGGCTACGTGCCTCACAACTACCTGGACGTCGAGCGAGACGAAGAAATCGACGTCCAAGCAGGCAACACATTGACAGAAGGTGAGTGCGTCGAATAGCTGTTCACGGCAGTAGACATCTTGCTGATGATGCTGATTAACGCAGTGGGTTGGCGTCAAACATGTATTTATTCCACGCAATTGACTGCAACGTTTGCTTTTCAGGCACCCCATCGTATCAGTTGACGTCGCAGATAAGCTTCTCCTCGGTGGATTACACAGTGGACGAAGAACCATCTGAAATGTCCGCAGGGCAAGAAACCGTAAAAGAAATGGCTAAGCCTTCGAATCTAGGTTGGTATGCCTGTCCTTAAGTCATTTTAGAGTAGTGTATGTCAACACATTTGCGGAGAGGCATGACTGAATAGATGATTCGAAGCGAGTCTCATATTCATGTCAGGATGTGGGCAACCAAGGTGTTGGTAAGCTATGGAGATGTGGCTGTAAGGACTAATCAGAGGCAACATCTGAGTGCTGTGTTGCAGCAGAATGCCAGTCTCCAAACCCAGTATACCAGCTGTTGCAGCAAGGCTGCAACTCCTCTGAGTTTTCAAATGAACAAGTAATCGTCGGGCATCCGTTAACCAGTCAAGGCCTTTTCCAATTGGCGATTAGGGCTTTTGGGTCAGAACCTTGAAGAAAACGCCACCATGGTTGTTGTTGCATTCTGGATTTTTGGAGCCTCATTTGGCCTCTCCAGATTGCTCTGTCTCTTTAATCAATTAATCGTTTCCGTTTTCAGATTTGTCTAGCAGCAGTGACGTCGCGCTCAAAACTGACAGTGGAGAAGAAATTTGGTGCATAGCTGTCTACGACTACGATGCAACGTGTCCCGAAGAGCTCAGTTTCTTCGAAGGCGACGTCATTCAAGTGAGCCACATCAATCTAGCCTCTGCGTTTTCTCTCAAGTTGTTCATTGTAACAATATGATCCCAGAGCTGATAAACTTGTTGTTCCTCCAGGTTCTGAGGAAAGTGGTCCACGACGGTGTTGACGACGGCTGGTGGGAGGGCCGAAAAGGTGACGAAATCGGCCTCTTCCCGTCACTTGTCGTCGAGGAATGTAGAGCCGACGGCGAACCTCTCACTCCTGAAGTACGATTCACTGCAGCACCAGCTATGCTTTCTTACGAATGACCGCTGAAATGCCCTTATAACCCTCAGGCATTGTAGAATCACGTAATCTGACTCACTGATGGCGACCAAATACCCTTCAAATGTCCATAACGCCTATTTCGAGGCTTAGCCAAATTTTTAAAAATAAATATTCAAAATTTTTGCTGAGACCTCAGAAGTAATAGTAATTGTAATAGAGGAATAGCGCCAAAATTCCCACCTGATCTGGTTTTTTGGGCGCTAACAAGCCTGGAAAATCTTTTAGTTAAGAAATCTCTTAAAATAGAAGAGAATTACATACGTATTTCACTTATATCGGAATTTAGTAACGTTTTACTTTTTATATTGTGCAAAAACAGTGGTCGAGCTTGCTGGATATTGCACGCAGGGTACCATAACATTTGTTTAAAAAACAATTCTGAACTCACTGTTATAAATGTTTTGTAAATTGGCTCAGAATTTTAAAATTACCATTTTGACAATGGATTCAAAGGAACGTGAGTCCTCATGTGATACATTTTTTATCGTTATAATATCTCGTTTAGAATCTCATCTGACGATTATTTAAATTATTGTTAGCTAATTTTACACACATTTTCACTTTCAGTGTGACGACACGCCCCCAGGTTCAGCGCCGCCAGTGTTCACACCCCCCGACGTGCCAAGTTTCATGTTAGCTCCACAGTCCTGTCATAGTCACTCAACCGACGCCTCTTGTCGAATCCAACCCCATAATCACCAGTAAGCTTCCTCACTAATCCATAAGCCTGTAGTATCACCGAAGACATATAGTGGAAATTTAATAGAATATTTTTAACCGAAATTCATATGGGGACATGTACAATTATCTTAAAGTTGAGTGATGCAGGGTGGTCCCTATATACTAGAGTAGATACGGATTTCAATTACCTTAAAATTAGCGATTTTGAAGCGTTTTTCAATCTCCTGCTTCTAACAACCCTGTAGTTTATAAAAGGCTATCCAGTATTACATGACAAAAAAATGTGATAAAAGGGAAATGGCTTACAAGAAGTGCTTTTGCCTTTCTCACACGCCTCAGAAATCGTGTCTTGTTCTTTGAAAACTCCATCAACTAGGCCTCTTTTGTGATAAAAGACAAACCTATTGGAGAAGACTTAGTTAGAGGAATAGTCAGGCAATATTTAACATAAGAGGACATGGACAAACTCAGGCCAATCTGAAAATGAGACGAATAGAGAAACAACAGCAGATGGACAAGAAGAGGACGAGGAAGAACAAAAGTGTGTGGCTCCTGTTGATGGCCTTCTTGGGTGAATTTCCTAAAAATGAGTTGGAATTAGTTTATTCTTATTCAGTTCACAACTCTTAATACCCAACTTGATACCTACTACAATATTGTCACCTATTTTAGTCTTAATAAAGTAGGTTCAAAAAAATGTTGTTTCTAAAATAATTTCATATTCCTTTAACATAGTAAGTACCTATTCAAATTTTATTTTGCGTTGTTCTGTCAGTTGGAACGTTTTTATGATGCTCATTGAAAGATTTAGAACTACTTTTAACAATAGATTGACGTAACTTTATTTTGGTTGTATAACGCAGTAAGGAAAACTCTATTTTATTATTTTTTTTTTAACAATAGATTGACGAACTTTATTTTGGTTGTATAACGCAGTAAGGAAAACTCTATTTTGGATCCGAGCCAAAAAACATCATTGATCACTATGCGTGTTCCTAGGTGAGAAGAACGAAGAAGTACCGCCCCCCTCTCCAAGTAAAAAGGGTTTCGCGATGTCAATGACGAGTGGACAAAGGGATCAGTACGACACCCAATTTTCCGGCGTTGAAATTTCTATTTCAGGTTAGTGTCAAGTCATTTTCTTTTTGATTTTGTTATTATCCGATGAAGGGGTAATTTCAGATTTATGAATATGTATTGTGACCTGCTAAACAGAGTAAAATCATCCGTTATTTTAATGAAATTTGGATTGATGTTGTTCACCACTTGTTAAATGTGTAATGGCAACACACAGGACATACATTACAAAGTAGTAAAGAGAGAATTCAATATGAAAAGTTATTCAACTTGATACATTTCTAATTTCTTAATTTAAACATTTAGTATTCAATACATCTGCTGGGACTTTATTGCCGCGTGTGGAATGACGCCATGAAACTGTGAAAACACGTTGCTACAGAATGATCACTAAGTTGGCAACAAAAGGGTGCTTCTGCCAATTGACCTTTTTCAACCAATAGTTAACTTATTTAATTCCTGAACTGTATGTATGGACTACATTTTTGTTGAAATACGTTGTTGATCGTATTTTTTTGTTTCTTTCGACTGCAATGACAGTAGCGGGAGATGATGACCCTGAGGTAGGAAGCTAGAACACACCTAATTGCGTAAATATCACAAAACTATCACTATTTGAAATTATATTTCAATCTGTAGAATAGAACAAGCATGTTTTACCATTGGTATGCCGTCCATTCGTCAGGCGCCATGAATCGCGGTGTCAGTATGTTCTGTTAACGGTGTCGATGTTTCAAGTTGGTTTTAAGGGTTTCAGGTCGCACATCTTCGTTTTGGTTTTGTCAAAGTTTTGGGTTCAGAAGGGATAGATCATCAGGAGATCAGGAAGATCAATCTGTAAGAAGACGTATTCAAAGTACGTGACACTTATCACAGAACTAGTTTCTGATGTGAGAGTTTTCGTTTTTACTTGGTAAGAAAGTGCTACAAAAAAATTTAAATAGATAATAATGTATGTTTATTCCTTATTTGAAACGCTCTACGATCTAGGTACTACTAACATCACAATTAAAAAATAATAATAAAAAATAAAATAAAATAAATTTTAAAAAATCAAGTAAACTTGGTAGCTTGGCCTGTGATAAGTGTGAAGCACATACGTTGTTTATGTCTTTGTATGTACGATCCTTTTGGTGTCCTGATGATAAGACCCAATGCCCCGAAATTTTGATCAATTACGAAAATATGTTACCTGTGTGAAACCCTCATAACCGACTGAATGTACGTAGCTATGGCTGGTCAATCACCTGTCGATGTTCTATTAGATTGAAGTATTATTTGTGTGATACGCCAATGTTATTTATATATTTTATTCATTTTTAAAAATAGATTTTGTACTTTGACGTTTTCAATTCGTGAAATACATTGATGATCGGATTCATTCGAATAGGCATAAAACATTTAGTGAAATATGTGGTTTGATTTTCAAAAATATTATTCATGAAAATTAGCAGGGTATTAAAGTAATCATTTTCCTCATCAAATCACCCTAATTGGCATGAATGTAGAAACAACCTCTCCGATAATTTAAATTGAATAAAACCGCCATAAAGACAGCAACCTCATTGTCCTTAAATTTAAAAGTACGATAAAACCCCAATAGGCGATTTTGAAAACCAAGTTTATGTTGTGTCTATGTTTAGAACCGCTTTGAATGCATCATTGAGCTTTAAATCATCATTTTCATTGATCATCTCATGCTTTAACATTTTTATTATTCAAAATAGGCGCATGTCGGTAGTGTAGGCGTGAAACTGACTTGCCCTTCAAAACGCGTTCAATTACAATTTTTTTTCGTCGGAAATCCCGAAATTCACTGCTAAATTCTCTAGGGTGTGATTTCAAGGGAAATTCGTGTTTTAGACAAATAAATTCATTTTCTTCTCGTGTTTAAATAATGGTACTTAAGGTGATGGTTCAAAAATCCTTTCCTGATTTGGTCAAAGTCGTAATAGTTACATCGTTATTATACTGGTATTTATAGCTGTTTGTAGTTCAACATGAAAATTCACCCTAGTAATCAAACTGCTAACCAATTGAAAATTTTCTCTTAATTTCGTCTTCACAATTTATTTACCGGTTATATGAATATTATATATTTTTTTAAGAACATTTGAATTTATTCATTTGCACAGCAATTTGTTGCAAATTAAACTTACCCTGATATTTAAATTTGCCATTTATTTATTATTTGAATGAATTTATTTGCAAAAACGTTTGTTAACATGGTAAACAGTAACAAAATCGTACAGCGCTCATTTTTATTTTGTGAAATTAATTTTAAAATATGGAGTATTAATTTAATCAATGCGAGTAGGTGATGCACAAAATGTATCTGAAAGGAGGTAGGCACGTCTATGACGGCGGGCCTTCCCCCACCGCCCCACCGGGCTCTCTTGACAATGATAATAGTGATAATCGTGATAATCGACGGATTTCATTTTCCCCGGGGGCGGGCAGGAGAGCATCGAAGACGGCGGTAGCGGAACGAAAGCGGACGACGAGCCGGATTTTGGCCTCGGAGCGGTTCAAATCGCCATCACAGCGGCGACGCCGATGGTCGAAGAGGCCGAGAAACCCTTCCCCCCTCCGCCCGACGACGACGTCTCCGTCGAAGAACCGTCGCCGACGGCAGATGAACAGCCGCCCAAGTACAAGTAGGTCGTCCTGAATACAGTTGTAACAGTACTACCAACATTACAAAATGGCTCAGTAGATTTCCAGTTGGACAAAACCACGGTCCCACTTGATGGAATATGATCACTTATGTAATGGAGGACAGCTAAATATCAAAACACGTATTTCAGGTGGTTTCATTACGGGTCAAGTCAGCAGCTAGTTCGCTTCAAAATCGCTTTTTGGAGGAAGTCATGCGTTTTTTAGTTGTTTTCCTCTAATGATTACTAAGCAGTTGCAAAGTAATCAATGTAATTAAAGCAAATTCATTCAAAATCGAAAACTTCTTCTTTAAAAGTAAAAAAAAAAATTGTGATTTTAAAGGGCGTATCAAATGTATGAAGTGATAATTGGGATCAGTAGGCCCGGTAGTTTCCAAGATAGCTCTACAAAAAAGAGATTTTTTCCCCAATATGATCGTGTTGAAACGTATTGTTCATTTCCAGGCAGTATATTGTCAAGACTATCTATCCTGCAAATAATTCATTCGATTGGAAGCTGTAGTAAATCCGCTTAACCAAACATGAGTCCCAAATTGTTGTATCTAGCGAAAATTTCGCGGTTTTTCGTTTGGTTATTCCATAAAAATTTTTGAATTCCTCGAATCAGAATGTGTTTCTGCTCAATCTGCCGGTAGGTTTCCCAGTTATCTATAAATTTGGCCCAATATCTCGCTTTTCCATTGTATCATCAAGCGTTTTACTAACGAAAGTGAATTTTTCATTGAAAACGAGGTTTTGGCAGCGTTTCTCGCTGAATGGAATGGTGTAGGAAGTCTCTCTGAATGAAGGAAATCACACTCATTGGTTAGGTATTTCGCTGTTTGAAATGAATAAAAACCTTCGCGGGCGAATGAATGCTTTAAGAATGTTTTCAATCACGAAATTTGAATTTGATTCATTTTTGTTTTGACTAATTCCTTAAATTTCCTTGCAGCAGCACAGTCGGTGAACAAGGCGGCGAAGGGTCGACGGGTTCGGACGACGACACGTCCTACACGGGCCCTTCGACGGCTGACAATTCGACGTCAGGCAAAGTGACGACGGGCGTTACGGAAAAGAAGCAGGAAATCATCCCGGACGAGCTCGAGCCTCACCAACTCGCGAGGCTCCAGGACCTAAAAGAGTCCGACGCGTAGAAACCGCCCCCGGTCGTCCTCGAATTTTCGTCCTCTAAATTCCGCTCGATATTCTCGTCGTCAGGTTGTTAGGAAGCTTCTTCCTTCATCCCTTCCAAAATAATAAAATGCTTTTTGTAATACGTTTATGAGCTCTCGCAAAAATTTCCGTAAAAAAAAATTAGAAACGAGTTTGAACGTAGAAATTAAATTACATGGGCTATCAACTCGAGCTCACCGAAAACAGCCATTTGAGGCCATGAGGGAACTGATCCACTGATTTTGATGATTATGGATGCCTTGTCTGTTCCTTCGCAACATACGCGTCATGAGAATTCCTAGATATTGATAAGATTCGCCATTCATCTGTAAAAATGACGCAGACGGCCTTTTTTTTTTTAAATTAATTTTTCTTCTTCACATTTTACATTTGATTTTACGTTAGAGGGTTAAAAAAATTTTGTTAATGAGGCGAAGGTATAAAAATACGATTTACGAGACGAGGCCGGATTTTCTACTCTCCCTCTTTAACTAACGTCCAACGCGCCCGGCATCGTTTCATCACACATGTCAACACATGAATCGTTACACCACATTTAAAATGTATCGTTTAATAGCTCCCCTACCCGTTACCTACCTATTACACAACAAGGTAATAAGTAACCGGTTCGCGAGAAGGAATGTATGTATTTAGCAAGCGTACTGCACGTCAAAGTATTAGGAGTTACACATATTCAAGGACAACGGAACTCGTATGTATAGGGGATTACAAAATTCAAGCGAGAAAAGTGATGCGTTTTATTTGCCAAATTTGTTGAACGAATTCCGTCCGCAACATTTCACCATTCTCGTATTTCTCGTAGAATTGACGGTCGATTGTAGGGCACCTTCGCTGTTGGTCGAAAAAGTTGGCTTCAAAGACGCAGAGCCTAGAATTTTAAGGCGAGTTTCTACTTATACATCTTTCAACACTTCTAAGACTAGCCATACACTGGGCTTGATGGAATTGCAAGTTATAATGGGAATGAAATGATTCAGGGATGTTTATCGTTCGATCGTTCAGTGGAAGCCCCCAACTGCGTAAGGCTAAAGGTATGCAGGAGAGGCCAAAGAAAACCAGAATTTCAAAACATTTATTGAGGAAGGAACGACTGAGACGAGAGTTCTTCTTCATTTGTCTATACCAGCACTAGCCTAAATGAGACTGATACCCTCGAAAAGCGCATTGAGAAACGATACAAGAGATCTGTGATCAAACGATACATAAACACACGAACAACAAACAAAAGACTGTGACGAAACGATCCCTGTCCGTCCAACTGGACCTACATGTCCAGTTCTGGGCGAATGTTCTGAAGCAGTCAGTCTGTCATTCTTCTGGTATATCGGTTGGACGCATTATGGTCTGGATAATTTTGTCACACCAGAAAACTTGAATTTGATATAAGAAAAATATAACACTGACAGATTTCCAAAACTATGTTTTCAAAAGTTTAGAGAGTATAAACCACGTCAATACTTCAAAATCGGAGACCAACGTTGTCGATTTTCTGACCGGCCTAAATAATTCTCGAGAAACATTCAATATCTTTTCCTCTCATCTGATTTTGGGACCATAACCTCTCAATATGTCAAAACCCTCATCAAAATCAGTGAAACTCAAACAGTTGACTCATTGGCTCTTTCCAGACATTATTTAGTACCTAGTAGAAATATTTAGTAAAAACAGATTCCAAATTTCGAACAAAAATCCTAAATTCGCAAATATTTATTCAATTTTCAATCTTGAAGGTCATGAATCACGAACTGCCCTTGTAAAAACAACTGCTTTAATGAACTGTTGATTTGAATTTGTTTTGAATGCTAAATTAAACACGATATTGTCCTTCCCACTCAGTACCTACATAGTCTGTCTTCATTAGGCCTTTGTACCGGGGAAGCGATGATTATGCGAGGAAATCTGAGCACAGATGGACAACTAGAATTTGATCGACGTAGAATATTTATTGTAGAATTTATGGACCAAAAGTTAATGTGCGTAATCTATCATGACGGTAGAACAAGTTCATTATTGTGGTTGTTGATTCCCGAAACCGGTCAAAATCTAATTGCCCTGTTCAGCGCTTCTTACCGATCGCGAGATTGAATTTTAAATGGCAGAGTTGACGAGGTTGAAATTCAAAAAGCAAATGTAAACACAAATTATACGTACAGAAGACACCATTGGTGTGTAGGCGTCTTGTTCAATATAGGTACCTGTCATTTTTATGAAAAGTGTCATCTCCCTACTGTATAGACCCTACGTCTTGATTATCATCACATTTCCTCAAATATCCTTTTTCCTCTACCAATCGAACTCATAACTCCCACCTACGCGTCGCTTGCAAGATGAAATGATAATCAATAAATCGAACAGTCGTTCGATATGACGCCGCTATTTTCCTGGCTTACGAGGTATGATTTTTTCTATTCATTCCCATTCAATAATTTTTGGTTCAACGTACATTTCATACGTTTATTTATACATTTTGAAAATATATATATATATCGTACACTTTGAAAATGTCAACGGCGTAAAGCCGTGTGTATCATAAATACAAATAATTATATATTCATACAAACTTTTTCATTGTAAGTGTAAAAAAAGTTTACGAGACCTTGTTAACCGAAACATTTATTAATATTGCTGTATAGTTCAAAATCGATCTTGTATATTACAAAAGAAGTACTCTATCTACGTGAATATTATCAATAAGGTCAATTTTTTGTAAAGCGTATGTGTGTATTTTTGTCGTATTGAGTTTTGTTGAAGGATGTCAGAGGGAAAACTAAGGCGGACTTAGTAATGAGAGTGTGTGCATCTGCACAAAACTTTCTACATTGATCATTTTTTTCTAAGATTTTCCAGAATGAATGGAGCATTAATTTAGTGATTCTTTACTAAAAACGAGCAGATAGTTCCCATGTTGTTCAGTATTTTCAGATTGTTGGGCTGTCTGAAGCAGGCTGTCTGGGCCTAGTACTGTCTAAGGTCGGAACCAATCCAAAGGAAGCAAGGAACAGGGATGCACAGTGATCCCCCCCCCCCCCCCCGAGTAGCCTGGTGTGGGGAGAGGGGGGAGCTCTTTTCTGGCTACTCCACACAGCTGCCAGCCTTCGTTTTTATTTAACAATGTTCAAAGCAGAATTTGGTGGATAAGAGGCGTAACTGGCAAAGTTCACCAAGCCACTAAATCCCTTTGTATTCTCAGTTTTGAAGAATTGATTAAAAGTTTCATTCAAGTTTCTCCAATTCTCCAAGCTGCCCCTTGAAAAGTTTGCGCATTATGGAGACAGAGGCTTACATCAATTTTTGCTGATACGTATGCCTTTGTGACCACTATGCTCATATAGTCTTTGTCCTCAGTTGAGTGCTACAATGACTGGATCCCTCAATCTCCAGTTTAATAGCAATTCATAGCTATTGAAGTGAGATACTTTAAAAGGGATACCTTATTTCTTGTACTAGTATGCTTGTAGTAAAACCATAATACAAAAGCTTTTTGATCACGCATTGTATATGCAAGAAAGGGTACTTTTCCGTTAACCCCCCCCCCCCCCTCCAGGGCAAAGCCATCGCGGGGGAGGGGGATATTACGATTAATAAGGAAATGATTCTGAAAATTAACGTATTAATCGGAATTTGGAAATGAGCTGAGTATTCGTTCCATCGTAACTGATGAAGAAGTTCATAATCTTCGTTTGCTCTAAATCTCGTTCATTATCAGCGAGACCTTTGAGAAGAGATTAGTGGAGCGGTTCTGGTCAATTCCTCTTTCAGGGACGTTCAAGATACCACAAGTTTTTTTATAGTTCTGCAGAGTTTATTCAAAATCATTCTATTAGATACATAGGGATTTTGGAGGGAGATTACTTGGTTGAATATCTTACCAGGCTCAATGAGATTCGCTGTCGCATCACAAGACTTTTCAATTTTCCACAGAATATTTCTCGTTCAAGTAAAAGTAAAGATCAAGCGGAGGATACAGGCAAGCGAAGGCCACTAACAGCTTATCTCAAAACAGGAAATTCAGGTGAATCACGCAATAACAAGCTCTGCATACGTTCGTTGAATAGATCGACTCGAGATAAACTTTTATTTCTTTTTCAAACACTACGAAAAACCTGTTCCCGACAATCATATCCTAAAATCACGAACAATAATTTCGACGTCAAAACTCAAAACGACAAAATACCCTCCCTAGTCTTGTATAGATGCTGGAAAAATGTAAAAAGTATTTGTATCATTGTAACTATAGAATGAAAAATAACCGCTCGCCTTGTTGAAAACTGCACAATCCTGTACTAGCTTAGAAACGTGAGGAGAAAAAAATGGAATGACGATGAGAGCTTTCCGTTGATTTTTCAAATAGAAAATGTAATCACTCGTGTCACCGTTGAAATCCCAATATATAAATAGCACCGAATAATTTCTTGTACAGAACTCCCCCTAAAGGCGCTTGTAGAATGTCGAGCAGTGTCAATAATGTATTTAATATTCTTTCTTCCTATTTGCATATTTACATGAAAATTTGTTACTGTTACGTCTTCATTGTAAATAAGAGTGGGGCCCTCCGTGGAGGGAAATGGCAGGTCAAGCCCGTTGATTTTGTGGGCGTGGGAACGGATTTTTGTAATCGGTTTCGAGCTCGTTTTTTTCTATTTCCAGTGCTGTTGAAACTAACCTCTTGCCTTATCGATCAGTGTTATGTTAAGAGACGTATAATTAATGATAAATACGATCTGTTGAAAGTCGATGTCAAGGCGGGCGTCGGGTGATGGAAATAGGAGCGAAAATGACGAATTTACGAGTTGGGTTCGCTCCAGCCCTCTAATCCTTCTTCAGCCCCCGTTATTTCCTCGAGTTCCGCGCTGACGATCACTTGAAAAATGGCTAGTAATATAGTAAACAATAAAACAGCCATTAAGTTACTACTGCGGGACAAAAATGAAAAGGTCGAATACCAACTCACACAAAGACAATAGCAGACATGGACTTGTCCAGAGTGTTGAATAAATTGACTAAAAAATGTTTAAAAAAGAGGAAAAACCTTGTTAGAACTTAGGACAACCCTATATGATTATACAGTTGTAAATGTAAAGAAAATGTAAAAGAATAAAGTTTAGGCTCAAAGTTTGCTATTTGGTTGCATTGCTTCAAGATACCTCACGTACAAATTTTGAGACTCTGTGGCAATTGCCAAAGGGTAACTACCACACTACATTCACTTACATAACAATTGATTCGAATTTATTCTCATTATCAGGGGCGTCTGCCCTATTCACCAAACTATGATTGATCATGCGTCTAATCAATCGCCCTTGAATTGAATATGATTGTTTCAACTATGAAACACTTGATGAATTGGCAGTGATTATTGGTTTTGGATGATACAGCGCATAAGTTTGGAGGAAGTGATTAGGCCAAGTCACGAATCTTGTTGGATCCTGAAATATTCTCTCTTATTCTGATTATATTTTACGTCACAGAGAGCAGGAAATGCACCCATGTTTCAGTAGATAGAACTGTGAATCATGCACAAGGGTAGAAAAAGACTTGAAATCAGATGTCACAGCGCAGAAACATTCTCTTCCACAAATTAACCACCTTACTTCTGTTGTGTTACTACTGGTTATTGAATTGGATTGCAATGGCTGGCTTGCTCTTGCTGACTTTTTTTTATAACCAGTAGGAAGGCTACAAAAGAGCCAGAGCCATCACAATTCAAAACTTAGCTCTGAGAGGCCAATATGCAACACTAATTGGTACTACCGGGCCCCTTTCTATCTAGCGTGGGGCTCCCGACTAAAACGCACATGGTGCAAGAAACAAGTCACATATTGTGCTTTCTTGTCCAATAAGGTTCATATCTCTCATTAGGTTGCCTGCAGCTCTACAGCTACATCAACAGCAAAAGGTAAACTGCATGTGTTAAACAACAAAAAATCACCATTGTCCACTGTATACAGTCGATTCTTTGTCTCATCTCTTCCCGTCTTCAAATATGACTCCCTTATTTTTAATTGAAGTTGATCAAACCCTATTTAGTCAAATTTAGGTTTTAGGAAGCCAATTTTGTTTCAACTTAGTACATGTTACGAATCTCACTCATTTTGCTCCTGAATTTTTGAGAAAATACAACCTTAAAAATTATGCTCCTTTTGGACAATTATCATTTGTTTACTTGGTTTATTCTTGAGCTTTCCTGAAGGCTTTAGGAACAATCTTTACCCCCTCTTATTCTTTTGGTGATAGCCATGGTGAGGAAGACCGTTCAGCTGAGACAACACTGGCAATCAACTGTGGCATACACATACACAGTTTAAGAGCTTTTAAACCCAAAACGCGTCATATTCTACTTTCTACCTACAATCGAGTTCTTCTAAATGCAAATGGGTAATCAAGAGTGAAAGACAAGCATGAGAGAAAAGCGCAATTTATTGAACGCGCAATAACCCAATATAAAAATAGCTTTTGATTATTATATCAATGATTATAAAATACAATTGTTCAAGATGAGGCTAATAAAGTAGTTGCCTCACTTTAGGAATAACAATTAACCAAATATAATATCCATAATGAGTACTAATGAACATAATAACTATTAACTACAAACATCAAACAATTTTCTAGGCAGTGCCTGATAAATTTAGAAATGACTGATTGAGCATTTCAGGTTTCTAAATACAGCACGAATTCGACATTACCAAAGCAGTTCCTTAACAATTTATGCGAGTTTATGGTACGTTTTTAATCAGATCAAGTTGCAAGGCGGTAGATAAATAAAACAGTGAAACGTAAGAACATGCAACTCAGTGGACAGATGCAGCTATCCTGTAATTCACCGCCACTTACAGACTTAATAAAGGAAGAATTTGTTCAGTTTTGTTGCGCATTTACTCGAATGCAAAATTGAAATTTTTCAAACTCAAAATAATGAAAAATATAGAAACATAGCAGGCACACAACCTCAAATGACATGAAAAGTCTTTCCGAGGAGGGTTTTAATTTTAAATGACTTACAGATATGAGATATGGCAAATGATTTGTTTTAATATTGTCGCCAACTTCAATTCCTCTTCAACTTTTTTCCGACAATATTGAGAAACATTTATTTGAAGCTGTGATCAATGATTTCCAATACAACTAAAAACTGGAACAAGAAAATTCATTTATTCTTACGTATATTTAAAAAAAAAAATTTTTTTTGTTGAAATTATAGGAAGTGAGCGCATTTATGTTCGCCTTAAGTGAAATTACTTCGTGCATGACACGTTCGTGAATTCATCTGAGAAACGGAAGTCAGGCGATTTCAGAGCGGACTTGGAAGTTCATTGATTGACCCAAGTTCCCAGATGGGCGTTGCATTTTGGGCAGAAATGGCTGACGCGTTCTGGGCCGCAGAAGCAAAACGGAAGGCAGGAGCAGGGAAGGCAGCAACTGCGGGCAGAATCCAAGATAATACAAGATGATGACAGACGAAATAGTGCGATATCACCCGCCTAACTAGGCCTATATTCACTTAAGGACTGAATGAACTCATCATTATTATAGTCTCCGATTTCTGCCAAGTCCAGTCAACCGATGTTGGCAGCGTAACATAACCTTCTTCTTTGGGTGAATAGAAATGAGCCCCCCCCCCCCCCCCATAAATTTTGACATAGCTTACAAACATGGAAGTTTGGCAGAAGTTTGACCTGGGCCCTTGACTCTCTCTCTCTCTCTCGTCAACAATCGCCGTCATATCCCCAGGGTTTGGTTATTAATCACTGCTGATGAATATCCTGGAAGGCAAATTCGTCGAGGAAAGGGCCCTGCAAGGGAATGTCCAGAACGGCATTCAGCCTGAAGTAATATGCTAAAGAGTCCCGGACTGGACCCAAACGTGGGGAAGGAGATGAGATTTTTAAGGTGTAAAAATCTCCACGCGTCTGGGTATTGCCCCCCCCCCCCTCTCCACATCAAGAGAAACAAAATAAAACACAAGTTTGGTGACGTAAGAAACTAGTGACTATGCAGTTGTACATATTCGAACTGAAGGAACGATAGGACTGGCCTATCAGAGGCAGGATGGCAAAACCACTGACCCCTCCTCACAAACCTTCAACTACACTTTTGCTTGGACCTGTTTCAGGATTTGTATAGGGTGGTGCATAAGAATGACATGTTTCTCAATATAGAATTACTGAGACACAATGGATTGAAAATAATATGAACAAGTATCAAATGATAGGTTTTTTAATGCAGTTTTTGAAATAACATACCATATTTACTTTCGGAAAATAATCTCATTGAGATGACGTCCTTGCTGGATACAAATTTGGATCCTCTTCTGAAAATTACGGACGGCTCTCTTCCCCTCGCACCTGACCTATCGGTATGTCACTTCTTTTTGTGGTGATTTTGAAACCAAAAGTGTACATAAGCAAGCCTCGCTCAGTCGATGACCTTGAGAATTCCTTTCATCAGGAAATTAAAGCTGTGCTGAATGAAATGTTGGGAGAGACGTCCGTAATTTTCAGAAGAGGATCCCACTTGGTATCTCGCAAAAACGACGTCAAGACATTCTTTTCCGAACATAAATATTTAGAAACGCTGCAAATTTTTACACACGGGTTGGTTATTCCTCGGACCAGGCGCATGGAGACTCATTTCTTCAACATGGGGAAAATGAAAACAGTGGGTGTGCGGGTCCGGACCCATTCCAATGATTGAGGGCCACTGTAGTGGAAAATGATACCCCACACGCCTAGACCAAAATTCGAAAACACACAAAAATGGGTAATGGCAGACCCATACATCCAGTGCCATTTGGGACCCTCTCTGAACGCGTCCAAAATTTTTTTTCTGGACGTTTCATGATGTCCTGATCAAAAAAGGTCAATGTCCGTCCGCCGTACGCCGTCCGCCGTACGCCGTCCGCCGTCCACGCCGTTTTTGGTAGTAGAATTTTCTAAAAATCTGAAATTTGGGTCAGGGTCGGTTCCGGCCTAGGACGGTCCTCCAAGCTTTTCAGCCCGATCGGACCAAATTTGGGCGGGGGGTAGGGGTCAAAATGTGTTTTTTGAAAAATGGATTTTCGAGATTTTGGGCGATTTAGGCGAGTGGGTATCATTTTCCACTAAATTATGGACGCTGAATCCAATGAAATGGTCCCAAAACGATCGGCACCTCTGGAAGAAGTTATGGGTCAAATGGGTATATATTACCCATTTTGAATTGTGTTTTTGAGATTTCTGGAACCTAGGCGTGTGGGGTATCATTTTCCACTAATTTGGACATGAATCCAATGAATGGGTCCCAAAACGATTGGCACCCTCTGGAAGAAGTTATGGCATATTCAAAATGGTAAAGATTATTTTCCAAATTTGATTAAATCGTAACAGGGTTTTCCAACGGGGTCCACCAATCTTCTGTGAAACACACACAGAAAGGGTAAAAATTTGGAATCAGGAGTGACTTTTAACGAAAATTAGTGGATGGATAAACCATGACCATAACCCAACGGTACATCGTCGGAACACCATTGGATCAGCGTCAGATTTAGTGGAAAATGTGTACCCCACACACCTAGATTACAAAAATCTCAAAAATCCATTTTTTGAAACATCACATTTTGACCCCTACTCCACCCAAATTTGGTCCGATCGGGTTGAAAAGCTTCGAGAACCAACTAGAGCCATGAACGGACCCCTGACCAAAATTTCAGATTTTTGGAATCATTTCTACTACCAAAGTCGGCGTGGACGGCGGACACCGTACGGCGGACGGACATTTGCTAATTTTGATCTAGACACCTTGAAACGTCCAGAAAAAAATTTTTGGGCCGAATCGGAGAGATTGACTTTTTACATGAAAACATAGGTTGATTATTCAAGGAATAACCAAGGATCTTTAAAATTTATTTTCAACCCATTGTGTCCAAGTAATTCAATATTGAAAAACATCCGTTTCCTCTGCACGACCCTGTAGTAATACAGACTGTCTTTTTGATTGTAAAACGCACCAAGCAAGCTCATTTTCCCGGTTTATTTAATTTTATTTTTAAAACTTACTTGTGCACCACATTGATCATCAAATGATTATTTTCTTATATTACAAGAAACAGGATTATGTCCAAGTTCCCAGAAAACACACCATTTTCAAAAATAACTTTTCCAAAATCTTCACCCTATTAGACAACTACACACCGCTAAGTGCAAAATACCTGGTTTGAGATGAACTGAGAAACACTTACACGGTCAAAGCCAAGAGGGTGCAGAGCATAAATTTGCTGCATGTGCTATTCTTCCTGGAGATTCGGGACCGAATGTGTCTGTTACAAGTGGTGCAGGCGGTTTTAATCGGTCGCGGGCCAACAGGGAGAAGAACACCTGGAACAGAAGTTCGAAAATGTAAATCCTGGAATCCCAAGTGAAATGTTCTGCTAACAAACGCAGGGTGTAGCTTATAAACGACTGTATTACTGACCATTGGAAGGCACTATGGCAACGGGAAGTGTCTGTTGTTGCGGATACGCGGCCGCTTGTTGAATACTTTGGTTGACTGAAACCAATATGAAAACGCACCGTGAGATGATTTGAATCAACTAATTGATAAGTTGAGGAAGAAGCGGAATTCAATAATAAAAGATTTGTAAGAAATAAGCAAAGAAACTGATAGTGTTCGGTTCCTTGGGCAATTGTAGCAGTGCAAGAATAGTTGAAGGTTGAAGAAAAGTTGAAACTATACAAAATCAAATGCATCCTGAGATGAGAAACGTAACTATAATTCGTAAAAATCAGCAACTTAGCATGAATCAATGAACAACTTGGTTGAGTGCTACATATATGAGTGGACTATTTCCAGAGATTTTTCGGGATTTCCATCAGAAATATTTCGCACAGAGGATGAACATTCAAATTAAGTACGAGTAATTATCAGTGAAGCAGATAGTTTGAAGAAACCGTGACTCAATTGCGTATACTGAACCCCCCCCCCCTCTCCCCCCCACAGTTGTCTATCAAACTCATTATATGGGGTGAATGTTGACAGCCTTCAAGGAAAATTTTCCCCACACAGATAAATTCCCGCGTTCAACCGTGAATGAAGTCCTCAAAATACCTGCTTTCCAATGGTACATTCACATTTGTTTGAGTCATAATGACGATTTAGGTTTTTAGGTGGAAAAAAGAGAAATGTTGACCAAAGAATTTTCTCATGAAAGTATTGAATTCCAGAACTTGAATGTTGATTTGAACTGTGTTTTAAGCTGAATTGAACGATGACACCCTTTTGAGGCTCCGAGAATAAGTTTGACATTTCTAGCTGTATGTTGACAAGGTTTCGCGTTATCAGTAATTTCCTAACTTTAGGCTGAATTAGTGAATACTTAATTATTGGCGACGTTGAAAAGAAGGGAATTTCACGCTCTTTGCTCAGATTTGAGATGATACATCTTGTAAATTGAGGGAGTTACGGCCGTTTTAGTGACGTCAGGTCGAAAACAAGAAAAACATTTTTAATCGTGAATAACTCGGAATCAAAGCTTCAAAAAATAAAAGCCCTAAAGATACTTTTTGTGGCAAATGAGTAGTAGAACCGACATCAAGGCTGTTAAACCTTAAACGTTAACACGTCGTATGTCACCAGAGAACAGCCAGCACAATATTCTCCTAATCATTCCTTCATCCTGCCGAGTTTAATATTATATTGATAAGATTATTTACGCCTTTCCTCGTAACAAACGATAAAAAACAGGAGTCCTGATAATTGTAACAAAGAGTAGACAAGAACAGGAGCATGACAATCCACTGAGGTTTCACGAATCAAAATTCAAATATTTAGGGTGCGATTAACATCGAAGGTACAACTAGGAACATTGCGCAATTCACATGATAAGAAATAATGCGGTGACGTTCAATTAACCTGGTACGGGTCCACTGATGGTACGTCCAGTTTCTCCATAAGCCATGCTGTTGTTGGCTCCTGGACCACTAGCGGTGTTCCCTGAGTGTTCATACGCCATGCTGTTGTGAACTGCATAAGCTGTAACAGAGGAAATTGTTCAAATAATCAAGTGAACAGATTGACAGATGAGTCTTGGCAATTTGCTATGTTGTTTTAAACACATGAAAAGTAACAGATCAGCCAACCAACATTGTTCAGGTATATTTCATTGCTACCTCAAAAGTCCAATCTTTTTTTTTTTTTTTTTTTAATATTAACAAACGACTTTAGACAACATCACGAGGAATCAGTATGTGTGTGTCTGACTTTAAAACCCCTCAATAACAGAAGTCGCCTGTTCATTTTCATCGTCTCTGTCTCTGATCAATCAATAACACAATAAGAACTCATTGGAAGTCAGAACTGGCTCATCGGGTAGAAGATCTTCAACCACCATAGAATATAAACGTCTTCTGTACAATCAAGTATGTGGGACTGCACAGTTCCAATCTACAAAGGGATCATTCAACAATACCATATTGCAGTTCTAAGGTTGACCTTCAATGATCGGTGATCCTTTCAGAACGATACCTTGCGTCAAAACTTCAAATAGACACCATAGAAGACAACTTTAAAAGAGATTTTTGCTCCTTTTGCCAGAATTAAGGATCATGCTTATGAGGAAGCCTAAAATCTGGGCCAATTTGACTCAGCGCCTTGAAACCACAGCAAGTTGGATGTGAGTGAGTTAAGTTCAGGGAAAGCAGGAGAAGCCCAAGTGTGCTTAGGCAGTCCTGAATAACGAATAAGACTAGTTAAATTTATTGATTATGAGTTTCTACTTGGCGTAATAAGGATAAGTTAAGAGGGGAATAAAGTTGATCTAAAGCATTTACCAGTTGGGGCCAATTTAATAATTTTTTGAAAAATATCAAAATCAAATTGACTTTTGAAAATCCCAATTTGAGAATCCGATTGGACCCAAAATTTGACAATACACGTTTCATGGTGTCTAACTGTCTAAAACAAAAAATTCTGCAAAGTCGCACAATGGTTGGTCACTCTATGGAGCAATATATGACGTAAAAGTGAGTGTGGAGGGTGAATGGCTCATTCTAATCTGTTCAACGCCAAAAATGTGGTGGAAACTCACACTACAACACCTAGGTACCCAAGAGTATCTTGAAAATCCACTTTCGAAATAGGTAGGTAAATACCCACTTTGATCCATACCCATCGCCAGTAGGCACCAATCGGTCCGGGACCCATCTCAATGGATTCAGCGTCCAAAATTAAGTGGCAAATTATATCCCACATTTCTAGTTCCCGAAAAATCCCGAAAATAAAGGTTTAATAACACAGTTTTACCCATTCCCTCCCCAAATTTGATGCGATAAGGCTAAAACGTCCTTGGAAGGGGATTTCGGAGGCAAAATGTCAGATTTTTAGACAAGCTACTACCAAGAAGGAACATTTGGGTTTTTGGATCTAGACGTATGAAACGTATAATTACTGTCAAATTTTGGGACCGATGGCCTCCATGACCTCCCACATCATCTGGTATGAATTAATTCAAGGAATAATCGACCAAATTCCCCCCAGCGCCCTCCGTGCCGTTTTAGTAGTAGAAAATTGTCTACAAATGTGAAGTTTTGATCAGAGTCCTCTTTTGTACCTAGTTGTTCCTCGAAACTCTTCAACCCCATCGAACCAAATTTGGGAAGGTAATTGGTGAAAGTGTTTTTAAAACAATTTTTGGGAACTAGGCACGTCATTTTCCACTAAGCATTGGACGCTGAATCCATTCAGACCCCCACCTCAATTGGGCACCCCTCTACCTATTTCGAAATTATTGGGTACCTAGTTGTGTGGGGTATAATTTTCCACTACATGTTCGACGCTGAACCAATCAGAATGAGTCCAGGACACTCTACACTCTTAGTTTTCCTCATACTCCTACCTCCAAAAATAACCAACCAGTGTGGAAGAATTTGCAGCGCTTTTATCTAGACATCATGAAACGCTAACTGTCACATTTTGGGGCCAATCGGGTAGGTTGTCCTCTGGCATGTAAACATAAGTTGACTATTCAAGGAATAATAAACTAACTAAACTAAAATAAAGAATTTCTCTAACAAAATTGACAATTTATTAGGCGTATCAAGATATTTATCATCAATGAAGAGGCAATAACTAAATTATGAAAGTACAAAACTTCGTCTAGAACACACAAACTTTAAGTGAACGAAAGAATGTGTGCACATCTTATTTTTCGTTCCCTTGATTTTCACTGATCACTTCAGATCCCAGTCGATAAGTTTGCTCTTGGCTCATACGATTTGTTGACAGGCCTTTGCCGTCTGCCCACGTCGTCAAATCTTTTCATTATTGTACTGTTGGGCTCACTCGTTCTTGAATAAATTCATTGAAATTTACTCATTTGGGGAAATTTTCTCGTATGCATTTTCTGGTGATCCCACGATGATCTTAAAACTGTTGAAAGTAGCTGATACCATCTGAAACAACCGGACCCCACAAAATATAATTACAACGAAAGGAATGACCTCAGTGGCGAGGTCTCGTTGTGGGCCAACGGCTGAGCTCTCGACCGGTGACTCAACATTCGAGGAATCCGGGAAGCCCAACTTCATCACATCCTCGATCTCACCTCTGATTAAAGGATTCAACGAGGAAAGATGGTTCGGAGATTTCCCGATGACAATCTTTGACTTAGATCGTAGTCTTTTCAGCCGTCAAATCAATGTTATTCTACACTATCCAATTCGAAATTTTTAAAAATAATAATTTGACAAAGGAAATAACAAAATGACGCATACTAAGGACAACAGACGAGTAGGCCACTACTTATACTTATAATTAAGTAAACTACATACTAAATCAGCACAGAACTGGAACTGCCTGATTGAAGCATGGTTGGCTTAGCTATGTTATCACCAACCCGAAGAGTGAGGCAGAAGCACAAAGCATCCGACGATGAAGTGCTATCTTGGAAAAGATTATATACTATTATCGAGGCCCCAGGAAATAGATAAGGAAGGATGACGCTGATGCAGAATCCTGGCCAAATTGAGAGTATAAAGCTATCGTGTTTCTGACTTTTTTTTAACCATGACTAACTTGCTGAGAATTCTGATGAAGATAAGACCGATACCTTCACACGCCCTTTCACCGGCAAAGCGATAGTTTACTGCCCTTCGACTCACTATTTATTATTTAAAAAACCATCAGAAATTAAGACGAGCCCTGAGTGACCAGGGACAAATTGGAGTCATCCTAATCTTCCTAAAGTAAACATTGTGCAGTAATGAACAAAAAGGGACGAACAGGTGGTTCAACCTCGCGTTAAATAAATGAGTACCTACTACGCGCCGAGGGAAAATACAAAACTAAATAGATTCACAATATTATATGAATGGTGATTTCCTTACCACTGGCCATCGCATCGTCGTACGCAGGAGGGGCGCTCGGTGTTGCATTTCTTCCTTCAGCGTAATTCAGCGAGTTATCCAAAGGCATTCCCGACTTTTCCATTGTGGAAGACGAACAAACACAACACGGTAAGTAGAACGGACGGAGCAAATTCCCGAAATATCAACTGTGATCAAATATCTGAGTAACTGGAAACGATTTTGGCGTGAAATGATCAGAATGAACGACTAGACGCCAAACTCTTTGCAATCTGGAAAATGAGCTAATACCGCCGTGTGTAATGCCCCGCCACTGACGTCAATTCAAACCAATCCGAGAGGAGGAACGAGGAACAGTTCAGGGAGGGGGAAGGGAAATACATAGGCGAACGGAGGCGAGTTGCAACAGAGAACAAAATAGTTATTGCTTCTCGAAGGAAAGAGAAAAGGTGGAGAGGGAGAGTCTCGGTAGTGGGTGACGATAAGATAAGGGGGAGCGAGGACTGGCATCACAAGATGACAACACAATAAAAATAAAAATCTAGCCTAATTTTTCTCACGAATTTTCTCAAAAATCTCACGATTTTTTCAAGTTTTAATCCGTTCTAAACTATGGTCGGCAACAGACAATCTCAAATATTAAACCTTGAATATCAATTGATCCACATTTCATCCATTTTTTTCGGGTGGCCGTTTGTTGGCCACCCTGGAGCCGAGGCATCGTACAAAACGCGCGATTCTTTAAAAGTTGAAGTTTCCAAACACACGTTTTCGGCTCGGTTATGACGGGCTACCGGTTAAGTACAAAATTTACAAGGTTTTTGAGCGATATTAGAACTTTCAGAGAAACAACCAGGAAAAAATGGAATTGATGCCAACCTCTTCTGATTTTTTCACAAATTTTTCTTACTGACATCGTTTAGACATACGTATTAGTGCGTAGGTATTTCTTCTAGGAGTAAAACAGAATTTGACTCCGAATAGAAAAATATCAATTTACTCCAGGAGAGAAACTCTCGATGTTGATAAGAATGAATCAAAACAATCCTTGCGCTTTTTAACAACTTTTAAAAATGATTTTGACAGTCGTATCTAGTTACTTCTGGCAATACATATTTATTCAATAATAATGGATTTTGATTTATTTCTTTTTTCGTGATTTAATTTTTATCTGCCTGTCATCCACCATCTGAACCAAAATAGGTCTTCGAACATTGGCGAAATAACTCAAATAATTATGTTCATACCCAACAAGAGCACCAATCGGTTGTTTGTTATGCCATAATCATTTTCAGCGAATGCGTTCCTCACGAGGGTGGCGCTTTGGGGGTTGATGAGTATTTTGAAAATGGGTTTTGAGATTTTGGGTCCAAGGCATATCATATATAATTGTCTACTAAACATTCAATACTGAATCGATTACGATGGGGATTGGACCAATTTGTACAGGCAGGTTATGGGAAAAACTGGGTCATTTTAAATTTGGTTCTTTATAGGAGAAGAAAGGTTTTTGTCCGCCTTGGTTTTGTTATTTTCTGAATAGTAACCTTACATTTCCAGGCGTGTCAGCAATTTCTCCGATCTTCCCGAAAATGCAACATTTTAGGTTTCAAAATGTCTGGGTTCCAAAAACTAAAGATGTCCGTACACCGTATGAGTTTCTAGTACTTGTGAAATCTTTCTTATTTGCCGTTCATAGTATAGAGTCTGGAGATCAGCCAGCTCTTCTGGCCAAAAAAGGCGTTTGAAATGCTATGAAAACACAAATTATGATTTTGCACTCTTGGAGCTTGAGTTGTGCCGAAAGAATGAATTTAGGACCCCCATAAGCGAGATCTACCGGAGAATAATGAACCATTGTGGACGAATTTAGGGCGTTTTTCGCAAATTTCTCTGGGTTGGTATGTAGAGGAGATGAAAAGTAATTTTGTGAGAATGGATAGAATCCCGCTGGTGATCTTGCTTAGTGGATTCCGATATACATCGTAATTGGTCCTAATCTTGATTGATATGGAGTCTCGATGCACAAAATCGACATGATACTCCGGCAAAAGCGAGCCAAGTTTGATAGAAGTTCAAGGACAAGGGTTACGTGTCGTGGACCACGTTCGCCATTCCCATTGGCGGGCCTTCGGAGGCGGATAACTGGTCGGAGGAGAGTGGAAGGAGGTCGACGTCACTGGCGCCATTGGGGGGTGTGGTGGGCCGCAAGGCCTCGCTCCCGGTTCGATACATCGAAGCTCGTGGCTACGTTTAGATCGAATCGCAGATTTGATAGGTTTTACCGCCTTGTTGCGATATTTGCAGGATTAGATGGAAATGTAATAATGAAATTCAAAATGAACTATTATTCTGATCATGAGTCTCAACTCTGTCGCTCAAGCTCATCGATTCAAATCTAGCCCATAACGCTTTTCATCTCCAGTGAACAACGTTCATAAGTTAACCTTGACTATCAGGAACGATAACCATTCCCAGTACCTATACCTACTAAAATTTGGTACAATCTGCAACCACGAGAAGCCTTCAGGAAAGCCCTGTAGGTGGTTTCATGAGCTACCACATAGTATTATCATAGTCTCAGTTGCTGTTTCAAAAAAAAAAGTTTGACAATCAAATGTGTTTTTGTAATTCCTACTTATTTTAATTTAGAAACCAGACTGTTTAGAGACTTGAAATCTACAATTTTGCCTCTCTAACCGATTAATTATAGAACTCCAATAGGGGTCTACAGTTAGTTTTTAGGTTTGAATCACGGTTTATAGCGGACGTTTTAAAATATTCCGGATCTTGTTTCATGGTCAAGTTGCTCCGCGTGGACTGAAATAGTAAATTTGTCGTTCAGAGCCGTCAATACTGAATCATTGATATTCTGGGAACTAGTCGTTTTTGAAATAGAGGTGATTGGCGGGAACACGCCTATCGTGAATCGATTGTAGTCGTTCAGTCGATACATCGAGTTTGTTCCGAGTTGTTGTTTTTTGGGAAACGGAAATCAGTTCACATTCCACCATTGATGTTGGCGGTTCGTGTGCGTGCGGGATAGTGTTCAATGATCATGTTAACTGTTTTCATTATCTCCATTGATTGTTTTCAACTACAATAACGTGAAGGTAAGCCAAGATAAATCAGTCAGAATCGTTCAGTACCCACCGCTGAACGTCGAGTGTGACGCCCTTTGTATCGTCGAGGTTATCGCAACAAAAATGTGCCTCTGAAACTCTCCTCTTTTACTGTTGAATGCCTGGCAGACGAATATTGTATTTACAATTCAAATAGGCAATTTTTGAGACTAGAGCTGCCGTAAACATCTACACTAATTCTGCTCCATGACACACAAGTCATCAGCTAATCTAAGCTCATTTCTCAATCATTTAACGTTGCTTACTGATATTCTAAATACCCTCTTATTTCTACCATTACCACGGTACTGATTGGGTTGCTGACTTAATGTAGCAGCGCATTTTGTCGCCATATCCTGACTAGAGCATTTAGCACCGTGCTGAAATTGACCGAAGGACACGTACACACCATATTCGTTGTGGACAGGTGTTCACAAGATATAGGCGATGCGGAATGGTATTGATAAATTTTTCAATATTTATTGAGTTTATTCGTTGAATATAGGACTCTCCTCTCGTTTGTTTGGCACAAATCGATATCATTGCTCATAAATTTCACTCCTCCATGAATTATTGGTCTTTGTAGCCTGGCTGATTCCTACAATTTACCAATATATTACAGTCATGGTACATACCAACTCTGTCTTAAAGTAAGCAGCAACATGATTGAAAGCTCCCACCAAAACAGCCCTCCTGCTTTTTGATGCTTCTTTCGTGGATGTTTTGGGATTTGAAACCAATTTCAGGCTAATGGGCTGGTGGGTATGATGCCCGACTTCAGATCCCTTATGCTTCGGAACTCAGCCTACTAGGTGGTTATAGCGGTTTTGGGGTGGCGTTATGCTTAGTTATGGATACATCAGGAAACTCCTGATGGCCGGGACATCATGTTTCCAGTGTCAGTACTAGAGGTAGCTCACTATTCTTGAAAATTTGTAATATCATCATCAACAACGATCCTTGCGATGGTCCCTGGCTTATCGTGAGAATTCGCTTCAGGTGCCTCCTGCATACCTTGAAGCGACCTGTCAGTGGACACGGTGGATTTCATCGTTGTTCGTTCCTCCACACCATTGCCAGTCCATGGCGAATCAATTTCGTTGCGATCGTGGGGTGTAGTTGGTTGGGACCTCAAATCCCAATAATCATAGTGCTGTTGAATAATGAACTATGCAATTTATCAAGGATTCCAAGTGGCTCGAGATCAGCGTATAAGCAATGTTCATTGTTTGCTGTAATTCTCATAATTTATCAGAATTTAAATTGATTAGTCACGTGGAACTTACAAGGGGACCGTTCGTCGTCGGACCGCCAAATCAAGTAATTTATTTGCGTCAGACGTCCATGTGTTTGCACAGCGGCTGGGCTCTAAAAATAGAGCGGCTTTTGTTCACAATGTATCGGGCAATTTGGAGGCAGACTCTTTGTAACTATTTGGACTAAATTCTAGTTGATCTCAATGTTGAATATATTCGTTTCATTATGTCTTGCTCGTAGGTTAAATGGAACCAAAATTTAAATCTACTCTTTCCAAGCTTCGGTAATGTACTCGTCAAAGCTTTTATTTATGCGGTGGTTAACACCTTGACTAACTGTTAAATTCCATCTCAATAAGATTTAAATTAAGTAATTCTACATCAACATTGTTTCAATTTTGCAATTTCAAAACCACCGGATACGCTGCAACAGAATGTTGTCATTGCCACGATGAGGTGTCTCTGTAAAACATAAATAAAAGACCAACAAAAATTGTGACAAACCATAAAAGAGCTGGAATTTTCGACACATTCTCATGTTGTCATTTTTTGCTTACTGATGCTTAAAAAGAGCAAAAATATCTATGATAGAAATTTGACCTTCCTCCAATGATATCTTCCGGTATCTTGATAAGTTCAAGACATTTGATTGAAGCAATATTGAAAATACCAAAAAGAATCTTGAAGTGTGGAATTACTCAAACATTGGATTTATTTCAAGAAAAGCACAAGAGCACTCTGCATATGGGCTGTCCAGTCGATTTTCAGAAAATGAACGATTATGAAGGTGAACGACCTGTCGGAGGTTTGGAAAAACTCAAGTCTCAATATTCCACGCGCTCTCAAGACTGCAAAATTAGCTCATGAGTGGCTCTTAAAAACATAACTTGATCATAAAATCATCCAAAAGACTCCCCAGTACCACTTTGCTTCTGGGAATGAGTAAAAAAAGCTGTAAAAGGTCGGGTGTGAAGGAATAAACTTGAAGCACAGCGAGGGAGAGAAAGCAATAAGGACGTATTGAAGGCTGACTGAACCGGCTACGTCTATTTGTGTTCGACACTAGCAGGATTCTCTGTACTCCGAGCTCCTACAAAGAAACTAGAAATACATTTCGTAAAACTTGTGATTTGCACAAGTTTTTCCTAGTTGGAAGGAATACAGCCAAGATTCGGTGGTATTTGTTCCTTGGTGAGCAGATATGGAAGGTTAATAATACTTCCAGTCGAAGAGGAAAATAATTTTACAATTTCATTGTCACTAAGCTGTTTTTAAGGCGGTCAGAAAATGGTGTCGTGCTTAAGTTTGTGGGATTTGTATGAGAAAAATAAGGAAGGTCGTCGGAGAGAACAGAAAGGTAAACGTCCGTACTATCTCCCACCTTGCGTCCTTGGAAGAAAATCCCTTCTTGCACTGTTCGTCCTTGGCTGACGATTACCTGATTAATATGGACCACTCAACTGACTCTAATGTACTTTGAGTCAGCGTATTTTAATTGCTTTTGGCTCATCAACCGCACATGGGGAATATTTCCGTAAGTCATCCATTTTACGTGGCGACCTTGCAAGTCAGCTCACCTAATCGCGAGAACTGGACAAATCGCCACACTGTATTTATTCAGAAATTATAAATACACGAACGTGACGGACGTGTAGTATCTGATGGCTCTCGCGGGTCGAACACAGTTGAATTCCCTTGCGACGCTCTCCTGTCTTGATGACCTCATTAGCCGTATCACGACGGGGCCTCATTTTTTCTTCACGTCGCTAAATAACTTATCGATTTGTCCTTCGCCTGCTCGCTTAATTGTTGCGCGAAGGACTTATTTCAATTACTTATCGCTACGAGTTCCGTGGTGTGTTCCGGTTGGCAAGAGAATATTGGTCTTATCGGCAATATTCAGTGCTTTGGGCGACAAATAAAAGGGCATTATCGTAAAAGTACGGGAATGTGAGCTACTCCTGCGATATCACCCTCGTCTTTTGATAGAGTGTGTTCTGATCCGTCGTTTCAATAGAAAATAGCGAGCGTAGATAAATAAAAACTCTGCAAATACTCAACACGGGTTGGTTATTCCTCGAACCAGGCGCATGGAGACTAATTTAAACCTCGGACCAGGCGCATGGAGATTCATTTCTTAAACATGGGGAAAATGGAGAAACAGTGGTTGTGGCGGGTCCCGGAACAATTCCAATCGATTCAGGGTCCAAAATTTAGTGGAAAATAATACCCCACACACCTAGATTGCCCAAAATTTCGAAAATCCATTTTCCAAAAAACACATTTTGACCCCTGCCCCCCCAAATTTGGTCCGATTCGGGTTGAAAATTTTTGAGGACCAACTAGAGCCGGAAACGGATCTCTGACAAAAATCAGATTTTTAGAAAATTTTCTACAACCAAAAACGGCGCGGACGACGTACGGCAGACGGACATTGGACTTTTTTGATCTAGACACCTTGAAACGCCCAGAAAAAAATTTTGAGCCGAATCGGAGAGGTTGACCTCTTCCATGAAAACGGGGCTACCCTGTAGGAAGCTAAATGAGGTTGGCATGGTGGGTCCAGGGCTGGTGTCCCTGTTGAGGGCAGGCTCGAGTAGCGGGGTAGCCAAGGAAATGGGTTTATTACCAGTCAGACGTACATATCAGAAGAGACGTATGCGGTCGTTCTAACTGCTGTTCCAGGAAAGTTTTGCGTCCAACGTTGGCAGTTAACAGTTGGTCCAAGTCAACAGCTGATGAAGGTGCTGAAAGGCCAGAGCTGTTCGATGCCGCTGTCAATCTGTGTTGGGGTTCCAGGTCGGCCTTGTTGCTGTTGAAAGGGTATAGGGAGCTGCGGTTTAGAAGGCATTGGACACTGTCCCTCCTAGAACAAATCTTTGATCTACTTGATAGAATGTGAAGCTGTTAGCGGTCATGCTAGTTTCATCATAATTTTGCTCATGAAAAAAATATTTATGGTGTAGGAAAATACAAAATATTTTGCTAACAATATTTGTATACAAAATACAAAAGCTGTTCCTACGATTAAAAAGGCGCTCATCCGAAGGCGGTATTGTGTACAAGGTTGGCTGCTCATTGCTCACCCCTGAGAAGCCCCTTCACATCGTTGCTTCATCTCCCAGTTGTTGGTTTTTCAATTCCTCGCTAGACTCTTTGGAAATCCGTGACAACAAACACCTTCGTCCTTTCGCGGTTGACTGTAAGAAAAAAGAGAAAAAAATATTTGGTGTTACGTTTGATTCAACATGTTGCGAAAGAGACTGTCTTGTACCTTTCAAAGTGGTTTGTGTCAGATTCTTCCCAAATGGTAGTCTCGATCATTTCGTCGTTCAATTCTGTTGTCAGGAGCACTATCGCCGATTAATGGGGCGGATATGAATGTAGAGGGGTCTGGAGTAATCGATACCGGCGAGGTGGCATAGAAAGTACGTGAAAAGACGGGTAAAGTGGGGCAATCGGTCTGGCTGCAACCCCTCCGACATGCATTCTACGAAGCCATTTACTCTTCATCCCCACCAACCTCGTTATTTTGTATACTTCACTAGCCCAATCTTCATCGCTTTTCTTACATAAGTTCCCAGTACAAAAGCCATTCCTCGCGAGCCACCGTGCCGGATATTGAGGCTGAAGCCAGACTAGCTCCTCATCTTCTTACACGACCAAGTTTTCAGTTTTCAAAGATAGAAAATTTATTTTTCAGGTTTTCCACGGCTGCTTCCATGATTGTGTCCAGACCGCTCGAGCCGTTAGCTATGACTACCAGGTTGAGTGCTCAGGACAAAAAGGATTTGGATAAATTCACCAAATTCTTGGCTCTCAAGTCCGCTCAGATAATTGTTCAATCGCGGATGGGAGAAAAAATCAGCACCAAATGCAACCCGGAATCGTCTGGAACAGATTGGGTAAGATTATACCACCTCAAAAAAGTATTTTTTTATTTTTTTTTTTTATGATTTTTGACAGAAAAAAGACTTTGACCTATTCTGAGCAAGGAACCCAAAAATTCAACGTACAGGTCCGTGAATTTTCCTTGAAAAATTGCCATTACGACAACGACTAATTTAGATGAAGAGGTTTCGAGAATAATAGCACGGTTGAGCATAAGGGTAGTATATATTATATTGTAGCAATCACAAGGTACTGATTGTAATAGGAAATCCTGGAACAACATTTTCATTATGGACAAAATGGTTAAATCATGATTTTTGACTGCATCTCGACCGAACAGGTATCTACTTCTTGTGGAGGATGAATAATTGTGTATTTCGATTTTATCAATTCTTTTTTGATGATAGCGGAAACGTTTTCACTTCATTCGCGTGTCTCCCTTTTTATCTTTGTCGTTCAGCTCGGTATGCTAATTTCTGAAAGCCCGCGTTGACCTTAGTCAAATAAAGTGAAACCTCCACGATTCTATTTTCGGTCTCTTTAGTTCTTGAGTTCGACATGAAGTCTGCAGTGCAGCTCGAATTTCTCGGTGAAGTACTATTTTAGCGCTCTGTTTGCAAGTCACTCCCCTCCGTTTTGGAGGGTTTGCTTCGCTTTCCTTCTCTGTTGGCTTAACCTCGTGCTCAATGACTTCACTTGGTTTGCTTCCAACAACTCAAAGCTCTTATGCTGACGAGTGATGACGTTCCAATCGACAAAAATCCGTCCGATGATTTGGTTATAGAAATGTTTTGATATGAAGTCAATTATCATCCTTATTATCGGAACATGAGGTTATCGCGCTATCTTTGGGGCCGCCAACCTCCTGTATTCCTTGTCATCTCATCGTGATTAAGATTTACTATACTAGGCTCGCTAGTTGAAACGCTGATTCTAAAAAAAGATGAAATTCGTGTTTTTGATTTTCTCTTGAAATGAAATCGAAGATGAAGGATTCAAACGCAGCGCCTTTCAATTTTTAGAAGGGCTTCTTCCGACGACCGCAACCTGGTTTCTGCAAGAAGTCCTTCTCTCGATCAACAGATCGTGCCTCAGTAAACTTTTTGAAAGTTTCATGAAATCAAATCCCACTTGAAAAAAAAAACTTACATAACGACGCGTGGCGCCTTTCTTTTTCCAACGCCGCAAACCCTTTCAGAGACCTTTTATGTAACGTAGACTATCCACCTGCGAGCTTTTTCGAATCATTGTAAATACCGCAAAGCCGTATGTGCCCGTCGTAACTGCCAATCGTTCGCTTGTGATATTACCTCCACACAAAGCTGACTCGCTGTTTGGTTTTGTGTTGTAATCCCATCAAAATTAATGATTGTATCTCGGGTGAAACGTGCACGATTTCTCAAAAAATAGTGTCAAAGGCTGTAATTTTGTCAGAGATTTCATCTTTAGACCACCGATTGTTCGAAGTACAGTCAAATTAACCATGTAAAGTAGGAAGAAAAAAGAGAGAGAGAAAAAAAATGCCAAGGTAGCCTTGCTCAATTGTTGATTGTGATTGCTTGTTTTCTGCTCTCCCAGGATTGCGTTTCAGTGTAAATTCTACTCTGGACCACAGTCTCATGCATCCAAAATTAGTTCATCTTATCAATGTTTTTGTTGTTCTAAGGATGAGATTTGAACATCAAGGAAGTTCGCGAGTAGGAGGTCCTTGATCGCAGTGAAAGATTAGATAGTAGTCGCTTATAAAGGAGCGTTCTCTACACGAAGAGGCCGCTGTTATCGTTATTCGCCTCCTGCGGAAAAGAAGATCCTCTCACTGAAATTAATATAAATTAATTCAAATTCAAATTATTTTCTGCTATCTTCAGTAAATAATTTACTGTCTTTAATTCGAGCGAACCAGTTGAATCGTAAGAGAAACAAGAAAGTTTCCAGGTATAATAGACTTGAAATTGATGTAAGCAACACAAAGTGAATTCTGCTGCATGAACTTGCTTTGGTTATTTAGATTATATGTTTTAAAAACAACGTATTTTGGATTAAAAAATAATATAATTTACATATAATAATATTTCGGATGGATTTGAAACTAGTTAGGTCCCGTTCGAATGGATATAATCCACATACGGGGAATGTGCAGCCGAAAATGATGCTGATGCTTTGTAACTTTGGGGTTCCTCTATTAGGAAATGCTTTCAACTTATCTGGCCATGGCGTCATGCAAAACTGGAGGCGTCGTGGCTCTCAGCACGCGATTCCACAGAAGTCCTGCGACTGGTGTCGAGAGCCTCCGTTTCACTTTTAGGTGAGAATCTGAGCTTTGGTTCCCATCTGGTTGATGTTCTCGCCGTCAGGGACTTCTGGCTCAATTCGACGCCTGCGAAATCTCGTTTTATTTTTCATTACTGTACCCGAAACACTTCGTGGCTCGCCATTCTGGTTGGAGGACTCCTCTGAACGGGCCTCCAGGCGCGATCCGCGGAACAGGGAAACCTGTTTCAGTTTCTTCTCTACAACGGACCAAAAGCGCCTGGAAGTTTCCATTTGTGGCTCTGGTTGTGGCCTTCGCGGGATCGGCTGTCGATCGCCTTTTTTGAGGCGACCTACCGCTCCTGATGGCTCATATCGTCCTCAAGACACAGTTTCGATTCAGGATGGACCGCTCTGCCTGTTGAGAGGAGAGCGTACTTCCGTGAAGACGCTACGTGACGGCATTTTACGTATCAATTAGTCGCCTAAAATTTACAGAAATCTCTCAAGGTTATTCAAGCTATTCCATGCGGACTATGTCATTTTCATGCTTCTTGGTATTCAACTTTGGACAATATAATCAACTACAATGCATGATATTTTCCAATTGTTCCTTTTATTTTGTCTTTCTAGTGCTTTTTCTCAGAACCGGTATGCTCTAGCCGCTTCATCGTTGGGTTCGGTTGAAATATATCTCCTCCCTACTCTAAAAAAGCTTCTTCAGTAGCTTAAGGCTTTGTACTCTCGAGATGAACACTACATCTGGTGCGATCATTCTTCTTATCAAATTTGTCATCGCTGTTGATCCCGTTAGCTCGACAAAGCCTGACTCATTTTCCTTCCAACGAACGTCCTCGAGTTGTGTCGGCACATTCCGGAGGTCCCTTCTGAGTAGTCGACATGCGCTCATTCCATTCATGTGTTCCACTGACGAGTAACGAGAACAGCTCTAGATAGCTCCGCAAGCTAGATTCGACGAATACTTCCGTTTTCCCGTATCCTTCAGGTTCCATATCACGTCAAAGTGGAAGTTTCATTAATAAATTTGGTGATTTACCATTTCAAAGTCGTTTATACTCATCTTTGGAGGATTGCTAGTTGATATCCTACATAATGCCACTCTGGCAAAATAAAAAAAAATCAACGCGTAAACAAAAAGACATTTTAATCGTAATTTGGTCACTAGTTTTCTATTTTGAGACCACCCAAATTCTTGCTGTTTATTTCATTCGATTTAAATAGGATTTTGAGGGCCCAGCATTCAAAAATATATAGCATATTGCCCAATGGATACCATTTTACGGCATTTAATCGCATTTGGATGATCTCGACTTGTCACTTCTCACGATTCCCTAAACTTCAAGGACCCTTTTGTCACCTTGTCAACCGTTGGTCCTTCACGATTTGTAGCCCCTTTAATCGAGAGCCCCGTTTTTCGATACAATTATCAATGCATTTGGCATCAAGGACAACTAGGAATCGGTTCGTCGTGAATAAATAATTGAACGAATCGATGCCATGTGTTCAAGGACTCCGTAATACTGTGGATTCTGTCCGTAAGCCTCCATGACCGGCTTGTTATTTCTCGATACACGATTCGACCTTGCGGCAATAATTAATTCGTGAAGTTTCCATCACGTAACTACTACCCAATGGGGATTTACATCGATTTCTCTCACTGAGAATCATATTATTAGAGGAGTCAACGAATGCAATAGAAGCCGCTGTTGAAAAAAGTGGTGGTCTTCTTTGATAGTTGTGGCGTCAAGGGAGGCTTTTCAAAAATCTTTTTGGATAAGATTAAGTAGTCAATTGACGAAACTGAGTCAAAGAAATCCGGCTCATAAAACCAGTGATACACCGCACCTCTCCCTAGGCGCAACAAGAATGGCCTCTGTTGTTGATTCAGTTGGGTTGGCAGCCCCCTGACGTTGATCTTGAAGTTGAATAAATATTAGCGAATCTGATTTAGATTTTCCTCCTCTCCTTGTTGTCTTTAGTGCTCAGTTATAAGCAGATTTGGGAACACTGTTTGTGCACTTGAAGTTGTACTGGAAGGAAACCCTTATGAATTTAGGGTGTTCTGTAGTTTCTTGTTTCTTTCCTTGTATATTGTCTTAAGCCAATTTTTTCTGTGTGGTGGTGTCATATGCAGTGAGTTTTATTCATTTAAATTTGGTTAAATGTGTGTTCCAGTTCAATTTGGCCATCAAAGATCTGCCGGAAGTCCTCGCTGAAGCCAAATCCGCCATGTACAGTGGCGGCCCGCGGTTGCCGCTGTGCGTGGAAATTTACCTCAAAACCGTCGAAGGGGACACGATGGTTTTGGAAAATTGGGCAGTCGGCGTTCAACCCGAAATCGTCGATCCGTCTGTCCGCGTTACCTACACGGTGTACAACCGGATGGGCATCCTCCTCAAAAGTCTTGTGTCCGTGACGAGAGTGACGCCTGCATATAAATTGTCGAGACGACAAGGTTCGGACTCATACGTCATCTCGTACAAAATTTACGTCGGAGAGCCGCAATTATCAAGCTTAGGTGAGTTATAAGGCTTAAGTGAATACTTGGATAATAGAGTAGGCCTACCCAACCACCTCACACTATTTTCGTAATAACAGACTCCTTAATACCCGAGGCCAAGCCAAAATTGCCCGAAAGACCAGAGAAATTTGAGGGTAGTGAATTTCCCTTCTTCTTGTACTTCATTTTACTAGAATTTGTTTTTGTCAAGCTGCTATTTTGGCTTTGGCTTCTCCGAAATTAAATGGTAGGCACACAATAATCAGTACAACCTGGTTAACGACTCCTTCAAGCTCATTGTACTGCTAGAAAGGTTTTTACTTGTGCTAGGCTGCTGGATTGACCAGAACTGCTGTTTCTCACCATCGATGCTAACAAAAAAATTTAAAAATCTGTATTTCTCTGAGCTCTGACCGGATTACCAACTGAGAAATCTTCCAAGCTATTCGCACTTAATCCTTTTTCCCACATGACAATGTAAAAATGATCAAATTTTCGCTTTAAAACATTTAATTTTAACATTTGTGCCTGGAGCACAGAAAAATTACAAGCATATCTAATCAAAATTGCATCGACTATAAATTGCCCCGCCAATAGTGAATAGAGTGATCGAACTCAACGAGGAAAGTTGACTGAGAAATGAATTCCGATGATGTTTTCCCTGTTGTGGTTGCCTGCGCAAGGTGGTATTTTGTGTGCGGTCTAACACATTTGCGAGCGCTCATCTTTGCTCTTTCCGCGTTGAAACATCCATCACCGAGCAATCTGTGGCCGGCAACTTATCCGAAAACATATAGGAAATCGTTGTTACGTGCGAGGTCGCTGCTTTGTGGAGAGGGAAATGTTAAAGGTGTAGGGAAATTCACGCGTAAATGAAAATCATATGTAGATGCTAGGAATTGTGTTAGAAGTTAGTTGTTCTCATAGTTTCAGTCAGAGTTGTTCATCTTCAGGCATGAGTCAAGGAAATCCCAAAGTGGTCTGCCTTTTTTAAGGAAATAGCTCATGAAATAAGTTAGGGAGGAATGCGATCATATAATAAATATATCTTAGTCAAATGACGACATTAGTTCGACTTGATCCCACTCTGGACTGCGCGTTGTGAGTTTTTAATAGTTCAGTACGCACATTTATTCAATATGAAAATGATCAGGTAGGTTTTTGGAAAATTGTTGTGATAACAGTAATTTTGGCTACCTGACCTCTGCTATCACTCACCACCATCAGAGTCACATCCTCCAATTTCTACGAGCTCTCCTGTACTTTTTGACCTTTCTCTGGCAAGGAATTTGACATGGTTTATTTTATGGGACAAATTCAACTAACAAATTGCTTGTTAACCCCATTTTAATGATTCAAAATTATTCAGGATGGGTAACCTTCTCAGAAAGTTAGGTGAGTTGAGTCTTGTGGAGATTAATTCATTACTGAGTAATAGAATGTACATTTTATTGAACTGTATTTTCGAAATTTAGTATTTTGTTATAGTGCCGCTGATTTTCTTTTTGACCATTACAAGCAATGCTGTACCGTGTGACCATCAGGCATGATCAATCAATCTCCTGCTCTTCATTGATCCTAGTCCAGCATTGCATTGTGTAATCGTCTACGGGCTTTTGAAGAGAGGGGACACTATGAGTCCTTTTTCGATAACGATTGGCGGGCCTTTTGCTTTGTCCTTCTGTACGTTAGGGGAGAAGTACGAACGCCTTGACGCCAACAAAAGCCTCAACACTCCACCTGGGTTGTAGTTGCACTAGCACCGCGACAGAGAGAGCCGCTTGGCGTCAATAATTTCAAGGTTGAAGAAAAAAATATGAACCCGCCGATGGGTTTTAATGACCTAGGAATGTATGATGTACTATCTTCCATCATATCCTGTCCCTGATATGACAGTACGGCACATATCGTTCCCCATCAATCTCCTGTAATCGTCTCGACCTTGGCATTCGTTGCTCCTATTCTCTCTTTCAAAATATTCAGTCATTTTCGACAATCAGTCGTATAATTTCTTTCTAAAGAAAGAAATCCTCCTATTTTAGTGGGGATGTGCCAAAATAAAACGCGATTGCCCTATATCCTTGACTCGTCAAACCTTCATCCGTGACTGATTGAAACGTCCGGCGTGCGATGAAGGCGATGGAAGTACATCCGGGAGGGTGCAAAGAACGCCAGAGAAAGTGTTGCAATGTTATCAGAAGATGGCGCCAGAAACGTACATATGTTCCGTATACGAAATACTCCATCTTTGAATTCCATAGAATTTTCTTCGTTCGCATTCTTCGCTTTGAAATGATATTCTCCGTCACATAACGATCGCACCGCTTGTTCTTAAAACGCGAGCGCTTTCCTTTGTTGAATGTTATCAAGACAGTAATAATACGTACTCATTACTCATAGTGGGCAGGTTAATTGCCCCGATATATTTCAAGAGAGACATAAGTCAATGAAATCTAGATGAGCCTCAAACCCTGAAGTATGGTTATTATCTTGAAATTACCATAGATGAGTTGATTCTTCTCAGGAAGAACGTTTTCTGATAACTTTCAGAGTTTAGGACGTTGAAAAGTCATAATCGCCTTCTTTTAACATCTGCCCTCTACTCTTTCTCTTCATGATCAGGGTGTATGGGATTTTCCGATTTATTAAAACCTTTTACTGAATGACTCAAATTGTTTGCTTTTGATGCTTTCATGTTTCACCATGATTGAATCAGTGATGCGGGTGAACTTGATTTTCTTGGAATTCCGTGCTCCGTGCAGTTCCCGTGTTTGTCGATGTAAATTGGTGGCTTATTGGTAATCACTAGTTCAATTGTGAGCTATTTAATGCACATGTGTTCTGCCAGACAGAATCCACTCCTGTCTCCTTCTCGATACTGTACCTGATTCGTCCATCTTCCACCCATGACCGTTCTTGGAAGTTACCTTATGCTTGTGGTTTTAGAGGTGTTAGCTTTTGGAAGAAGCAGAGTGGATCATGAACTGCACCTGACGCCTCCGCATAATTGTCGACTTTTTTGTCATCGTTTAGAAGTGGGAGTGGATCTGTTAAGGAAAATTGTAAATGGCCGAGGAAAATCTCGTTGAAGGCGGCGGCGAAAACGTCCTTGGACAGTTTCCCTTGATTTGAGGCAGTGGCCCAATTTACGTTCAGCTCCATTCCACTAAGTCACCTTGTCGCTTCTGGTTATGTGAGATGTAATTCGGTGATTCCAAATCCAATGAAGACTAGGAAGATGCGTCGCGTCGTCTCTGATATGCAGTGTAGTTTTGGAAGGTTTGCTGTCAGTTACCCTCTCGTTCACGTGGCAGCAGCGCGACCTGCGTTAAGTCAGTGAGGAGACATGATTTACTAGTCCTCAGCTTACAGAAATTGTGCCCGTCATCCTTTTGCATTCGAATTTGCCGAAGTGGTGTTAACTATTTTCGAAGAATAGACAAGTTGCTTTTCGTGCTACAGTGAAATGTCGAATCTTGTACGTACACCGGTTCTTGTCACACAAGTCTGGTTGTGGACTTGATGGAAATCAACGTTACGGGATGCCTAATCATTTGATTTCTCCTTTGAGGCCTGAGGGCTGGTAGGTCGAAGCTCAGTGGGTGTCGGGCTCCTCGCTTCACTGGGTCTTGTCCTGTGACTCATGCAATAGAAACGGCCTTGCCAAGGACGTTCTCCTGTCGCTACCTTTGACAAGGTTTCTCTGGCTGTGCGGGTTTCCCTCCATTATTTTCACTCTCTGATTATTAATTTCAGAAGGAAAAATCTTTTAGACGGGTTTTCTACTCTAGGGCGCTGGCTATCCACCATTTAGGAGACAGATGTCATCTCTCAAGTTTATCAATAAAATTACTGGACGAGGTTGTAGAAACCCATTTCAGTAGAGAGGTATATACTGAGCGTTTTTTTTTTTTTTTTTGTATTTTTTTATTATTATTACTTTTTTTAATTAGAAAGAGTGAAATTAATTAGAGAGGATAATGATTAATAATGCCAATACCTACATGCTTGATAATCCAGACAATTCTCAAAAATCCATATAAATGCGGATGAATAAGGATTTTTGTTGAGCCTCACTCACAGTGTAGTTCATAAGGTGATCCTCTGTAGGCGATGACTATTCCCTATGCACGTGTAATGGGATTATTCTACAGGTATGGGGTAGGGACGATGTTGATAGTACGAGTGAGTGTTGTATTTAGGGACATATAAGCCAACTATTGCGAGGCAGTATTATTGAAATTGGCCTAAATCCTAATATGACGAAACTGGCTAAGAATCTGTTCAAGATTACAATGAAATGTAACAATCCCACCGCTCCAAAAAACCAGCCAAACCTGACTATTGAAGAAAAATATAACGGTTTAGCTTATTTCGTAATTCAATTGCGGATTTTTGTATATTTTGAACAATTTCAAAAATATTATAGTGTAGAACTTCATTAACTAAAATTGAGAAGGGGTCAGAACGGCGGATAGTCAATAGAAGAATAATCCAAAAATATTATATCTGCTACTTCCAATCGTTATTGGGTAATTTACCTACATTAGAACCAGTCAAGGCCGAGGTCACGTCCTCCTGTTTTTTCTCCTCTTCAGCTTCATAATAGAAAATAATTTTGAAATGGTCCGTCCTTTGTGTGGAAAACTTCATTCCCTTTCTTTTGTGTCACTTTCAAGCGGTCTCGAACAAAAATCTGTTCCACAGTTGACACGTTCGTTCATCATTGACCTTTCCCTGCTTGTTTCAATTTTCACTCATCAAATATCCTCTTTCTGGCTTCCATTCCTTTTATTGTAATTGAAAATAGTAATAAATTTCACTTTTCAGTATTACTTCACCAATCAATAGAGATAACCTTTAATTCTAGCTATTAATAAATTTTAGATTAGTCAACCGTGATCGATCACGAGATCGAAACACGTCAGTCATGCACATTATATGTGATAGTGAGAGTATCAATTTTATGGGCGACCCAAGGTTCAGATCTCCCTAATAAAAAAGAAGGTATCTTTGTGGAATCGGATTACCCAACAGCCATGCTGGTTTTGCTGTATTTTATAATAAAGAAATCGAAAATATTAACTAAACCCTGGGGCCCTAGAAGAAGAAAAAAATGGTTTTGTCTTCCTTTTCACTTGAAATTTAGCTAATTACACTTTTTTTTTAAATTTGTGATTGATGAAATAACATTACAGTTTACGAAATGCCAGGTGCTGACTGGGCAATTCCTTGGAAGGTGGACGAGCCGGGGTATGCGAGATGGCTCAGGGGGTTGTTTCTACCCACTGCTGTGAAAATCCCTGAAACGCGCAAGCTTCCCTAATGGGCAGACTTTATTCCAGACTTGCATGACCGCTCACTTTGCTCGTTGTTTGAGATTCGGGAATGAGTGAGAGTTGGTTGTCAAGGTAAACTGTTGGCCTCTTTTCATGTAGCTCCGTCTGTCGTGATACCAGAAACTGAGAGATGAGCAGATGACCCTTTTTAAGGCAATAAGTTTAGCTTACAGTTTGCATATTTTCATATGAATAACCATAAATATTCTGTAGAATGCATCACCCTATCGAGTGTGAGCCAGGCCTTCACATATTTTCATTCGTTCAAAAAGGCGCGCATCATGGTCTTTGAAGGCGCACCAAACCCGAAGACTTCCGTCATGAAAGGCTGTGTGTGTACGTTGACGTAACAGCGAATGAGTACCTACCAACGTGTCTTTCATCGTGGAAATGTTGAAAGGTTGCATTCCTTAAGAAGAAGAACCCCTCGTTATTGATTGTCCCATCCGACCCTGCGTTCGTCACGCATAACCGTCTGCTGTACCGTGCTACGACAGTGGTACACCCAGAGAAAGTTGGAGGGTATTATTTAACCATGGGACTTGTCTTTGTTTTCATCATTCCCTCCAAAGTGTCATAAAATATCGTTATGTAATGACAATATTCAATGTATGCGGAGCGCGTCAACAAATCGTAAAGATTGCAGAATTAAGCCGTTAACGACTTGTTCAACTGTTTAAACATTGCTTGTTCATGTATATTCAGTTACAACAAACCAATATCTACGTTTTACGATAAATCTTTGGCAATTTTATTTGAAGCCACAACAAGACATCGTTTGAGGGCAAGTTCACTGGGAAAATTCACTTTTCCTACATTCATCAGTTCGTTGATCTGATATTTATAAGTTTACGATTGGTACAGTTCACCAGTAGTCACATAGTCCTTGGTGCTTGCAGCATGAATGAGAAGCATAGCCCATAAGGCTGTAATCATGAACTAGCGTGGAGAACTCCAGTAATGACAAAAGTATGAAATAAAAGCGAAGAAGAACAATAAAGAGATAATTATTATATTCTTTATATATTTGAGGATCATAACCACCCTTACGGCCAATCAAGCAGTCTAGAACATTGTTCTGCTTGAAGAAATAATTTATAAAATTCAATTGAAAAAGAAATGGATTTCCCAATATTTCCGGAAACTCTTGTACGTTTTGTGGAATATTCCTTTTGACGATCAGTGGTCCGGCTACGTGTTGACGTTTTCATGTGCAACCAGTGATAATTATCGAGGGTAATGACCCACTCGAAGAAAAAAGAGGTCAAAACCATTCTGATATGTCATGATTTGTTCTGGAAGGAAAGTGGTAGTTTGTTTTTGAACTCGCGGAAGTTAAGGAAGTTGTCGTGTCATCGCTCTTTTTCTGGGTTGAAATCTGAAACTCGCTGTACATGGGATCCAACGTTTGTCCGATAAAAGGAGAAAAAAATTACCTTAATAAAAAAAATCAAGTGAGGTAACCCTAATTTGCGTGGAAAATCCGAGAACCCGCGACCTTAGCAGATGCTCCGATAAAATTTAGCTGAAGCGAAAGATTATCGTCCTGTAACACTTGCCTGAGGGTAATATTCACGGCTCACCTGCGCCTCCTCGACTTATCGATTTTAAAGAGCGGGAGCTCATTTCCTCAGCAGACTTCAAGTACCTTCCACACTCGCAATAATTTCCCCAGTTAAGGTAGAGAGGAATACCGTTGACCATATCGATTTTGTATAATTTACTCATCATATTGCGGCGCATCAGCTTGTTATGTTTCCTTCCTCTTTCTCTCGCTTTTCCTTTCCTGGAACCGTTCACCGATGTGGTAAATACGTTTATCACGGATGTTCGCCTCATTAGCCTAGTGGTTGTTCATTTTGACTTTCTTGACCATTATCGCTCTAAGAACACGATTCGCTGTCTCGCCATGGACGAACTTGGCATTTGTCTTCCGCCGTTCACGCCAGCGAGAGATTGATCAAGTATGGCACCTCACTATCTTCACAAGAGTCTACATAATGTGCCGACAAAATGTAATTTCGAAGATAGAAAGAATGGGTAATGTCTTTGTTATCAATTCAGCGAATCGGATCGTCTCTATGACTTTTAAATCACATTCAACAAATCTATGCATATTTACGTCAACCTCTTTCCCACGTCCTACTTGATCGCTATTATTGCAATGTATCATTTGCATTGTGAGTAATACCTATAGTGGCCGTGTCTTTTATGTTACAATGTCAATGCGTGCGTAGGTTTTTCACTGATATTCTATTAGAAATCTTTGTTTTTCTAGCTTTGAACCCACAATTTGCATTCTAAAGAATAATGCAAATTCAACGGCAATAATTCATTTTCTAGAATGTGTTCCGATTGAGGGGCTTAATTCAAAAGATACTTTATTCCCAAAGTCCCATTTGTTTCTCCCATGCCATCTCTTAATAGGGAAAAAGTTGTTCATTTAAAAAAAAAAACATAATGAAAAGAAGTGCAGTGAAAATAAAATTCTATAAACCTGCAAACGTTGCTTATCAAGCAATTCTTAGTTCAAAAATCTGCCAGAAATAAGCTGTATCAAAGTTCCCGCAAAGTTTTTGGATGCAGCCAAAACAGCAATCTTGAGTAAGCTTCTTCCTTGAGAATCTCTGAAAGGAAAGTTTCCGTGCAAAAAGAAGGCCCCATTTCTACCAATGTTATTCACTGTCGTTCAAGAAGGCAATAAAACAATCTCCTTAACATATTTTTAAATAGTTTTTTTCGTTGTTGTACGTATCGCAGTTAGTGAAAACGTATTGTTATCACCTCAAAACTTATGACTATTAATAATTTGAGATGGAGCGGGAGGATGTGCATCTCCATGCAGTCGCACACCGAGAAGAGAATTCTAGTTGCGATAAACTGCAGGTTTTCAAGGACGAGTGAGTGCGCTAATGATTATGGGTGGACGAAACAAGAACGTGGAGAGCCCATCATAACGTGTGAAATCTGCGGAACGCTCTGGAATGTTTCGAAAGCTCCGGCACAATTATCGCGCGGGCGGGCATTTCTGTCAGTTGCACACTGAAGGATCTCACAGTTTCAGAAGAGCTATTGGTTGGTGGTTGTTCTCAAGACTCCAAGACCTGGATTGGTAACTGTATAGACAATGTATCGTGTATTGATTCTACATTGAAGAGGACGCTATGACTTGGGATTGAATTGGGAGGTTTCGTCCAAATTAGCGATTCTAGCTGGAATTTCTGTTGTATAATCTGCATATAAATGGAGCGCCACATGTTCCCTTAGCAAAAATTAAAAGGAAATATTTGTGCTTTGCTCTTGGATCGTTTTTTGGTTTATTTGCTGATATGAGGGTTCTCTAGTTATCTCCTGAGGTGCAGCGCCCAGCAGGCTATCTCTAATGTACATATGCCGGAGAGAGCTGGTTATTCAGTCTCTTCCTGTCTGAAACCGTGGGCTGCACCTTATGTTTCCTGTAATAATTTTTCCCACACGACGGGCGGCTTTCTCTTTCGTGGCGCCTCCAAGTGACGAGAGCCATTTGTGCTGCTCAAAAGTTGAAAAGGGTAAGCCGTCTCGAATGTCTCATCATATAATTGAGGGCTGACCCTGCGCCATTCGTCGAAATGGAGGTTGTTCAACTGCAGCAGTGCCCACTAATGTTGAGTTCGTATTCATGAAAACGTTTGAAAACCTATTTCTCCACCGGTAGCTCATGCATATGTATCGGTTATCCTTAGAACTAGAATATTTGCCATCTGTCGTGTTGTAAGATTCATTTTGTCGTCTTCGTGTCTTCGCGTTCTCATCTCATATTGAATCGTTTTACGAATTGTTTTATAACGCTTCCTCTCCAGCCATGATAGTTGAATGGAATGCCATAATGAAACTGAGCACTCTACGTCACTTCCAACGACCCTTACTTCTTACACGCCAAGCTAACTGGAAACTAATCGAAAAATCCCAACTCCAATTACGCTGATTAATACGCGAACCAGACCGAAACTTTTTAATCCGTCAGAGACGGAGATGCATAAGTTTGCTAGCGAGCGTACCAAAGTTCTAATTAATGGATTTTTTTTAGCGAGACGAGGGTTATTAGGCTGGTTCGATGCACTAATTCCGCAAACAAATGAGTCATCGGGAAAATTGCTGATTTCCTTTAATTTATATTTTAATTCCCCAACCAGCTAGCAGAAAATATACTCCTTCATTCATCCGCTAAAGAATCGAACTATCTGCATTGCCGTTATGCGAGCTCAACCCCAAATCTCCCGATTTGATTTGTGACCTTCAAGTCCTACCGTGGCTTCCTTAGTCAACCGTATAATCCGCCGCAAGTCTTTTGAGCGTGTAACCTCGAATACGAGTTCTCGACCGTTTCACCTCCACCGAGTTCAAATATGCTTCATGTATGTTACTTCATACGCAAATAAGTTTCAGGCTCTGGTGGATAAAAGTGGAACTCCGTTGCGGAAGAAATGCCTAGAACAACTTGTCATGACCATTTTGAGAAAGGGGCTCACGTTTAGAAATGACCCGCGATGAATAAGGTGGGTAGTCCTCCATTAACTGGGACGCAATCGACGCCAAAAAGAACCGGTTCTTACTAATTTTAGCCCACAGGTGGGTAATCATTTGACACCGGAGCCTGCAGCGAGGATTCTCATTTTTTTGTCCGACGTAGAAGGGATCTGGGAGATTTCTGAAACCCCTCGTTATTCGAAGAAAATGAAAAGGAACTGCGCAGACGAGGCAGAAACTGATTTCCAGCTGTTGTTAAGCCTTAAACGGTGATGATTTTTAAAGAGGATTTTTTTTTTTATCCTTTGGTAACGCAACTTGGAATGCATTCAAATACTACTGTTCAAACATAACCCCCTCCTTTCTTTTCGTACGCCATTGCAGGCGTTTTTAAATCACTGGCTATCTCGTAAACATATTTTGTCTTAATATGTCCCCTAATAAATTACTTAATTTTATACAATTCACCCAGTTTACAGATTAATTACATACATTTGAATCCCACTGACTACTTTACTTAACATATTCATAACTTGTGCATTCTGAACAACGTACATTCCTAAGTTGATCGAGCACAACCGATTGGCCAAAAAACATCGGAAATCACTGATAAAATCGTGAATTTCTTACACATACCCGTTAGTGGTATAGTGGGTATGGTATTTTATGGGCTGCAGTGACCTCTTGACTTGCATTGCTTGAACAGATTCAACTTTCATGATAATTTGAGCATCACTGAAGTATAAAGTGGTGCCATCCTTGAACCGTACTTGACGGCTGAGAATTAAGATTGAAATTGTTTAATTTTAAGTCACAGTGTGGTCATATCTGATATCAATGTCTGTTGGTTAACCTGCTGGATCATGAAGATGCGTCAGTTCCAGGGTTATGACATCCCTCAACCTTTTTTTTCCCCTTCAAAGTTTACATGTTGACTGAATTTGTGTATCCCCTATGTGTTGTATTGACATGGGATTGAATCTGTCTTTCGCTTCAAAGTATTTCTTTCAGTCACAATGTTGAGCTGTACGTAGTTACTGTAAGAATTCCAATATTCTAACCCAGCGCAGTTTGAACCAGGGTATCTTGAGTGAAAATCACCACTATGCGAGGATCTCTCCCTTAACTGGCTAGGCTTGGAGGGTTAACAGACCCAATCACCCACCTCACATTGTTGGGATGACAGAAGTGGGATGGGGTAACGGTACAATGAGTTTTGATCTTTGATGACTGGCACCAGCAGCACTATCTGCTTAGTCATTGCCCTGTCGGGCATACTATTGGCCAACCAGGTCTTCAGTATTGTGTATTACCTGAAAACATCGTTAGAACAACATTGAAATATCTTCAACATTTGTTTGAATCTCTTTGAGAAGCGTCAAATGTATTGATGATCAGACTCGTCAAATATTGATCCATCACTACTGTCAATCTGTCAATGTCAGTTTCAAGGCCGACTTAGTTCATGTGCACTTTTCGAGGTCAAGATCGAGCTTTTTTCCTATTAACGGTCTTAACACAATTGAAAACTTACATGTCTCGTCTGAGCCCCACTAACAAGCCGGGTAACTATTTATACAATGAGCTTTTATAATCTACCTATCGTGCTTCGTTTTATCGACCACAGTGTAACATTCTGAACGTCGGTTTGTGTGAGGTCTGATAAATACGTGCTAGTTATGCCACATCTTATTTCATTGTTACGTTTTCGACGGACAATTGATCCATTTCAAAGGCCCACTACTCGTATTTTTTCGATTAACTGTACCCCATTAATTGTGCTAGTTAAGGATTACAATACCTCTTACGCGATGAAATTTTTTTCTCCATTTACATTATTCTAATTTTAGTTCTGATATTTTTTAATAAATGGACGTTGGTCGGTGGATTTTCGCGAGAGATAAAAACTCCTCATCGCGTACCGCTCCGCGCAGGCGCACAATCCCAGTTGGGGTTTGGCATAGATTCATTTATCTACGGCTGCTAAAAAATTTTTCCAGGAGTCTCTCGGCTGCCGCGTTTATTAATTGTCTTGTTCGCATCTCTTAGTAAACAAGATTTTTCCTTGCACTCATCTTGGGCTTTGCTAAACTTGCAGATAATTCGTTAGTTTAATTCATAATTCGTACTTTGTCTTCTTATTTGGCGATTTATGTAATTTCATAGTTCCTTTTCTGTTGCAGGAGAAGGCTACAATTCAATGAAAGTTGGCCAGTTGAGCACGCCGGTTGGAACGATATATCTGTCAGTAGCGTACAGAACGAAAATGACGATTTCGCCGCAGCCCAGTAACGATTCTTCCATTATGGTCAAAAGCGATCATTTCAGGCCGGAGTCCAGCCCGAAACATATTCGCTCCAACAACAGGTGAGTGTCATCTACTCATTTTTTGCCGTCTTTGGCTTATTGTGGCTCCTCAAATCATTTCTACGATGCCTACTATAATTGTCGCATTGTAAATATTAATGGCTCCGTCGCTGTTCTGTTGAAAGGAGACACTCAATTTTCTCAGTTTAATATCCAGGCATTTTCATAGTGGTTTAATCGTTCTAATCAGCGTCGCTATTATTAAACGTAGACAATCAATCTTCAATTAACCTGGCGCCATAAATCCTTTTTGTCTCGATCATGCTCAGCGATGTTTTTAATTAATGTAATTTCGAGCAATGTAAGAGCTCGTAAATTTGACAGTAGGAGGAGAGTTACTGTGATGTCGTTACTGACCAAAAGCAAGGAAATCATCATTAGCGTTACGATGATGGTGATATGATTATCGAGATTGTGGCTTACGGTAAAATGGGTTTTCGTGACACCTGTGATCTTTCTGGCGTGAAAGCTCGTTTACTCACGTATTCCTTAGATTCTCATGACGTTTTGAAGCAATTTTATTGTGGTATTCAACCTGGATAAGGGTCTTGGTCATTTGTCGGACATAGTTTCTTGTCTATGGATCTTTCTACCGCAAGGTTCTCTACGAAGTTTCTATAACTGTCCTGCCTGGTAGGTGTCAAAATACACAACTACCAGGCTGTGTACTACGCATAGGTTGAATCAAAAGGTGGCTCCAAAGGGCAATTGCTGTTTGCTGTTGAGGGGGCCTTCCTCTGCTGGTTGAGAGTCAGACTCAGTAAAGAATGGAACACTTTCTGTACTGGCCAAAGAGCTAGTTGGCATGGGATTTGAGGAGCCCCCGAATCAGCCCTAGGATGGCAGATTCACTTTCGAATGCCCATTGCGTCTTGAGTCGTCTTCATGCAGTGAAACCTTCCACTTCCTCCTTTTACGAAAATACAAAATTTACAGTTACAACATTTCCTTCGTGTTTTGGATAAATCTGGTAAATTTTGACCATTTCGAGGCATGTACTCTGCACCATTCGTGAACCCTGTTACCTCATTATCACCCGTCACAATTTGATTGCTGACGATTCGAAACTCTTAAACCAGTATTATTAGTACGATTCGTCGTATTTCAACCAAAAGTCGTTTGTCCATTGAACCGCAGCTTGCTCTCAGGAGGATCAATCGGAGGGAATTGACACCGAGTGGCCTTACATAAGAAGGAAAAGGCTATTATTAGGAAGGAACCTTCTGGCCGCAATCGTGGTCCGGTCGGCGGGTGCCCGCAGCATGTCTGAGTTATATTTAAGTTGCACCGTGACGATGCAGAGGGAGGAGTTGAATGTGGTTGTTGCCCCATCTCGGGCTTGGCTTCAAAATCAAGGTTGAGGGCAAACCGCGAGGAGACGATGGAGTAAATCGTCCTCTCCTTAATTTGAGAGGAATATATCCACTAAAAAAACCTTTGACGTATTAAAAAGCTACTTACAATTATTGATTCAACAAGGGCGGTTGGTAGCCGTTCGTTTTATTCTCCCGAATCAAATGTTCCTCGCCACTCCGTGCCCATCTTTTTGAGATGAAATTCGCTCTGTAGAAAAAACCCCGAACGGGACCCTAGAATTTTACTCTTCGATCGATGTGGATCTCGACGCTCGATCTTCTCCAATACAGCGTCTCTATTTTCCTTCATTTTCAATATTTACTTTGAAAGCCCTCGATTTTCTTCTCTTCCTATCGAGTATTGTTTCTTCATTTTCTTCTCTTTCAACTTGATTTGGTTCTCTAATGTAAAAATCGTTTTAGTGCCGTTTCCCGTTAGTTTGTATGTTTAAATGAAAACGAAACCCAATCATCGTACCGAACCACTCAATGTCTAAAAACCCATCAAGACAAGTTCAATTTAGGAATAAAATCGTCGTCCTTGGAGATAACCAGTTTTTTCCTGTTTATCTTGCCACTACATACACCCCCATAAGACATTGTCCGATTCTCGCAATTCACGAAATACCTGCAATAAATTGAATAGACACTCCATTTCTAATCAAACACTTGACATGCTGTCGACCCTCGGGTTATCTTAATCTCGTCCTTATCGGAATGATAAGAAATGCGTTTTATTGCATCCAACATTACCTCAGGAAAAATAGTGGATCATTCGGAGTTCATTTACCTTATCTTATTAAGCTGGATTAACACAATGACCGACGTACGATCTAATTTGAGGGTCATTAAATAACCAAACTCTATTATTGATTGAGGCTTCAAACGCTTCGAGATAGATTTTACTAAATAATCAGCGAATGATTCACTCGTCATCAGTAAGATGAGTTATTCCTACCAGTCGAGAAGGCGTAGAAGTGTCGCCATTCGATTGAGCGTGAAAAGTTGGAAACTGATTTCATTCTTTATGAACTTCCTTAATTCACGGAACTACCTTATGGCATAAGCCTTGTTTTTGCCAAAAACTCGCATTTTCTCGCATTCAATGTTGAAGTAACTTGATACATAAACAAGAGCCTCTAAGTGCCCCCAAACTCCTGGAGGCATTTTTGTTGCGAATTTTGTAGGCACTGTTTGTAGTACCACCCCTTGAAGTTCAATTGTATCTATTGAAACACGATTCACAAAGCGTATAATAATATATGTCCTCCTCCCCCCTAGAAAAAAAAAACAACTAGAAGTGTTAGAGTCCGTTCTACGTATCTACAAAATAAACAAGCGTTCTACTAATATCAAGCTAATATCGTATTTACTAATATCAAGCGTGAAAAGGAGGATCGAAATGAATCATTTCTCTATTGACTGCCACTACCGACACCAAGCAGTCCATAGGTCGAGGAGATTAGGTTCAACCGTTCTACCATTCATCCATCCTGTAAACGTGTAGGAGCTGAGGGAAACCCAGCTTCCTGAGAGCGTTGTTTGAAATTTATGTAACGTTGATATCCAAGTTCTTGACGCTCTTATCGGAATAACGTGCTTGTTCACCGGATTCCTCTCACGATGCGTCAACCTCCTAAAGAGAGAAGTCTTTAACCTACTGTGTATCGTTGGATAATCGTGGGTTTTCTCACTAGCCCCTTTGTTGTCTCTTCGATTACCTTAGTCGGTGTTGTTTCTCGTCGAGTGCCTTCTATGTAGTCACGAGTTGAACGCCCCTAGGTTACCCGTGGTTTCATTTGTTCGTTCATTTGGGAAATCGCGACTAGCGCTGTCTTGTAGACTCGTCTCGGTGCTCATCTCTTCATCATTCGGGGTTGACCATCCATTAAGTTAGAAACGTATGGGTTTTTTTTTTATCAAGTTCTGAGAAAGACATCTGTTACTGTCAGACGGGGTAACTAACTCTCTCACTAATTACTCACTAATTAGTAACTGATTGAGTTGAAAATTAGCAAATAAATAACCGATAAATAGATAGGACTACTGGAAAATCCACTGATTCAAGGGAATCAGTTTTGGTCACTTTGGGGGCTATCCCTGGTACCCGGTGGTGTTGGCAAGAGAAGTCATTATCCTCTGTTTGGTCAACAACAGCTGCACAGCCTAGAATTGGGTCATGTTAGAAATACCAAAAACGCTCCTCAGGAGCGGTGATTTAATTTCAAGCAAGTCTTGGCCCAGCACGGACCTTTCGCCCCAAATCTCTGCATGACGAATGCTCCCACCTGTTTCCTACCTACGCTAAACTGATGGTAGGAAGTATGATTTTCTTCTTCTTCAACCCTTTTGCTGTTTTACTTCTCAGCTCGCTGCGGGATATGCGGAAGCTGTGGGAATATCGCCAGTTGGTCGTAGGCTCACTCGTCTCAGTTATGTGCACAATACAATTTCCCTTCGGCCTCAAGTTGCGTAATATATCTCAAGTCAGCCGTGGATCTACCCACTCGTTCGCCCAGTTACCACCCGATCTGATTTGCGGTCCACACTTACAATGAATCCGATAGCTCCAGGAAAACCCACAATCCTCGTGCATCAAATATCCGATAGGACGTTTCGCAATCGATATAACGTTCGCGATTGCATCCGAAGTATTGAATTACTCGTGTTATCATGCACTTCGTAATTTCCCGTTTCGTCCTCATGTTATTCGTCGACTAACGAATTAGCTTCAAAGATAAGTCAGAGTGGATACAACTATGTCCAACAGGTCTAAAATGGCTAAACATTCATTTTCCAAAAAGATTGAAAAAAAAAAAAAAAAGTTGTATTCTGGAGTTACACTTTGATTTGTAAATTAGGACGATTGATGAGGTGAATACTGTTAATACTATTTTGGTTCGTTTTTCACCTGCAAATGAGTGAAATTTCATAATGAAGTATCAAGCCGTGTATTCTCCAAAACGACGAAACCGTCCAAGAGCAGTGGCTTTTGTATCCCGCCTAGAAAAACAGCGATCTATCGCAATTATTCAGAATTTCAGTGTAATCTATTGTTTTCATACACGTGGTATTCTAGTATTCTCTCTCCAATTTTGAAGTGTTGCAGAAAAATTTTTAATCAATTATTATTTTACTTAATTTTGTTATTTTCATCGTAACAGCATCTCAAGTTAAAATGATACCTAAATCAATGGGCCCCAAAGGGTCTGTTACCTACTAATCTCACTAGGTGAAAGATAACATTTTGAAATGCACATGAATAAATAGACACAGTTTCAAAGAGCCATCGTGAAAAGGGAGACCTCAAGCTTCCAGATATTTTTTCCAATTTTGTATTGTCTTTTAAATTTATGACAAAAGGAGGAAACTCGGAAACAGCTGTCAAGCAACCCCATTGTATCTCCGCTACCTACTCACAAAACTAAACCCAGCCGTCTCTTTCAGTGAATGATTGATGATGCTTAGCTGTGGTCATCTGTTCTTTCCTCGCCGTACATTGAACAGCTACTTCTTGTGACGTGAGCATCTTAAAAACTTCCCGTCTCATTGCACGTGGCCTCATTCAAATAAGAACTCCCAATTTGTCGTCTCCTATCGGCCTTGGATAGACGATGTGAATAATCGGTTTGACGAGTTTGTAAACGATTGTCATTCGGTTCTTCTGAAGATCGCCTTGTCATTCCCGACTGACGCTAATCAGGCCTTCACACGCATTGTGTCAAACTGCTTAATATTTTACGCAACCTCACTACTTTGATACCGACTATTTATCATCATTTTTCAACAGTCATTAGATCACCAATTAAATCTATTTTCATTCTGTAAAGTTGAAATTCAGTTGTGAAGGCTGATTGTCCCCTCTTTTCTCAACTGTGTGGTTCTCATATAGGCAACTACTCATTTTATGCTTCTGATACTGCGAATAAGCTAAAGCTTGTGACTTTTAATACAGGAAATTAAGAACAACTGTGCTCCGAAATCAAAATTTCTACTGACTTTTCACGTAACAGAGCTTGGTTTTCCTGGTTACATCGTCTGGATTTCCACTTGTGAGACATTTTTAATTAGCACTTTACTGTTTTTGTTACATAATAGTTGTTAAATTCACTGCAAAGTGGTATAGGAGACTTTCAACTTAAGATTATGGGCCCAGCACGCTTCCTACGGATGCGATACATAATGGGAAACAGTGAGCAGCTCAATGGTGACAGCCTCGATGCTCGTTCACGAGAGGTGTCAAGGTCGGAAAACAAAAAAATAGTCCAGTTTTTCACACAAGCAACGGAAAGACTCGTCAAGGCAGTATTTTGATTGGTTGGGAAAACTTCTTCTATCAATAGCCGACAAAATGAAGGACGTGAAACACGGAATTGCTGATGTCTCACGCTCTGCTCAAAAAAGCTAGCTCGACTTGCTTCTTACCGTGATTGAGCCTGTCGAACGAGAAACGAGACTTGACGCCAAACAATGAGCTGAGAGACAATGAACTGCGAGTGCCACTTATTTTGATTGCTCGGGTTTCCGGGCATTGGCGATGAAACTCCGACACAACTGGTGGGTTGGTGGCTTTTACGTCGGTCTCGTTGCTTTATTATGCTTAAAGAGACTGTTTCAAGATTATGGTATTTGAGTCAGGATTTACTCTCTGATTGTCAACAGCTATTGCCTATCCAAGCTGGGCATCACATTTATTTTCGTGAAATTTCTTTTGCCCGATGGTCCATTTTGGGTCATAGTTTTCATTAGAATAATTCCCATTTCTAACGCGAACCATGAAGCAAACTTATTATTATTATTTTATTTTATTTTATTTTTTCTTTCCTCTCTTCACTAGCCAATAAACGGGCCTTAAATTGTACGTGCCCTTCAGCCCGACGTGTGCCATTTCAATGAAGGTATTTTGGAAATGACAGTTTCAAATTCCTAGGTAGACCCTTGTCAAGGAAGAACGGTCTCTTGCGTGGATTTCGGTAATTTGTTAATGAGGCCGGGAATTGTCGAGACTTTCTAAATGCATTTACTGAGGACTAAATTCATTCAAACTAATGAATATTTGATTGAGTTTGAACGAGCCTTTCGACTGAACAGTGTGAGGTAGGAATTCTAATGGATTTTAGGAATTCTATTATGGAATGCTCTCTTGCGAATCTCCCAACAATCAAATGCAATATCTAAATTGTGTTTCTCGTTTTCTGTTCCAGCGATGAAAACGACCCAATGAGCGAAACAATCAAACTCGGAGCGTTTGCAGAAAGCTTGAAGAACACGCGGATGCCGGCCGTATTCGACCCCTTGGCGGACATTCCGTTCTCTAGTCTCCTCAACATGGGCAAACCCGTCGGCAAAACGTCACCGCCCGAGCCGACCAACGTCAACGACGTGACGCCGACGTCGCAGGATGACAGCGACAACGGCAACCTCACGCCGAGATGCCCCTCGCTGTCGGACGATTTCATTATGGTAGACTTGGTAAATTTACTTAAAATGAGAAAGAAACCACTTAACGTTCCCTGCACGCACCCTACAGCTGGATTTGTACTCGTGCAACCTTTGCAGCACCTTGATTTACGTCAACGTTTACAAATGGGATGTGCCGAGTAACGACTATGTAATTAGAAGCGGGATGAGAGGGCGTGAAATGACGTCAGGATCGAAATTTTGTTATTAAACCGCCACGCACGTACCTCAACGTAGACTGCGCGTGTGTCCTAATCGTGGCTTCTGTGCTTCACACGCCAGCGAATAGTGCTGAACAGGTTGCACGAGAATGAACCCGGCTTAATTTTCTCTCTAGAGCCCTTTTTTTGTCCTTTGGCCTACTGAAGAGCGTGGGGCAGTTCTGCCCCTATGGCACTGCGACCTCTAGTTCTATTATGCCCGCGCTTACAGAAGGGGATGCCCTGCGCCCATCCGACATCCTCTCGTCCAAAGGTGAGAGTTGGTCAATTTTGCAAGCCTTTACCAAGGCAGACACCCGTCTATGTTAAGCCCCCCGGACGACCGTATTCGGATACTCGTACAACCGTACTATACTGCCGGTACTGAGTTGGCCTGACGACGTCGAGTTAACGCTGGGGGTGTGTGCTGGATTCGAACCAGCAGCCTCGAAACCTCGACCAGAGAAGTCTTGAGCCCCAGGGACCGACCCCCAGAGCCCTTACTCACCCTATAATGTTGTAAATCCTCCACCATGTGTATCTCGTTATGCCGCCAAAAATAAGGAACGAGATAAACACTTTGCCTGATGAAAACCTTTCTATTGATGAAAAACTACCGAAGAAAGACAAAACTAAAGAGAACAGGCATGATAGCTTTATTTTAATGGGTTCTTCATTTATCTCTGGTGTGATCTTTCGCGCGTCATTCGAATTCATCCTCCTATTATCAAAAATATTTACCACTTTAATCACCGATCCAAAACGGCGCTCAGAAAACCTCCCTCCTTTATATATCTAGGTCGTCCTCGGAATAAAAAGTCGAAGGTGATGGATCTCAGGGGAAAAAAACAAGTTATCAGATATGACATGTGAACCTATCGAGACAACTCAAGCGTGTCGGGTGATACCCGTTAGAAGGGTGATAATTATTACCGCAATGTTTTTAAAGAGAACTCGGAGTCAAATGGTATAGATTTTGCGATATCTTGTTTCGGTGGAATAAAAAGTGAATCTATTTTCGGCGCTCAGATAACCTTGGGCGTGTTAAGGTGGAAATTCCCCTAGAGGGAAATATTTATCAAATTGAGAAAAAAATTATTCCTTGTGGGAATTACAGAAGGCTTAACTTGGCCAAAATCACCGCTTCACAGATTTCAGAATTTCAACGATTTATTCGTCAATAATGAGGAGTATCTGTAGGTCAAAAACTTGATAGATTTGAGCCTTAGATTCCTTGTTATGGTAACCTATTAATAATGGTTACTGTATGGGAAATTTACGTCCAATCCCCGGTATTATGGTGTTGAGGGATATTTACCTAGCCAGGCAAACGACGTAAAAGGATAGGAATGAACCGTGACCAACATGACGGCGCTTATCATCATGCTCTCTGTTCATTCGCGCTGCCATAGTGGAGCCTTGGTGATGGATAATACAATTATCAAGACTGCTCCTAGCGGTAAGGCCCTGAACTCCCACGACTTCCATTGAGTAGGAAACGTTTAAATTGAGGTTGAGTGCAGAGGGTAGGAACCCAATATTGAGTAACTGAAAAAACGCTTCACTTAAATTTCCAAGAAACATTCAACTTGGCTAGGCCGTACTCCATTCCTTACATTCCCTTCCCTTCTTCTCCAATCAATGAACAACCTGATTTACCATTGTTGTTTTGAATAAATTTTTGTGTTTTAAAATATTGATATAAAAAAAATCTTTCTTTCTTCTTTAACAATTTTTTTCTTGTTTTCTTCGTTTAGTTCGAAGATACGAGCGCTGTGCATAAATTCTATGCTTTTTATTACATATTATGCAAAAAAATGTTACATTATCATTCAATTTTTAAGAAATTTTCAAATTTATTTTCATCTGCTTTCAGAAAACACCTTTCGCTGGATCTAACGCCAACACGGATCTGGGAATGTTCTACAGGGAATGCCAGAGTGCAGCCGCAATTGGAAGCGTTTGCTGAAGACCCGCCGGTTTTTGATCAGGTGAGTCAGGCAAAAGTAGTTGAGTTTACTCGAGCGATACATATCAAAATAGTTTGAATGTAGTAAGGTTTAGTTTGCATTCGACTTACTGGAATGGTCTTGTGTCGGATTTATTGGGCCAGAGGCACTCATCTGCCTGGCTTGGTCCTATGGGAAATTGTTCATTAACCAGCAGGAAGGTTACAAAGGAGCATAGGACCACAAATTCCCACTCTCTGATCGGCCTTTTTGAAAACTAATGTCTATTTCACTGTCCATTTATTGTGTACCTTCTGATTATAATTGAAGAACCTCTTCGAGTACATGCTTCCCTTCAACAACAATAACAACGTCTGACTTTATTTCTCTCTTCCAGGTGGGGGACCTCACGCGGCAGCTTGAAGCGTTTGAAACGAATCTCCAAGAATACGACAACGTCATCACGGAACTGTGCGCAGCGGACAACAACAACTGAAGTGCTGTTGAGGCGCACGTGTCGCGCAATCTAGTCCTCCCTGCCACTCTTTGTCAAGAGCAGTAAAACTGTGCTATCTACTCCGTCGTACCGTGCAAGCTGTCGGGCGGATTCTGAAACAAAAAATGTTCCTTTTTCGTATTACCTCATGGTCGTGTTCTGAGGTGTACATTTTCGGAGGATAAATGAAGTGATTTTGGCCGTGTTCAAGCGTGGGTTTGGGCAGTCAACGTCTTGTTTTCTCTAATTTGTACATTTCTGCGCATGTCTCTCTGTGCACTTCGTTGTTATTATGACTCTCTACGTTTGATTTCAAATCAAGACGAGTTGTAAACCATTTTAGTTCAACCCGGACTCAATATTTACAAATTAAATCGATGAAAGTATTCGCGGCAACTAAGTTGAACATAAAAAATGTTTTTAATTGAATTTGCATCTAACAGAACGTATGAATACATAAACACATAATCATCCCCCAACCTTAGGCCAATGAAAACTTTTCAGCATTCCGACAAAGCCCAAGAACTGTCCCCTCGCTTCACGCTCAAAATCACTTCATGCTAGGGGTATGCTTATTTTGAAGACTGATGGTCGAAGAAGTTAGCGTTTTATACCGCTCGAACTCCTAGAGTATCGCGCTATTACTCTTCAATCCGTCGCCAAGACAGCCCTAAATTAAATTATTAAAATACGTTTCCGCGCTTGAAACTTTTATTTATTATTCATTGTTGGACATTTTGACAAATTATGAAGGGCTGTCTTGAGCGACATTTGAGGACCGTAAGTTAAGTAAGTGAAGGAAACGAATAGGTTACATTAGTGAAATTGATGACGAGTTTTCAGCTACTTTCGTTCAATATCCGTGCCCCTTAATCCGAGTCCCGTTACCTGCTGAGTTATTCCCACGACTCATGGGGCACGCGCACTTCTTCATAATCCAAATTTGCTGTATATTTCTTGTTCCCAGTTTTTTTTTTTTTTTTTTTTTTTTTTTTTTTTTTAAACTGCTTACCAAATTTTATTATCGTCATCTCAATTTTGCGTTTACTAAATTTTAATTTTTAACCTCGTAAAACTCGCATATTATTGTTCTTCGTGTGAATGTTCGTTTCGCGAGAAATCGTCTCATCTGTGATTGGTTTTTCTACTGAGGATGCAGGAGACGCCTGATTAGGCTTAATTTGAATTACGTAGGAGATAAGAGGTTGCTTTTCCTGCAACTGGGATGCGTTGTCAACCCACGAGGCAATGAAAGGAACTTGTTGTTTGAATGTTGACAATGTTAACTTATTTATTGAAAAACAAAATGTACGTGTTGAAAATGCACGTGCAATTTGAAATTTAGATAAATATTATTTGAGCGAGTGTGCTACTTGATCGGCTAGCCATTGTTAGATTTCAGGTTTGCAAAAAGCTAAATTCATTGCGGTAGTTGTCTTCACGCACTTCAAACAAGGCAGTTATCAGAATAAAAGTAAATTCGTAAGAAACCCTTTTTGAAGTATTTAGCCCTCTAATTTGAGAATTTCGTTAATTTGTTGTAGTGAACACTCTTGTGTTGATTTTTAATATCGATTTTATTTGATTTCACCTAAAAGGGTCGAGAATATAACAAATAATGGTGAAGGGGAGAGATTTCTGATGATACTTAAGACTCTATCTGTATTCAAGCAACCCTGTGATGAGCAGCTTCCCTCTGATGTTCACAGATTCCCCCTCCACCAGCTGCACGATGATTCCATTTCAAATACATCACCTCCCCTTCGACCAGTCGTACACTCACAAATGATTCATTTCAGAACAACAGTTCATACAGTATTTTCAACATGCGATTGAGAATTCTTGAGTATCGCACTCGCTCGTTTGTCTTACTAGCCGGTTTAATTATTATGAAAAAAAAATGCTTGCTGTGTTTGTATTATCGCGGTAATTAGCTGGAAATCATCATAGACACACCTGATATTCAGTGTGCTCATTTATCTTGGATACTCGTAAAAAATTAATTCGCGGCTGGAATTAGAGCGGGTTTGGCCCCTGTTTTTAGTTGAATGAATGAATTATCGGATGTTCCAACCCCTGGTTTCTATCGAGTTGTAAATGTCAATTTTTTCCAATTTCATTTAAAATCTGTTTAGTTTGAACAATCTGACTCTGTTATTATAGACGCTGTGACTGACGTCCTCAATTTTTTGTTCGCTCTTTGTTATTACAGCTATATTTCTATTACATTATTACTACCATTTTCTATCACTCCCTACAAACAATTCGAGATTCCTCTTCTTCAAACCCGAATCCAATTCCAGCCTCGATTCTCTAATGTACCGTATAGTAACGGCTGTTTGTTTTATTTTTTGGCGGTTTTACACGACAAACTGTAAAATTTTGGTTATTGCTTAATCAACTTCGACCATGTTTATCATGTTAATCATTAGAATTGGGTTAAATGATTCAAAAAGCCCTCGGAATCCAACAACCTTCGTCGTTAATGGAATTATTGATTTTCAGTATTCTGCCTACTTGATGCGAAGACGTTGTAGTATCTAAGTATTTGTGTGAAACCTGTAAATCATCGTCCGCGCAGACTAAATTCAAAATTTTATTTCAACTCGATTTCATCATATTTCAAATTTACTCACATGTCTATACAGAGAACCAGTTTTTTGTATTTTTCATCTATTTCTTTGCATGCTTTCAAGCCTCATTGCATTTTTTCGGCCGTTTGATGGCGTACGGAAAACATTGACATGTTTTCGTTTTTCACGTTTTTCTTATACTCAAAAAACCAAGTTTGTACTTTCAAGCAAATTTTCGATCGACACATGTTACGTTGGACTATCTTTTGAAGACTGAATGGATCAGACTGGGTCAAGCACAAAATTGTTTCTTAATTATACCCGAGTACTTTTTGAAAATTATTTATGCGGTTCATATCAATTTTAATGACGAAAGTCTTATGGTAAACAATAAATTATGAAATATATTATTGTTGTATAACCGAAATGATGGTATTTCTTTCTTATCCCATTTATTCTTGTTGAACTGAGATGGTAATGCTTTAGTTGCAGCATTTTCTGCTTTACCAAACTATGACAATTCAAACCTTTATATCTATAAGTACATTTCATTGGCTTTTAGTTTTAAGAGGCAGCATCCTCAAGGCTGCCACTATAGTGGTCATGTTGATTTGCTAATCACCACGCTCATGGTTCATTCATGTCCTATTGTAGTGTTTGGCCAGGTATGTACTTTTCAAAACCATAATACGTAACGACAGACATAATTCTTTGTCTTCAATTTTCCCATCTAGGTATAACCATTGAAAGAAAGAAACACGAAGAAAGGCCAAAATTCTCTTTAGCTGAAAGCTTCTGAAATTGACTTTCAAAATTCCTAGCTGATTATTTCGGTAATCACATACATCTCTCTCAAATTTCGTGGTCTTCCTCGTCTCCCATAACCTAGAATACCCTAGGTACTACTTCTGGATGTCAGTTTCTACTGTTCCATGTATTCATGGGCTTCAAACGCAGTTGTTACCATATTTACTTTTTGCTTCTACGGTGTTGAACAAACTGAATGGCTGATTGCTTTTGAATTTGTACATCTATTCATGAAATTATCCACTATTGACTCACATATTAAAATGGCCCTTGGGCTCATAATCTTCGGTAAAATGATAATTGTTAGGTTAATTGGATGTAAAAATAAATAGGCCAATCGGAAATGTTTTTCTTCCTTCATTATAGGACTTCCCTACCTAAAACGATGAGCGGGAAAAAGAGGTTAGGACAGGGTGGTAGTCGTTGAGCGCTAGCGCTTGGGGGTGCAGTAGGCTATCATTTCACAGATATTAGTTACGGATATCTGTAGGGTCATCATAAGGGGAGGTATTCTTTGCTGTCGACCATGATCAGAAAGAAAAGACAAAATATGAGTGAAGCAGCGATAACCGATAACGAACTATATCTTGTGTTTACCGTTACCCTTCACCCATTTTCACCCTTTTCTTATTTGTGGTAGTTTGATTCTGATGAAAATACGTATCGAAGTGTTTTCGGCTGAAGTCTGAACAATTGTAAACTGAAGGCAAATACATTTGTGGAATAACCACCTGATGTTTGCCAACTCAACATGACGGGTAAAAGTGCGCATGAATTTGACAGCAAATGGCAACAAATTTTAGACGATTTGACGGAGAAGGGCCGGTCGACAGGAGCGGTACTTAAAGTCAAAGTAGCCAAAACCCTTACGGAGAAGGTCAAATTGTGTTACGACGATTCAGTCGTCAGGTTAGTTATTCACTATCCATAAAATTGAGCGACAAGCGTTATAAAAAATTGTAGTGCCTGCCGGTAATGACCAATCCATACTAGTGATCAGTTCGGTGGCTGTTTTATAGAGGCCGATTGAAAACATGGATTCAAGAAATTGTCGACCGGAACATCTTCTCCAAAAGCCAAGACATCTCCAACCAATACAGAACGAAAGGGAATAAAATCTACGCTGGACCGAAACCGGAACGAGCCCTCGACATGTACACGAGAGCGATTTTCTACGCTCCAAAAGACAGTGAAGAGTATTTTCTTAGTTTTGGAAACAGATCTGCTGTTTTGCAGTTTATGGGAAAGCATAAGGTTAGTATTGCAGCCCTCAGAATCTCTGGGGTTCCAGGTCCCCTGGTCCATTTCGTCTTATAAGCATACTTTGTTGCATACATAAAAGATGTTTCCAAAAAGTGGTTCTCAGTTGAAAGTCAGTCCAGCTGTTTCAAGGGCACCACAAAAAGCTGTCGTTGGTGAGTTTCTCCCCAATTTGATTAAGCAAAATCTACCTGGTGCTCTGGAAATGATAAAATTGTCTCTCAAAACAGATTATGTACAGCAAACTTCATTAAATTAAGTTGATTAGACTTATTTTGGATAAAAGATGGGAATACTGAAGATGTGACTACTCTTACAGTACCTACTTTGAGTGGTTATAACCACAGATTTGATGAGAAAACTCAATTCTGACAAATTTGGTTTTGATTCACTGTTTATGTGTTCACAGTGAATTGAGAAAACCGAGTTTTCCCTAAACAGTTAAATTTTCTTCTATCCTTCACGAACATAGTTCTCATCTTCCGAGGCCTAGATTCTTAATCCTGGGATCCCAGATTACCGCCTTCTAGTGTCTAGTATGTGGTTCACATCACGTTTTCCTCATATATAACCTAAAATACATCATTTTTCACTAGGAGTGTGTGGAAGATGTCATCACAGCTCTCAGTGGAACACAAAACGACGTGGGGAGACATGCTAGGCTGCTCATTAGAAAAGTAAAATCTCTCATCCTCCTGAAAGACGCCGACGAGGCTACAAAATGCCTCAATTTGGTAGCAAGTTTATTCCCTTCAAACAGGGAAGATCTACATAAAGGTGAGTGGTTTCAGGTTGGTTTCATTTTGCGCCAGGCCTGAGCAGAACACCAAAATTGCTGTTGCATATCATATGCGGCGGTTGAGGCATCGAGGCATACTCTTCCAGGCTGTCTCATCTTTAGACAGTGAACCCACTAGTATACTCCTCGTTTTTAGAGCACTCGAAATTGATTACGGAAATGAAGGAGACGTTGAAGAGGATCCCATTGGTCGTTGATGATGCTCGCGAGGAAGCCGTCTCACCTGAAGTGGCTTTTCACCATGAGACATGCAGCTTCAAGCCCAACATCGACCTTCCTGGAGCTTCGGAAGCGGTTACAGTCAAGTGAGTGTTCTTTGGTGGATGAGAGCCTGAAGGTTCATGTCTGCAGGGCTACAACAGTTAATCACTTACAGGTCACACAATAACCTTTGTCATCAACTCGTTATTGACACACTGATGAATTCAACCAAAGACCGATCAAGTCCAAATGACGCGAATGATGTGACATTGCTCATAACAAAACGCAACTTATTGAAGAGCACTTAGGTACATTGCTCTTACATTACGCGGTTTATAGCTCTTCATCCTTTCATTACTTCCTAAGGGTTTGGTCCTATCTTGGATTATGTCGAGTGTTTCCTCAGCCTACCTAGTTTGGTTGGAAATATGCAGGTGCGGAGTTACAAGCTGTTATCTTTCTGCAACCCTCCAAGAAAAAAAACCATTTTCTGTCTTAGAATGCCTGCAATGATCACATTGCATTCGATCAAGGAGGTACAGCTTCAGTGGGCTAATCTTAAGATCAGGGTATGTACCCGTAACAATCGATGTATCGCTTCTTTCGATGCGATGGGTTTATATCGACCTTGCGACCATTGTAAGACGCATGTGCACCAGATGCAACCTGTGTATTTATTTAACTTATATTTTTTTCTAGTAAAAATGTCGTCGCATGTCGATTCGATGTAAGGAATGTAGTGATATCGATTGTTGGGGGTGCATACCCTGATCTTGAGATTTACCCTTCAATGATAACCTGATACCTTACGTCTCTCAACAGGTATTTAGTAGTTGCCCGAAAGGAATATTTAACCTATTAGTGGCTTAAAGCAGTTCAAAGCTGGCGTAATTGCGGTTTTTTTTTGTCTGTCCTGAAACATTAATTTGGTATTTTTGAGATACTTGGCCATCATAATAATTTCATAAAATTGATAAAACTGGTACGACTCCGCTCTAGCGGGTATCCTCGGCATACCCCCTTTCTTACTGCTACTGCTACTAATATGCAGTATGTAATAGTAAATAATGATGTAGTCGAATAATTGGAGTCAGAAGAAAGGAAAATCATTTCTTCTGATCAATGCTGTTGGGTGGCTCCCCTCAGAACTGGACTCTGCCAGAGTTGGTGAATTGATATCAAGGCATCGCCAATGTTAGAACATATTACATAGCCTGAGAAGGCAATGTTTCATCATGTAAATTTTTTTTTCAGAAAGTCTCTTCTGAAAGGGCGGCACGTGGTAGCCAGGAGAGACATAGAAGTGGGGGAAGTAGTTTTCCTTGAGAAGCCCTTCGCATTCGTGTGTTTACCTGATAAGGCGCATCTCCACTGCCAGTTTTGCTGCAGGAAGACATTTAACCCTCACTCGTGAGAAACGCCAATTATACCTAAAGGAGGCTATTGTTTAGTTGACGATGATACACGACGATGATGATATAAATGTGTAAATGAGCTCTTCATTCATCAGGTGTGACCTGTGCGCGGAAGGAAGTTATTGCTCGGCAGAATGCAAACAAATGGCGTGGAAACAGTTCCATCAATGGGAGTGCGGACCTGGGCTGGAACTGTGCTACAATATCGGCATAGCCCATCTCGGGCTTCGCGTCAGCCTCGTAGGTCTCACTGCGGAAAACGATCGATATGGGGCCGTCAAAGGTCTTCTAGAGCACATTGACAAGATGCACCCGGACGACCTGTACCAGTACACTTTGGTTGGTTTGCACCCATTCTGCTCCCAGATTGCCTCTGCTATTATTAATTCCTTCTCGACATTAACGCGATGTTGGTATGTTGCAGATATCAACCGCCTTGGTAATTTATTTGAAGAACTTCACGGACCTGTTTTCCACCTTGTGCCGTCAAAGTCATATGGATTTTGGAGCGACGATTCTGTTGCACGTTGCTCAACTTGTTGCCAACGGCCACGCTCTCTATGACTGCCAAAAGAGAGACGAGGAAACTCCCTTTGGCGTGTGCTCGGAAGAGCAGGTTCGCATGGGTACTGGAATCTATCCAGCAGCGAGTATGATGAACCACTCTTGTGATCCGTCCATAATTCCCAGGTGACCATTTTTGGCCGTCACTAGAACTCCCTTCAATTTTCTAGTTACAAGTGTAGTACCTATGAATTTGTCTTGCCCTGATCAAAATCACTTACTAGAATTTGTTGCCTTCGAATTCTCCTTTCTTGGGGATTAATTTTTTTTTTTCAAATGTAAAGTAGCTCGATTTTGCTTCAATCTCGGCTGGTTTCTCTGGCTCTGTACCGGACTTTACATCACAACCGTTCACCTTGGTACTGGCACAAATCATTCTGGCCAGCCAAGGAATTCCCGACATAATGTTAATGTAAAAAATAGAAAACTTTTTTGGAGCTCATTGGATATATTAGGCTGACGAGAATTCCAATCTTTCAGCTTCCACAACCAGTTTCTGGTCGTAAAGGCCATCAAGTTCATCCCCAGAGGAGCTGAGGTGTTCAACTGTTATGGTGAGAAAATTCCTCCTTGGTGTCGTCCTGAAGTGATTTCTCTGTTTCACAATATTTTTGTCCGCTTACTCTTCTCTACGGTTGGCAGGTCCTCACTTCAGACGAACTCCCACGAAAGAGCGACAAGAGCTGCTCCTCGGACAGTATTTCTTCAAATGCGGCTGCGACCCTTGTTCCGCCCCGAAAGACTTCCTCGATAAATTCCGTGGCTCTTGGTGCCAGAATTGCGAGGGTGTCATCCCCTACAACACCCTTCAGTGCGTTAAGTGTCGCGAAAATATTTCCCCTGACTTTTCAACAAGACATTGACCGGGCGGACGTTTTGATGAAGCGAGGTAGGTTTTGCTTTGGCCATTCGCCTAGTTTCATGTTGGTCGTCGTGACTGCGGACAGTTGGAATGAGGAAACTTGATCTTCCAGTCTCAAGCTACCCCTGGCATCTCAATCTTTAAATCTTGAGGATGTCTTGTAGCATTATCTGGCCAAATTTACGCTTGCCCTGTTATGATAATAAATTGCTCCCCTTTGGCTTGCGTCACAGCATACTCTATACATAAATGAGGCTTCTTTTTTATTATAATTACAATACTGAACCAAATGTCTTAGAAGAGCTCTGAAAGGAAAGGAACAAGCGCGAAGAGCAATAACTCAATCAGGTAATGCGATATAGGTATCACTTATCAAATCTTTCCAACGTTCCTTTCTACGTGTTCGGTAAAAGCAGCAGTAATACTTAAAATATATGTAGTTTGATTGGCCCAGTTTTGGTATTAATCTAACCGGAAAAAATCAGCTAGAAACGGCTGCGCGTTACTACAACCAGTTCAGGTAGCTCAGGTTCATTGTATCTCTGTTTATTTCAGCTAAAGATTATGTGAAACTCAAGGAACCCGAAAGGGCTATAGAACCAGCTGAAGAGGCGCTGAAGCAATTGACAAAGCATCTTTACGTCAACAATCGAGAAGTCTTGGAATGCAAAGATCTGATTGCTCGGAGCTACGCCAGTAAAGGTAAATTACTGCCACCAGCAAACTATCCTGCTGAATCATGCATTTTGGTTTTTGACATGAGCCGGGACTCAAATGTAGTCGTAATTTGAAGGTGAGTTCAATGAAAAGTGCAAGGTTGATTGAAGAAAATCTCAATGGAGCCAGGGAGCTCTACGGAGGAACAAGCATAGAAGTGGCTGGGGAAATTTTCAAGTTGGCAAGTGTGGTTGCCTGTATGATGAAGACGACGAACCCTGACAGGTATGTCTTGATGAGTTGGTCCGTTGGGTTCCATTGTCTTAATTATATGTTTAACTGCCTTGAATTGTAGGGATCTGTGCGAGCGGACCAAAATATACGCGGCAGAAGCGGAGGTTATCTACAAGTTATTCCTCGGGATCTACCATCCAAAATACAATAGCCTCAAGAAAAACTTACAAGTTCTTCATACTCTTGGTGAGAAGGAATTCTCTCCATCTTGAGAATTAAATGTAATAATATCCAAATATATGTTGTGTTTAACCTTTGTCTTAACCTTTGTGTTGTGGATCTGTACAGAAGCCTGCGACGATATAACAAAAAGCATCAAGCAGCGTTGTGAACGAGAGATTGAAGGATAAATGAGTTGATATCAGTGGATTTTTGAATATGATCAGCTGTGGGAGATTATAACGTGTTCTGAGCAGGTGGCTGGCGCCATGGCAGAACTTGTAATCTTGTTAATAGCACCGGGTGTGCGTCTTAAAAAATTGAGTGGCCAATATCCAAACACTATCTCCCAATTTGTTGCCAAATGCAGAAAATTATCTGCCCTACATGCTGTTGCGTAGAAGAAGGGCGGTGCATCTGAAATACAGGGAAGCCTCTCTGTGGAGTGGTCGAATCTAAAGCCTTGTCCACGCTGTGTCCCACAATGCTGGATGGCATACCTTCAGCAAAGTTGGCTGAAAAATCGGACGAAGTACCCCTCTTAAGTGCGCTCCAGCGGGTGGTTGGCTAACTAATCACTTATGGAATGTGGTCACGTTTAAGTGGTAATCGTGAAATCCGTTTGTTTGCATGTTAAAGTAATTGTGGCCCCCCCAGTCCTAGGAAGCACGCAGGTCAAGGTTTTTTTTCTTGTTTTCGATTCGCTGGTCATTGGTAGATTGAGAAACCTTTTGGAGACTTCTTGAATCCATGGGGGAAATGAAACAAAATTTTATAGCTGTGGCAATTTTGCCTTTGTTACCTTGGGTTTGGGCGTTGAATACTGTAGTCATGAGTTAGGTAACATTTTTCTTTTTTAGAAGTAATAACTATAAATCAGTAATCTATTTGAAAACAGTAATAATAATAGGTAACATAATGAAATCCCTATGATTTCAGGGTATTTCCCGTAAATTAGCAATCAAGTCAAATTAGTTTCTTTTATGAGAGCTCAATAACACCGATAAAGAACACAATGATTCCAGTAAAAGTAATGGTATAAATCAAATATCTAAGAAATAACCATTATATTTTCTGATCTCCGTCAAACCAATTCGGTAATTATGAATAAATTTCCTTCTGGTGGTTGACGGTGCTATCCGCAGTGAAGGGAGAATCAACGACAATCTGACTTTCCTATTCCCAAGTTTGGGACGTTACTTTGTACCTAAATACGTCTTGATGGGAGTAAAAATATCAACGCTAATATTAACCTAAAACCGACAGAAAATGTAAGCTATGAGAGAAACAAGGATAACAGGACAGGTTGGAGAAAAGACTGCATGAAAACTAAAAATCTCAAAGCAGAAACAACAAGGCGGGTAAAACGCTTCATGAGACATGAGCGCGCTCTAGGAGAGTTTTGTTTAAACGGTAATTTGCCAAGTTCCCCATTCAACGAAAAACGAAAGGAAGAAGAAATGATATGATAAGTAGATAAGGTTTAGTGATAATTTGGAAGAAATTTTCTTACTTATCAGTTTATTATGTTCTCCCTTTAGAAAAAGCACCGTCTTTTCAGTTATTCCACTTTATAAACAATTTCTCCCTTTCCGCTGTTCAAATTTAATCGAAATACAGTGGAAGATATTCAATCAACGACAGAAAACTCTTCCAAAGCCATGACGTTCGTCAACAGTTCGTTGCCGGATCATTTATTTCCAGAAATTTGGAGGAAAGTGGAATGTTTCTGCTTGTAAACGAGCTTATTCCGTTGAGGTAAGTAATAGTAGGTTCGTAAGCAGTAGGTGACAGGAACCTTCAAGTTCCAATGGCTACTTGAGATGCTCTGAAACGAAGACTGCTGGACAACAGCTCCCAAACTTGTTTTCAATTAGGCTGGCCGTCCACTGGACGCGAATTCGTGCGAAGAGGCGAAGTACGCGATTTTAAGGCTGGCCGTCCACTGGACGCGAATTCGCGCGAAGAGGCGAAGAGAATCAAACATGTTTGATTCCAAACGCGCGAACTGGCGAACCTGGCGATGGAAATCGATAAATCGATCATGGCGCCTGCAGTGGACGGGGTCCTATACGAATAATAGTGTTTGTTAAGAGGCGAACTCTTCGTTTGAAATCGCGTACTTCGCCTCTTCGCGCGAATTCGCGTCCAGTGGACGGCCAGCCTAAACGAAGAGTTCGCCTCTTAACAAACACTATTATTCGTATAGGACCCCGTCCACTGATCAAGCGCCATGATCGATTTCCATCGCCAGTTCGCGCGTTTGGAATCAAACATGTTTGATTCTCTTCGCCTCTTCGCGCGAATTCGCGTCCAGTGGACGGTCATTTGTGCGTGCTTATGCACCGTTTTTGAATATATGAAATCGTGAGGTTTTTAGTAGAGATATGTAGAATTTCATTGAGAAGTGCGTTTCTAGGAGTAATCACGTTTTTAAATCATCAAGTCTTGTCAATGTCGACAGTCCTATGTATTTGATACAAAGCAGCAGATGGCGATGGTCACCCTACCATTTATGAGTATGTACTTATTCACAACAACACTTAACTGACTCTTCTATGTGTTACATGGCACATCATGTTTTACTTGAAGCCGGAAGATAACTGACGTTCGGTAGAACTTGGGGCTGAGATGGCTGCCAGCAATATTCGAGGGCCTGCGATGAACTTGAAACAAGTAAGCAACGATGCCATTTCATGATAAATCTACGATTAGATCAAATCGATGGTAAAGCTTAGATTTAACCACTGAGCAAGTTCATTGGGAAGTTCTTTAACTTCTTGTATTCGTTTTCTCTCTTCTTGTATTCCTATTATCCTTTATCATTGAACAGCAATATCCTTAGGATTGCCAGGAACCGCAGAGCTACCTAAAAAAAGTGCCAACATGAGAAATCCTGTTTCTGATAGCCTGGGTGGTATCCTGATTGAAGAATAGACCTCTACATTAATTGCTCTTGCCCCAACTACGAAATTTTGGATTCATCCGGAGTAGGTTTTGGGGGAAGCGAATCAATTTTAATGCGGTGGTTAGGAATAGAAAAGTGATTTTGGCATGATTTTAATTGAATTCATTGTCTAGAATTGAACCAATCTGTGGTTCCTTTCTTTGATAGTTTGGAGAGTTTGTGGAGACTTGATGAATTGATTGCTAATTTATTGTTTGTAAAAAGAGAGTCCCGTCCATCACCTATCAACTTGGCAAGCTGTCGTGCTCTTGTCATTACACTAAGCCATTTTTTAGTCAGCAACACGATTTGTCGCTGAGTCAATAGGTGATTCCTGTTGCAGTGCAAACTGTTCCGATGTTAATAATAATAGGAACAGGCAAGGATGTTGGGCACTTCATGCTTCAAGTTCAAATTAGTTTATAAATTGCCTCATTTAATTTCTTCTCCACGTCCACAGTTCATGCTCAGGAAGCAGGTTCTCAAACTCTACAGAGATATTCTTCGGGCGATCAAGGACGTACCTTCGAAAGATGACCAAAAGTATTTGAAAGACTGGGTCAGAAGCGATTTTGAGGCTAATCGACACCATAGCGATGAGGTTTGTTTGTAATTCGAACAGAAATAATTATTCCTAGTTCAGCCAGAGTCTACAATGAAATGATTTATCGCCATTTGATGATCATATTGCCGTTTGGAAGTTAAACTAAAAAAAAAATAAACCTGATTAAATCTAAACTAGTAATATGTAGTAACTAGTAACAGCTAAAGCATTATTGGAAATTAAACCAAACAAAAGCCAAACTTTAAAGGTGCTCTAAGCGCGAGTGTGAGGAAAGTATTAACATCATGAACAAAGGAATGTGTTGGCTCGGCCATGGAATAAAGAAGCCCTCCTTCCTATAACTGCCAGCTTTCCTAAGATCATTCAGCTTGTTACTGGCGCATCATTTCAAATTATCAAAGTGGATGATAAAGAGGGTGATAAGTGTTTTCAAAAACTTATAAGGTTGGAGGCTCTGTCAACCTAGACTTAGATGTGGAATTCATGCAATTTTGTCACAACTGGCTTCCAAATCCAAGATTTAATAGTTTGACGAGGCCAGATCGTGAACACAGGTCATTGAAAAGTTGAAGTGACCCTTTTCGGTGTCACTACCTTCTTCAGACTCAAACCACCGCTTTTGGTTGGTTATTCCTCGAATAATCAACCTATGTTTTCATGATAATGGTCAACCTCTTCGATTCTGATCAAAATTTTTTTTCTGGACGTTTCATGATGTCCTGATCAAAAAAGGTCGCCGTCCATGTTCCGCGCCTTTTTTGGTAGTAGAAAATTTTCTAAAAATCTGAAATTTGGGTCAGGGGCCTGTTCCCTGCCGAGACGGGTCTTCGAAACTTTTCAGCCCGATCGGACCAAATTTGGGGGGGGGGGAGGGGTCAAAATGTGTTTTTTGAAAAATGGATTTTCGAGATTTTGGGCGATCTAGGCGAGTAGGGTGTCATTTTCCACTAAATTTTGGACGCTGAATCCAATGAAACGGGTCCCAGAACGATTGGCACCCACTGGAAGAAGTAATGGGTCAAATTGGGTATTTATTACCCATTTTGAATATGTGTTTTCGGGATTTCTGCTACCTAGGCGTATGGGGTATAGTTTTCCACTAAAGTATGGACGGTGAATCCAATAAAATGGGTCCCAGAACGATTGGCAACCACCGGAAGAAGTTATGGGTCAAAATGGGTATGTATCCACCCATTTTGTAAGTGTCAGGATTTCTGGTGCCTAGGCGTGTGGGGAATCATATTTCACCCTGAATCGATTGGAATGGGTCTGGGACCCGCCACACCCACTGTTTCCCCCATTCGAGGAATAACCAACCCGTGTGTAAGAATTTGCAGATTTTTTTCAATTGCGCCTTCAAATTCGAATTTCTATTTGAGCTGCTGCCCATTTCCGTGCTGAGATTCTATGCAGACTGATGAAACGCTCACCTTCCAAGAAACGAATGAGAGCTTAAACTTATCTGTTATCTTATATTTACTTTTTTCCTAGATCACGATCAAGATGATGATCAAATACGGCGAAAGGTCGCTGAAAGAACTGCAACAAAGCCTGGGCATGAGCAGAGGATAACAGAAACTGTTTTTAGTGTTTGATTGTTTCGTAATATTTTGCGTGCTTAGTTTGATTTCATGTATGTTATGGAATTCATCGTGTTTTCAACCGAACGTGTAAATAAAGTATTTATTTCGATACCGACTTGGTTCTTGCGATTTCGTCGATTCATATACTCGTACCCATTCTGAGGACTAGACTATTCTATTAGATTTAAAGAATTCTTGGAAAAAACTGCGAATTCTTCTTCTCAAAACGTAAATCATGAGCATGAAGGAAAATTTGTTTTTGAGGTCATATAGCGATTAAATACCATGTGATTACGCCAGTATTCATATCAGTCCATGGTAGATCCTGAGTTCCTTGTTTATTTTCATGCGAGCCGGTATGAATACTTCCGAGATTTTGACCTATAAACCTATCAAATCCTCTTACGAAAAGCCTAATGGCTGAGATTTCAGCAGTCAAAAATTTTTTCCAATAAAAATTATGTTAGCTTTACCCAGTTTTCCACTAAAATAGTCCAAGTAATAAAATGTATAAACAGAACTTCCGAGATTAAGCTGGAACCGATGACAAGACAAGAAGTTTATCGAATTTGTACATTCTTGATGAGATCTTCTTTGGATGGATGGAAATCGGCTTGCTCTAAACACAAAGGGGTTATTATCAGAGAAAAACTCGTTAATAAGAAGAAATTTTATTCCTATAAAAAGAAACATCTCATTCCGAGTTGAATGATGAAGTTAACAAGATTCGAAAGACGATGATACCAGAAGCAAAGTGAGAGAAGCTACAAATAGGTGCTAATGCGGTAGGGGGTGTCTCTCTTCTTTGCCGTACAATCTTCAAGTCAATAAAGGTCATTTCTAGCCACTGCATGGACCTTTCTTGCGTTCTTGCAGACATGCTACATGCTGGGTTTGTTACAAGATAAGTTTGCTATGATAAGACACGTTGTTTTAAATAAGGACCTTGACCCATATAGAATATAGGCTTTGAAACCGATGCAATCTCTCCTACGGCAATGAAAGCAGCAGTGATGAATGTTAAATTGATGACACTGCCGAGAGGCCGCGTCACTTGTGCCTGGCTCTGCCACTGGCGAAATTCCTGCTGGACAGTTAATTTGTTATTAGTTTGTGCGGCTCTGTCCTATCAATGCGACCTTACCGCTCTGAACCTCTCAATGACTCAGGAAGAATTGATCACAACAACCCGTGTGGTTAATTAACAAAAATAAATTATTATAACTTTGCCGCTCTTGCTGTTCTAAAATTGGTTAGGTTTTTAAGCTGCAAGATCGCATCAGTTCACTAAATGTGACCTTTTCCCTCGGAATAGAGGGGAGGGCAAACCATTCTGAGAATAGACATGGTATTCTGGAGCCAAATGGGTGAACTTTTACCAGCTAAATTTAGAGATTTCGTACAAATCTGTTCTTTGTTTAGGCCCACTAAATAAAGGAGTTTTATCTCCATTTTTCATTTGATTGCAAATAAACGTAGGAAGCTGAAGTTCGAAGAAGTACAAACAATTTGGCGTGTAAGTACAAATAATATCGAGCTCAAAGCGCAGTAAAAACCATAACGATTATATAAAACAGGAGCATGACCGTGCCCAGAATCGTGATGCACAGAGAAACCGCGTGTCTGACAGTCGGCACTGGAATGCGTTTGGACAGGAACAATTCAGCGAGGGTGTGCATGATGAACTGCCCGTCAAAGTAGAAGCAGGGGATGATGTTCAAAATGGCAAGGCCCGAGGACAGGAGGGTGAGGAACTGGCAGAGTTTGGTGAACCCGTCCGGGATGGAAGACGGGAAGTAGCGGTAGATGCGGATAAAGTCCGTGACGGAGACGAAATGGTAAATCTCTGCCGGGTTGCCTAGGTAGAGGACCGTCGGTCCGTGGGAGCGGTGGATGCGGACGAGCTTGGTCGAGTTTTCTAGCGAAGGGCGGAAGCAGTGGAGGGACGACGGGCAGTCGGGCGGCGACTTGCACAGGCGGGGCGACAGGTCGACGACGTTCCGGGCGAGGAGGCAGGAGTGCTGAGGCAGTGGGAGGGGCTCGTCGTCCGTTCCGACATACTCGAAACAGAGGTGGCGAGGGCTGCTGGAACCGCAGCACTCGACCAGACTCTCCGACACGTGCTTGGCTGAGAACAACGAGAATATTATCAACTTCAACTCAGCTGATAACAACTTGATTTTTTAGACGATTCGTATTAATTTCCTTAGAAAGAATTTTCGTCCGTACCCGTGAAAACATTTAGAGGTCCTAATGGTTTGCCCTGTTTGCTTCTCTGGGCCAATCAGTCGCCAAGCGGAATTTCTCGTCACACACACCTGTTCTGCTCTACCAGCGACACTATAATCTGCATTCCATTTTCCATCAGCCAGGCTACTTCTGCTTTTACGTTCACCTCCAAGCATGCCTGAGAATGCACCTAAACACTGAGTGGGGACCCTAAATATTATCTGAGACCACATGAACAATCCCTTCTAACTCCGCATTGACACAGGCTACCAGGCCTGAAGCAGACAAAGCTGTTTACGTCCCAGGGGTCCTTATTTTCCTAGGAAAGAAAGGAACTTCGGATACTAATACCCATGTTGACAATGGACTGCCCTCTGAAGTATCCATACCAACTACGAGGTAGGGTCAAAAAGTTCCCGGAATTGGTTTTTAAAAATTTATTAAAAATATTTATAACATTCTTACATTATTTCCCTTCAAAATACTCTCCTCCTGGATCTACACATTTATTCCACCGTTCATATAATTGTTGGAAACACTCTTGAAAGCCGTTTTTTGAAAGTTCCTTCAGCCGCTCCGTCGCATTTTCAATCACCTCTGACGAATCAGCAAAACGATGTCCCTTCAATGCCATTTTTAACCTTGGAAACAGGTAGAAATCTGGTGGTGCGAGATCGGGAGAATATGGAAGATGTTCCAGAGTGGTAACATTATTCTTGGCAAGGAATTGTTTCACCATTAGGGATCGATGTGCTGGGGCATTGTCGTGCAACAAACACCAGTCATTCTCTGCCCATTTTTCAGGTCGTTTTCGTCGAATTGCATCTCGTAGCCGTTTTAAGAACTCTGTGTACAATTCTTTATTTACTGTTCTCCCTTCAGGAATAAATTCATAATGAATCACTCCACGGTAGTCGTCTGTAGTGGAAGTGGAAGGCCGCCTAGTCCAAACGTCATCTTCAATTGTTGTGCGACCGTCGCAAAAACGCTTATGCCACTCGTAAACTGCTGTTTTCTTCATCGCAGAATTTCCGTATGCTTTTTTTAGCATCTCAAGAGTCTCCGAGGGTGATTTCTCCAGCAACACACAGAATTTAATACTGACACGCTGCTCTAATGACGACATTGCACAATCCGACGAAAGAATGAAACTACGATCTACAATATTAAACACCGAACGCACGGAGCCAACTAAAACTGCCTGCTAACCTCAAAAGCACATTCACTACCAGTTATGCGAACCTCACAAACAAAAATTTCCCTTTCAGCTAACAAATACTTGACTGTAAGCGACCATTCCGGGAACTTTTTGACCCTACCTCGTATACAATATGGGTGAATCAGATGCGCGGTTACGGTTATGCCGCCTTCACTGTGAAGAGCCAGAGAGCACATGCCAAATTAGCTACAAGGCAATGGCTCCTTGACGAAGGATTCCATTGTCCTGATACTCATCGAGTCAGCCCTCCATGGTATCCTATATTTGAGAAGGGCATCTCTCATGTGTTTTACGGATACACAGGCTGCTATTCACTATGCTTTTCTAGCCTGTTCTATACTGTGCTAGCCACTATGCTGTGATGTTCAGGCCACCCTGCACAATGGACCCACAGAGGTCGCGGTGCTAAGGGAGGCTGAACATCTAAAAAATATTCCATATACAGTATACAATTTGTTTGTTAATAATGACCTAATTTTTTTCTTAGGTAGGCGCTTGATTCCCTTACGTTTTTTCTTTTACGTAACCCTCGAAAAATATTCAAATTTCACAGAACTAAGTCATTCATCACCTGGCACGCTTTCGTCATGCTCCTTGATGAAGCTGTCAGGGATGCAAAAGCCAGCGTTGGGCTCGTGAACGGCGTGCACGATGCAATCTTGCCAACTAGTGATCCCTTGGATTTGACATTCATTCAGGTGTGTGATTTTGTCGTATGCGACAAGACCGCCTTCGGCACCGAGGGGAGATCCCTGAAAAATGCAATTTCGTAAATAGGAATAAGTTATCAAGTCGATAATATTTTGGTGATTTTCAAAATAATATATTTTGAAAAATGTTTCAGAAACGATTGAAAGAGCACTTGATTATGATGTGTTCGTACTCACGGACCTCCTTTATGTCCTCGACTTGGACACCTGTTCCAAAATCGAAAAAAGGATACAACAGCCATGGGAGGGTGGTGGCCACAACTGCTGCGAGGAGAGCCAAGAAAATATTGTGCCAAATTCCCGCGCAGAGGATACGGAGTTTTTTGAACGCCGGTAGCGGGTCCAACTGGTCGAGATGTGTCACGGCCACGGGAATCACGAAGAACAACGTGGCGCTGAATCCGATCAGATGAACGTCCTCTCTAAAAAGAAAAATAATCAAAAGTGCAGCGCATCATGGCTCTCAATATTGGCTTACTTACTGATCGTATTAAATACAAATAGACATACAACTACAATATATACGAATACGAAATTGTAAATGTTCTTATAAAAACTACACTGTATTCAATAAAGTATTTACCAATTTCACAAAATTACATCCTTTTTGGTTGGTTATTCCTTGAATAATCAACCTATGTTTTCATGATAATGGTCAACCTCTCCGATTCGGCTCAAAATTTTTTTCTGGACGTTTCATGATGTCCTGATCAAAAAAGGTCAATGTCCGTCCGCCGTACGCCGTCCATTGTCCACGCCGTTATTGGTAGTAGAAAATTTTCTAAAAATCTGAAATTTGGGTCAGGGGTCTGTTCTCGGCCTAAGACGGTCCTCCTAGCTTTTCAGCCAGATCGGACCAAATTTGGGCGGGGTAGGGGTCAAAATGTGTTTTTTGAAAAATGGATTTTCGAGATTTTGGGTGATTTAGGCGAGTGGGGTATCATTTTCCATTAAATTTTGGACGCTGAATCCAATGAAATGGGTCCCAGAACGATCGGCACCCACAGGAAGAAGTTATGGATCAAATTGGGTATATATTACCCATTTTGAATAATATTCAATTATTATGCGTTTTCGAGATTTCCGGTACCTAGGCGTATGGGGTATCATTTTCCACTAAATTTTGGATCCTGAATCGATTGGAATGGGTCTGGGACCCGCCGCACCCACCGTTTCCCCATTTCTCCCATGTTGAAGAAATTAGTCTTCATGCGCCTGGTCCGAGGAATAACCAACCCCTGTGTAAGAATTTGCAGCGTTTTTAATTGTAAAAGGAGGGTTGTACCTTTTGTGTACCTGATCTTTGTTCTACAAAATTTACCTCCTTCTTTTCTTCCAAAATTTAAATTTTTTAGGAAATTGTATAATGGAGGAATGCCATGGAAAATTCATCAAAAAAGATACAATTTTTAACATTTAATTCAAACAAATAAGGATAATTTAGGAACCAGAATGATTTTGAACACATTCACTGAAAGATGATTTTTTGTACCATTTACATTAAAATGACTTGAATTTCAGTACTAGGTAATCATTCAGAAATTTAGGGGTGCCAGTTCGGTGTGCGTTCTGTCGTCCCTTCCAAAGTTAGGGACAACATTTAATGTTGTTCAACTCAATAACTTCCTCCAATAAGATGTAAAAAGAACGTTGCACAGACACGTTCAACTCACCTCACAGCAGCTATTGCGTGGCCCAACTCATGAATGACACTGGATATTAGGAATGAGGCCAGATAATAGCCCAGGTCAGACGTGGGCAAGTTCCATCCAGGGACCTGATCGAATGAAAAGAGAATTATTAGATAGGTTGTGTAGGCTTTGGTATTCAGTGATGAAAATGAGGTGAATTGAACATACCAACGGCTCAACGAAGACTGAACCTCTGACGTCATGAAGAGACGAACGGAGGGCGGTGAAAGTCGAGTGAAGAATCAACAGGATGGCGAGTGGCATTGTAGCGACAGAAACCCAAGTTCCAGCGGTGAACCAAGCCGTCAGCAACTTTGGCCTCTTCGTCCCCCATTTTTGTATTTGTCGGTTGAACGCCGAGCTGAACCATTCTATTCGGAAGGGATGAACTTGGAGTCCCGTCTGGTTGAGGAAGTAGAGGTAGGGGTAGTGGGAGCAACTCTGCAAGACGGGAAAAAGACATTGAGGCTTCAGTTTGCAGAAAGCAACTAGGCAGTTCGAGAGGCCCAAGAAGAACTCTCATCGCTAAAAATTCAGGATTAAACGAGTCTGGTAATGGGAATTGGCAGGATCTTGTGGCAGGCACCATAGAGCGGCGCTGAGATTCATCCAGGGGACTTAGGGAGAATACCCAGTCCACCAGGAGAGCTTTATAACAATTCAAACGATCAACAAGAGAGGCTTCCCTGGCAGGACAACCCAGCGCGGTTTACCCACCTGGAAGGCCTAGCAAGGAATGAGGATTGACTGGGGAACCCATGAGACTACCGTCTGGTCACTCTGATCTAATAGATTTTGGGCTTATTGATTGCAACCTACGAGATGACTCACTCAAGCCATGAAGCATTCAGTTGTGCGGTCATATCCTTCAGAGCGCATTTCATGCCACTTAGGGCGCTCTTGGAAAAATGCACAGCTGTTTCCTCGTCCTACAGGATGGGTTCGTTAGTCTTCATCCTATGATGATGCCTCCAGAGGGATACCGCATCAACATGATCAGTTCAATGACTTTGGCTCAGGTTGCAAGTTGCTCATCTTGCCACTGCTCTACGGGTGCTCTGCCACTAACAAGTATGCTCATCTACTGCTCACCCAGACAGCTATAAACGCTCTCAACTATTCGACAAGTAGCTCAGGATAACTATAGCAGCCCCAATCGAACCTATCGGGCTCCAAGGCCTTGAGCACCTAAGGGCTACGCTTACCTTAAAAAGGATGTCGAAAAAGAGAAAAACAGTGTGCACAACCAGAGCGACGATTAGGAAGATTGTGAAGTCATCCATGGTCGATCATGGTGGGGCGCACTTTTCTATGATTCCGACCACGAAGGTTGTATTAGATCACGATGCGGCTGAATGATTTCAGGTTACATAATAAGTATGTAATTGACAATACTTTAACTGATACGTTTGGCATTAACCAGACTTCAAACAATAAAAAACATTGGAAATCGCCGAAATTAGAGAAGTCTGGTGAGTTATCAGTTATCACAATGTTATCTTCTGTTATTGCAGACGCTGTAGTATAAAGTGCCGGTGACGCCGGCTGACGGACGTCAGTGAGGGTAAATTTATTGTTATTATTATTTATTTATTATTATTTGGCCTCCCTGAGAGCAACCATTCATTTTTAATTTGTAGCAAAAATAACAATCAGCCTTACAAATATCCTAGAGACAAACAAGGTGGACATTGACATAACAGCCGTGAACGTAAAAGAGCATCATTTGAAAAAACTTTGCACGGGTTGGTTATTCCTGGGACCAGGCGCATGGAGACTAATTTCTACAACATGGGGAAAATGGGGAAATCAGTGGGTGTGGCGGGTCCCTGACCCATTCCAATCGATCCCGGAGTAAATAGGTACCCATTTTGACCCATAGCCTCATCCAGAGGGCACCAATCGTTCTTTTCGTTGAATTCAGCGTCCAAAAGTTAGTGGGGAATCATAACCCACACGCCTAGGTAGCAGAAATCTCGAAAATACATATTCAAACATGGGGAAAATGGGGGAAACAGCGGGTGTGGTTGGTCCCGGACCCATTTCAATCGATCCCAGGTCCAAAATATAGTGGAAAATGATACCCCACACGCCTAGGTACCAGAAATCTCTAAAACACTTATTCAAAATGGGTAATAGATACCCATTTTGACCCATAACCTCTTCCAGTGGGTGCCAATCGTTCTTTTCGTTGAATTCAGCGTCCAAAAGTTAGTGGAAAAAAAATCTCGAAATCCGTTTTTCGAAATACACATTATGACCCCTACCCCACCCAAATTTGGTCCGATCGGATCGGGTTGAAAAGTTTTGAGGACCAACTACAGCCATGAACGGACCCCTCACCAAAATTTCAGATTTTTAGAATAATTTTTACTACCAAAGTCGGCGTGGACGGAGGACGGACATTTGCTAATTTTGATCTAGACACCTTAAAACGTCAGAAAGATTGACTTTTTGCATGAAAACATAGGTTGATTATTCAAGAAATAACAAACCAAAATAAAATTAAGGGTAAAAACATGGTTGGTGACTCATAAGAAAATGAAAATGTGGCTTCAATTTGCCTAGGTTCTTAGTTCTTTGGGTGACGAGTGAACACGAATTTCTTGACGAAAATTCAAATTCAAATTGCCCGCGATTTTGAAGCCACTTCAACTAAGTTTCAAATTTTAAGAGCAGAAAATAACAGCATTTCTTTAAACTTTTGTCGTGTAAACACGCAAGAATAATAATATTATTCTATTAGATTGAAGATTGCCGAAAGCCTCAAGAATGCGCTCACTGCACCAGATATGTTAAAAAACTGGCCCACTTTTTTAGTGTAGTGCACCGCCTCATATAAATACATTCCATATTTAAATTGTGTATCCTCGCTATCTTTTCATCATACGGTTTAGGAGGTTTCTACTAAGGGAATTTCTCTTTTAAAAATAGAATCCATCAGAAACTATTGGACTATTTTACAGTCTTCCTATTTCTATGGTGAATTATGGTATGCATCCTCTGAAGACATCTCTACGTGATTTCTATACCCTTCCTTAGTGACCGTGTGACTAGACGATTGGAGACTGTACTTGTCCTCTCCCACCATATCACAAGCTCTTTCTGTAATAGTTATTTTTGCCACGATTTCCTGTTCCTGTAATTGGGATTGCTCTTGTTTTTGTAATAAATAAATGAATCCTATTTCAGGCAATTACCTGTTCTACAAGAAAATATGGAAATTTCGTGATTTCGCCCCCCGTAATTTCTTGTATTTGATAAAATTTGTGTTTGTTCAAGACCACTCCCCCGCGATTATTTAAAATTTGTATCTTGGGCCTAAACTATGTTAAAACTACTTGAAGCCAAGATTTCATCTGCATTGAAAATTGGGTCGCTAAATATAGATTTCTTTCCATGTTCTAATTTTGTAACCCGTCGTTTTCACTTAACGGGCTAGGGATCCTAAAATTGACCTAGGCGAATAATTAGTGGGAAATTAAAGGCTTTTACTTACCATCAGAAATGCCTGCAAACGGTAGGTCAAGGACGTCAAGTACACCTGAAGAGTATTCTAGGTTGTCCAAATATATGTACACCAGAATTTACCAAGCTCTGAGGAATGGGGTCTCGTGATTGAAAAGACAAGGATTCAATATTGACTTATAATGAACGCAAATTGACAGAAATATAAAATACGGAATGTCTCGGCCGAGAAGGATATTGGCTATTACGTAACCTAATTATTGAGTAGGCAAAAGTGAAGGGCTGAGGGCCAATTGAATTTACGGGGTAGCTGAAGGCTCAAGAATGTTTGATTTAACAGAACGGTAAAATGAAAGTGATGTGTTAGTGTCCTCCCCTAATCCCTTTCTCTTTTCCTAACATACGACAGACAAAATGCTAAATAATACGGTTACAATATACAACTCTACAATCAGCTTTCTGGTGACTAAATGTCAGGGCTTGGGCCAGATTTAGAAGATTAGACTTTCGCGGTGCGAGGGTACGAGACAGAGGTATTTCACCACTTACGTGTACCAACTTCTTGGGATGGAGACCACAGGGTGATGTTCTCTTCACGAGATAGAGGTATTTCGCCACTTACGTGTACCAACTCCTTAGGATGGAGACAACAGGGTGATGTTCTCTTCACGAGATCGAGGTATTTCGCCACTTACGTGTACCAACTCCTTGGTATGGAGACAACAGGGTGATATTCTCTTCGCTGCTCGGCTTCGGTCAGGGGAACGCCGTCCAGGCCGGAGGAGGCGAGGCTCTTTCCGACGGAGGTCCGACGACTGGCGGTGCGTGGGGAACCTGGTCTATTTGCCGTCGATTGGGCGCAAACGAATCAACACTCGGGTCCGACGGGGGATTTTCAGTTCGTATAAGGGCCCACTGTTACGGGAGAGGAATTGGCTGATCTCCCAATTCCCGAGTTCTCACCCTGAAGGAACAATGATACACTGTTCCCTTCAGGTCACGTCCACAACACTGGCTTCACAAGGGGGTTGTTCCGCTCCGGTTGCTCCGCCCCACCCCTGCCTCGCCTCGTCCTCTCGAGATTATGGCGAGCAGGGGGGGCACAACCTCGTTTCACTTGAGTTCGTACACGACTGACTGCCCAGCCTTTCCCCGGCCCACTCGTCCACTCGCCTTCCCCTCCTCCTACTCCCCAGGTGCCTCTTGCCACCCCGTCGCCCGACCAATCGGATGAGGTCACGCCTTTCGCCCAGCTGGGTCAGGCGCTTGGAGGGGAGAGGGCTCGACCCGTACCCCGCCGCCGAAGCTTCTTGATGGGGCGCTTGGACTCTGCCGCCCCCTTACAATTTCTGTAGAAATTGAATGTTTCCAAACGTTCTTACCTTCAAACATGCGTTTACTATCCAAAAACATAGGCCGAAAAGTGGTTTGGAGGGAAGACTGCACTCTATATTAGGTGGGTATTAAAAAATCGATCAAAAACGGTCTGTCATAATTATTGTATTAATTCTTGTGTGTTTATAAGTTGACTTAACTCTATTAAAGTGCATTCGAGATGTTACTATCAGTAAAGGCGCCAACATTGTCAGGCATCCATCCAGGCCAGGCTTTAATTGGGCTAAAGGTTTTTAAATCCAAATATACGATCACAACATGCATACAAAAATAAGAGAATACCTTTAAAACAAAAGTATCACCGGATACCGACAATTTGTCGTGTAAATTATCTTGACCGTAAACTGAAATTACTAGCACCACAATATTGTCATGAAGATACCAAAGGGATTGTTTAAGTTGATACATTCGACCAACTATACAATCTTCTATATATAATCTTTGGATACCTGTTCAATTGAAATGATCCCGCATTCACTGTTTCTTCACACCAACCATCCAGAAGAAAGCGGATTTAGGGTAGTTTTATAAAGTAAAAGTACTGCAATTTGGTTTTCTTAGACAGTGCGCATTGTAGTCTGAGCTTTCAAATTAGTATAAAAATATTAAATTATCCAATCAAATCCTTCTGAGATTGATGGAAGGGAGTTGAAAGGCCTACACCAGGATGAGGGACGTCGTCTAGTCCCATTGGAGCAGGCATTTGGCCCAAACCACCCTTACTGGGTCTGGACGCTTTTGTAGATGTCTTTAGCTTTGTTCTTCGCTTGGGAATATGTTGAGCTGATGCTGTCACCGAATTTCTTCCAAAAAGACCTTTCGGTGGTGACGGGCGACGTGTAGCTCCAAGAGGGTGCGTTATTGACGGGGTTGGCGTTGTACCTGGTGGGCTGATCCCTTTTGATGTCCTTCTCGAGGGCGCTCAGAAACGAGTCGATGTCCGACTGTCTGCCTGGCGACCTTTGAGCGCTGCCCACTTGTGTTCTGCTGAAAATGTCTTCTCTCTTGACACGATCTTTAGCCTCTTCGGACACTTTCTTGTTCGATTTGCCCACGTCGTTCTGCTCGTCGGCGGCCAACGTTGGAGGAAGCCCTGGATGAAGTGGTACGATCATCGGAGTACCTCCAGTTTCGTTTGCTTTCTTTGCTGACTCGGCTTCTTTGAGCTCTGAAACAGTCAATCAGACTTCAAGGATGCTATCCAAGTCCAATATTTAAAGTACCCATAAAATCATATTAGCTACAGGTAACAACATCCATCTTGATCGTAATATTTCTATTTCCAAAGTTGCCTCTTGCCAACTAATCTTTTTTCAAGCTAATATAAGTCGCAGAACTCGCACGACTTCCTATTCTTGATTATACCCCTCCTCTGAGCGCTTGTGGAGCTGGACTAACTTTCAGAATACTTAATTCAGAAAGTGATGCATTTTTGTAAACAAGCTTCACACGTTAATTCTGTTGTTGTTCTAATTATTCGTGTTTGAACAGTAACTTGATAGCAACCCCTTATGAAAAAACCACTTAAAGAATTGTCTTTCTATGTTTAGAGGTGTACAAATGTATATTAGAAATGTATTCTACGTTCTGCCAAGGAGGGAACGCAAGAACCAATATGAGGTGACATCGAAATAATTTTCTTTTCTCATCTACAAGATCTATAAAATGATAACGAGTTAACTTGATGTAAATATATAAAACGCTGCAAATTCTTACACACGGGTTGGTTATTCCTCGGACCAGGCGCATAGAAACTCATTTCTTCAACATGGGGAAAATGGGAGAAACAGTGGTTGTGGACGGGTACCGGACCAATTCCAATCGATGATACAGCCTAGGTACCAGAAATCTCGAAAATTTAAAATGGAAAAATGGGGGATACGCGTCTCGCAACCATTCCAATCTCAGGGTCTAACCAGAAAATGATACCAAGCGGGTACAGAAATTCGAAAAAATATTCAAAATGGGTAAAGATACCCATTTTGGACCCATAACCTTCTTCCTGAGTGATGCCATCGTTCTGGGACCCTTTCATTGGGATTCATGCGTCCAGATTTAGAGGAAAATGATACACCCACACACCTAGATTTGCAAACAACTCAAATCCATTGTTCGAAATACAACCATTGTTGATCCCCTACCCCCAACCCCAATTTGGTCCGATCGGGTTGAAAAGTTTCGAGGACCAACTACATCCATGAACGGACCCCTGACCATAATTTTTAAGATTTTTAGAAAAATTTCTTCTACCATAGTCGGCGTGGACGGCGGACGGACATTTTGCTAATTTTGATCTAGACACCTTGAAACGTCCAGAAAATTTTTTTGGGGCGAATCGGAGATATTGACTTGTTGTATGAAAGCATAGGTTGATTATTCAAGGAATAACCAACTAAAATAAATAAATATTATAATAAATGAATAGGTAATAATAATAGTTCGTAGAAGGTAGCTTGAAGTAGGTTTGTTGAAGAATAAAATGCTTTCCATATCGTTTTATCTGAGCGTAGATACCTGACAGTCGTTAATGATGTGGTCGATAAAATTGATTTAGTCCAACGGGAAAACAAAGATAAAGGCTCCACAGTGGCTGAGGATAGCGAAAGCTAATCGCTGTTCGTAGAAATCGAGTCAAGATGACAGCATCCAGGATTGATGGAGACGGAAAGCCCCAGAACGAGCAGTCATTATCTGCGATTTGAAGGTTGTCCCGCTTCATTTCAATCCGAGGACGATTAGATACCTAATGTGCGACTCATATCATTTCAGCGGCCTTGCGCAATAGCGAGTTTGCTCATTGTTATCCTCCAGAACTCAAAAGATATCCTGATTAGACTCAAAGGAAGGTGAACTTCCTGACTATTCTTCGCATTTCAACTACCTACATGGTATAATGGAATCAATTTTTTCCATGATGGTATCGTGCCAGTGCACAAAAAATGTACCTTTATGTACCTTTTAGGTATTCATTGGTGTTTCTTACCGTTTACGACAGATTCAGCGGCGAAAACAGGGAGGACGCTGAACTGAGCTCGAGCGTCGCTCTGAACCGCTGCTAGGGCCACGAAGGCCAAACACATCAACTTGACCATCCTAGAAATGTCGATGGTCACTCGTAGTGAACAAATGGAACCTGCAACACGAAGATCCGATCATCGGCAAGGGGGAAAAAATAAATAAATAAACAGAATCCCAGCGTGGTTAGGAGGTCATTGGAACAGCCGCGACTAAAAATAGCTAGTTTTGTAAAAATGAAATGACCCCGGTGAATTTTGATCCAATTTTATTAGATTATTTGGAATTTCGACACAGGGTTACCAGATTTCCGAAAACATTGTGAATTATCTTATCAAGAGCGCGGGGTCCCAGTAATACGAGTTTGCCTTCAAACAACAAGGTTTCGAAGAATTCATATGGCACGGCCGGCACGGAAAAGTAATAACGCACCAATTTTTGAAAAACGGCATATATATGTTGAATACGACACCGATAACTGAAATAATCCTAACTGCAGTGCCGACACGCCTTCTCAACCTGGTATACCTACTGGTTACGTACTCCGACCCTTGTTCATTACTTTTAGCCGGTTACCAATCAAAATTTGCGGCGTTCTTCAGTCTTTCTGAAACTACCATAAATCTAAACCAACTACAGAATTGTGAATTCAAAAACGCAGCGAATTCTCGGACAAGGAGCATGGAGAAAATGGGAGAAAACAGCGACTGTAGATTGTCTCGGACTCATTCTAATCGATTCAGCGTCCAAATTTAGTGGAAAACGATACCTCACATGCCTAGATCGCCGAAAATCCATTTTTCGGCAAACACGTTTTGACCCTTCCGCCCCCCAAATTTGATCCAATCGGGCTGTAAAGTCGTGGATAACGCATAATAATGACATGCGTATTCTTCTTAAACTCACGATGTTTCTATTTTTTGCATAATTTTTTTTTTTTAGATGATGAACGTAATAGAAGAGTGAACAAAATGGAGTTAATTAGTGAACCTCGAAGATGCCCAATACAACTCATTAACAAGCTAAAATCCCCGCGCTCACAACACCACAATGAGTCTAAAATTGCTTTACTAGATTACGTTTTGATGAAGAGAGAATGAAAGGAAATTATACTGAAACTGCAAGATGTCATTAAAATATGGATTATGAGGCGTTTGCTTTGTAGTACAGAATACATGGTAGCTTCACTAATCTCTGTCTCAGTGGGTATTCTTCTTCTAAACCTCTGCTGAGTCATCTAGCAAATCATTTGTTTTTGTCTTAAGGTTGGCATTTATTTTCCTCCAAATTGCCACCACAGCCAGGTCAGAGGCCTTCATGACTTGGCAATCAGGGTGATCAACTTACCTTGGATTCGAAGCAACTCCCGAATATCCTTGAGAACTTGACGCAGAACACTCGCGAAATACTGGACCTGCCGAACGAAGGCCGAACGCGCAGATCGTGACGAGGAGGTTTTCGTCGAGAGACTGGCGACTGGCTCTGGACCCGAGTAGCAGCTTGCGCGCAGTAGTTTCACGACCTGGAGGTGGGGCGAGGATGGAGACGAGCCAGAACCCGAGCGGACAGGCTTTCCAAATCAGCTGGTGATCCAAATGAATAATTCTGAGACGCCGAGATGAAAGATTAGCCTCCTATCAACCGAGCGTTCAACCCCATTTTAAGTTGAAAGCAATCGAAAGTCAATAATTATCAATTTTATTTTATCTAGACAAGTTTAAAGAACATTCCCCCCCCCCCCCAAAAGGATAGGGATAAAAAGTAAAGGGTTTGGATTAAAAAAAAAAAAAAAACTGAGTTAGGCCCCGTTCCCACGGCAATAAGTTAAGATAAACGTGAAAAAAAAAAAAAAAAAACCCCGCCGCAAATTATTTTACAGGTATTGGTTATTACCCCGACCAGGAGGATGGAGACTCAGTGGAAAATGATGCCCCACACGCCTAGGTACCAGAAATCTCGAACCACTTTCGAAATAGGTAGGTAGATACCCATTTTCACCCATAACCTCTTCTGGTGGGGTTCCCAATCGTTCTGGGACCTAATCCCAGATTCCCATTCCCTGGGATTTCCTGATCCCAGTTTGGATTAAGCGTCCAAAATTTAGTCGAAAATGATAACCCACACGCATAGATCGCCGAAAATCCATTTTTCCATTTTCAGCCGAAAACGGGTCCCTGATCAAAATTTCAGATTTTTATAAAATTTTCTTCTACCAAAATCGGAGTCGACGGCGGACGGACATTTGCTTATTTTGATCTAGACACCTTGAAACGCCCAGAAAAAAAAAATTTGGGCTAAACCGGAGAGATTGACTTTTTGCATGAAAACCTTCCTTGAAAAATCAACCATAGTGAAGGGTTTTTATCAAAACAGCGATGAATCAATGGCCCCCTTCCCCTGACATAAGGCAATACGTTAGGGGTAACTTGAGAAACGAAAAAAACCCTATCAATTCAATGTATATGTTACCCATTCACTTCAATATATTCAATTTTACTCGCCATCATCCTTTTAACCCCTGCTTTCAAGTCCAGCAATAAACCTATAAGTACAGATGCACACTCTTGGGTATTCAAAAGTTCAGGAGGTTTTTACTACTATGTACGCCCGACCAAATTTTAGTGTAACTTTGAATCTTGAATGATGACAAATGAGCACCCCCGAGCCTTCCTTATATGGAAAATTTGGATTTGCAAGGCTGACAGGGCTCTTCATCAGCACATACCTAATCATTACTGAATGGGGGAGTAGCAAAACGCGTCAAACACATTGAAACGGACCACTCACCTATCAAGGCTCTGAAGAGTGCCTGAAAATATGTTCTCGGTTCAAGGAAGTAGGATATATGATGGTAAGGTGTCTACCGGCATGAACGACCCAGCTGAAATGGCAGCTGGATGATTTGACGGTTATTTGACATTCTTGACTTCTTTCCATGTGAGTTGAGGTCACATATGACGTCATGCGCTCTCAATCTTCCTTCCGTCACCTGCCGACCAACCTGTTTAGGCGACCTAATGATTCACTGTTGCCTCCCTTCGTCTGCAGTCCCAGAGTAACGTAATGGTCGTGTCAGTCATCCTGATTCTTTGACCGCGGTTTTGAGGTGTCAAAAACACACTATATGAAGTGACTACTGGTCGCCAACCTAAGCAGATTTTTACAACTTTCTAACTTTACTCGGTGTGGAGCGCCATGCTCGAAAATTAGCGTCACAACAATGGCCCAAACTTCATTTTGATTTCTTTTCAACTACCAAGTTAAAAAGGAACCTTCAGCTAGTTCCAAAAGAGGCCAAAAGCTCCAAACTGGCCATTAAAAGAAAATTGTTGGTAGCCAATTTTTCCTTGTTAAAAAATGGAAAGAAAAACGTGATTTTGGCGTATGATTGAGGGCATTAGAGCGATACGATAAACTTAAATTGATAGGAAGTCAGAGGCAGAACAAAGACATCTTCCAATAATCAAAATACTTTTCTAATCCAATATTTACATTTCAAAACAAGGGACTTTTCAAAGCGATTCATAACGCAATTTCATAAGACAACAAAATTAATGAATACATAAAATTGCCAAAAAGGAAATAATATTCCTTCAAAGGAATTTTACTTCACTAATTATTATATGTATATTATGCCGATCACGATAGTAATCCCAAATTTATATTAAATCCATATTATATATATATTCGTATAATTACAGAATTCTTTTACTTGACAGGTATCACAAACGAAAAATATTACAGTCGAGTCAGCCACGGACGTTGTTTCAATGTTGAACGTCAATGCTGTGACTGGTACAATAGAACAACTATTGGGTTTTTAATTCGTCTAGACTTACGTATAAGATTTTCAATCTTATTTTCTTATCACAAGAATTATTTCATACGTATGGGTACGTGAGTGTAAGTGATGGGGTATCATTTTGAAAATCCCATTATGTTTAAAGTGAGATTCTGTTACAACAGCAAAGCTGTGGGAGAACAGTTACGGTTCACTTTAAATGCTCAAACCTGAATATTTGTCAATAGTGAATAATTTGCCCTACTATTTGCTGCATCGCGAGTCTATTTTGAAATATTTATTCTATAAGTTGTGTTTTTCTAGCTTCGTGATACTCTTATAGCAGGTAGAATTAGGACACGAACGTCCACGTGGGATAGGTTACGCATTAAGCATTGCAATCTCTGCAAAAAAGCTCCGGGGAACTCTCAGCTTAAAGGTATGTGGGATGGTAGAGCGCATAATTAACCTTCGATTTCCCAAGTAGAGCAGTATCAAGCGTGGATATTGTTTATATCAGTGATCGTTTGATGAATATATGTTCCCTGTTCAATGAATCTTTGTTCTAAAGGAGGTAGTTGAGGACCGACCATTTGAACAAGCGGTCTACGGCTGCGATTGCTCTCTGGTCTTAGAGGCCCAACCATAGACTTTTACTTCACAAATCCCTCAGTTGTGAGCACATGATCGACAAGGGGAAAGGACATCACACCACAATGATAACCTGATACTTGCATTAAATGGGGTAGGGGATAGTTGGTTAGACTATCTCGTCCTAGCTCTCGACCTGCTCTGTTTCTTCTTTCTGAAACGCAAATCGACTGGTAGGCTGTGAGGTGGACAATTTCGACACATCAAACACGCTATTTGCATCAATAGCTCCAATACTGGTAATTTGGAACGTTCTGATGCACACGGTCTGAAGCGTGAAGACTCAGAATGATGGTGAAACACATATATTACCTTGAAAATAATATGTAACTTACGTGAACACCACTGCCTTCCATTTCTGTCGACCAGGCGTCTGTCAACATATTAAATCGGGTTTCATAAATTGTAACAAAAACTATTCTCTTCAACTAACGTGAAACTTTTTCAAGTAATATAGCAATTTCCTAGAATTTTTATAAGCGACAATCTATTATTAATTTAATTTCTACCTGAATCCATTCAATAGAAATCATCTTTTTGGTAACTCGGAATTCCCTAACTGATATCTTTTCTATGGAAGGGAGAAACTACTATGTCTTCTCCCGCGGATCTTATTAATCAAATTGCAGATCTTTAGAGCTGGGCCGAGTTTGAGTCCCATGTATTTCATCATCATGTCGGAATTCAGGAGCAGAAGGGCTTTTCCGTCGATTTCCTGCAATGAGGAAGAAAGTATTTAAGGAATTATGTATTTTTCTAGATTGTTAAGATATTGACAGGATGAGGAGAGCAACGTACATGTCTTCGGAAGAGATCAGCGTGAGCTGATAGGTAATTGTCCACAGAGCAAATGTGATGGATGACGTCTTCAATCGTCCACTCAGCAGGATCGGTGGCGAGAGACTTCAGCGGTGACTCGCCAGGTGTAGTAGACGTTGCTGCTTCCAGCTCAACTGCGACAAACAAACACATTGTTGTAAACTTGATGTTCGAAACAGCCTGAACATGATCCACACGAAATCGATTCAAAACGACCCTTACCAGGAACCGACTTCCGGGGTTGCTTTATCGAGAGATCAGGAACAGCCATGTCGGCGTTGCACTCGTTCGAAAAACGACGTTTCGTGGCAGTGCCACCCGACGGAGAAGCCGCAACAGTTGAAGTAGAAACAGTGCTGGGCGATGGTGACGACAACGATCCGCTCGTGTTCGAAGTGACGTTCTTTTCGTCTGAGCTGTTCACCACATTAACAGCTACTTCGGCTGAAATATCAATGATGATTAGATCAGGTGGAAGGACACCAGGAAATGAAGAGCATTGTCTGAAGGGTGCAATAATCCGCGTACATTGACAGTTTTTAGGTTGTCTGACGTCATACCGGATGATGTGATGACTGAATGTAGCACTAATCAATTACATCCACAGGCTGCAGAAATAAAGCAGCGGATAACCCTGATATCCGAGTAGAAGAACCTCGAAATGGAAAAAAAATCACGACCTAAAAGGATTCAGTGGTCATAACGGTCAAGTTCCTCTCACACTTCAGTCAAAAGGTCCCTCCCGGTAAAGCCGATTCGCACGCGCCAAAATAGAATTTCAAGATTTTTACGACAAATAGGTAGTATAAGTTTCTCAAAAGAGATGCATTAATTTTCAGAAATCGAAAAAAATTTTAGTCTATTGTATTTATTAAACGCAATTAAGCAAAGGAAATCGTTTCAACGCTAGAATAGCCACCCACCAGACACCGATAGTGTTGACCATGACTCACTTTCTTTCTTCTTGCCAGGGCACAAAGGGCAATCAGGGATGGCTTCTTTGGCGAGATAGTTGTCGCAGCACAGCAATTTATCGTGGCACAGCATCTTCAATACCGACCACATGTCATTTTCTTTCAGAACGGGCAAGATAAGCCGAGTGACGTTCCGACCGTCAATTTTCGCTGAAAAAGTCAAAATTTCAACATTAAACCGAGGGTGTCTTTATCCAAGGAGAATGTTTTCAAAGTACACATAGGTAAACTCACCAGTGATGCTGACTTTTCCCGAAGGATGGGCCGGAAGCATGTTGAACACGCCGGTTTGGTCGACAGCAGCGTCGATGATATTCTGAATACACTCGTGTACGACTTTTTCGATTGGACCTGGTCCAAACTGTTTTGGGAAATCGTTGAGTTTCGTCGGGTCCAAGATCGGTCCACACCAGCAGGAACCGTTGACGTGGATCGCCACTAAAATAGGACAATGGGTGGTCATTAGTTTGCATGATCTAATTCATAATTTTATGGAAATGGGAGCAAAGTAAGAGGAATAAATCTCTCGCAAAACACGAAGATTATACCAGTACCAAAACATCAATGCTTCAATAGTGTCGAATATTAATGCCGCACCACCCATTTTGAATTTCACGTTTCAGGCACCTTTGAGAACTCGGGGTTGCTTGTTACTGAACAATTTCAGAACTTTATTCAGACTCAGTTAACAACTTGGGGGATGAAACAAAAATCGTTTATATACCTTAGACAAGATTACTAAGCACGCTTTTGGCGCTTGTCTCGGGCAGTGGATAATGATTTGTCAGATAAAATAATAAAATTCGTGAATTTTTGAACCAAAAATGTAAGAAGGACAACTTTGGTGTCAGTGTTCATGTCTGAGATCTTATGAAAAAACAGTACCAAGTAGTAGAATCAAGAAGGCCCTCTTAAAGGTTGCTACACTTGGTTCGGCCAGAGCATCGAGTATATACTACAGGTATATACCTTAGACTAAGGTGTATACTCGAAGGGCCAGAAGCTTTGGAGAGAGATCCCTCTTCCCTGCTTTGGCTAGGGGTTGTCTTGTGAAACTTTTCATTATATCGATTAGCATTCGTCATCTGCCAGCACCCGCTACGCCAGTGCATCAGCTTGCGTACAAGTCCGCAACTAAGTAGGACATTTTCATGTTTTAAACAAACTCGCAACTCGCTTCGCTCGTTGCTCGCGTCCCGTATCTTGCATTCAGTCGACATGGAAATGTCGGCGTCGGATCGAATGTAGTTCGTAAAAAAAACCGAATACCGATAGCTGCGCTCCAAAACATATGTTGTCTACAATTTCGTGATGTGATTTCGTAACGCTAAAAAAGTAACGCTTTTCGAGTTTATGTGCCAGGGTCAAGACATGAAAATGTCAAAACCGTAACGGAGGGATATTGTTCCCCTGACATTGACGATTTTAGATGGAAGGGGGGAATGGCGAGACACCCGTTATACGAAGGCGGAATACAGGAAAAGCGGCTTACCACCAGGAACTGGTTTGACTTCTGGTGCGAGTGGTTTCGTCGAAGAGGAGACGCCAGAGTCGACCAGAGGAAGTATGGGAGGAGGGTCGTTGCACACTCTGTGTTTATACTTGGAGATCCCAGGAGGACCTGAAACGAACAAAATTCATTTATTCCATCTAGGTTCGCACTGTTTTAAAAAAATCGTGGTTGAGTTAGTATTTCGCCTAACGTGCACTAACTCCATTTTCTCAACTTCTTGCAAATTAAAAATACATATGATGATATTACCAGATCCCCGAATCCGTCGGCCGGTCTCAGATTCGCTTACCTTTCTGCCGTGGAGGCTGAAGAGGGTGATCGCTCTCAGCGCACCACCCAGCAGGGAAAATATCTCGGGAATTGTGCTCACACCAATAATCGAACGCTCCTCGCCAACCGTCAAAAGTCACGTAGATCATGTTGTCCTTGACGTCACCTGCAGAACAAGAAAAAATAAACAAAAATTAACTCCTCAGTTGAAGAATAACTGCAGCACAATCCGCAGTCGCGTCACTTACCGACTGTGGCAACGCAAATCAATTGCGGATTTTTACGGTCGATTGCTTCAAGTTTCATTCCAACAACGAACATGTTGTTCTTGGGTGAAGGTGGTTCCTTTTGGAAAATCTTCGAGGGCGCCATTTCAGCTCCGGTGATAGTTTTTGAGAGAAACATCGGCCAAGACGACGCGTTCATTCGAAAACCTGTAATTGCAGATTCGACATCAAGGCACGTTTGATGCGTCGTAGATTGATTTCTCAATTGAGAACTGACGTACCGAGAGGGGGTTGAAGCATGCCACCATGTTTTTCACAGTAGCCGATCGGATGAATTTCGCTGGAGTCGACGAGGCGCCAAAAGTCATTTTTATTGTCACTGCCATCGAGGCGGAGGCGGATCCTCGAACCGGAAATACCGACGACAGTCGCAATACAAGTTGACGTCAGACACCGGGGATCCAGAGCTTCGAGTTTCATCCCCATTCTGAAGTCGTTCCTTGGAGGATTTGGGTTCTGAAAAAAAGGGTAGATGAGATAAGGAAATGAAGTATACAGTTCAAGAGTCATCAGACAATAGTTAGTCGGGGTTCAATCCCAGGTGGCAATCTCTACACCACCAGGAAAATACACCTCAAGCTGGGTTCACATGGACGCGGTTTCTCCGTTAGCGACAACTGAGGTAGAATGGTGGGGGCGTTTTGAGTTTGGGTGCGGTGAGGCAAGCGCGTTCGTGGAGCTGATTGGTGGCAAATCGGAGATAACATAAATGATATAGCATGTGACGACGAAAACAGCTGAAAGAGCTTCACCAAGACCCACTGCGCATGCGTGACTGCGGCAAATGTCAAAATAATTTGATGTATACAGACCGCTTCAAAAGTTCACCTGCGGCAGCTGTGATAGACCCGTGGAGCCAATCAGATGGCTGAACGCGTTTGCCCCCCAACGGACCAACGGAAAAACCGCGTCCATGTGAACTCAGCTTCAGTCTTTCAGGCCGCAATTCTGGCAATCGACACATCCGCCTTGAAGATTCTGACGAAACGGCATACTAATGCACACATTCTCTCTGACAGTCAGGCGTCGATAAAAGCTCTAACAGCACTCAAAATCTCATCTAAGGTGGTGAAGGACTGTGAACAGACTCTCTGTGCCCAAGCAGCCCGCAATAGTGTCCCTTGAGCGGCGAGCGGGGGACAGGGGCATCACCAGGAGCGGCTCACTAACACCATTCGAGGGCCCCGAGCTGGCTGTAGGTCCCAAATGTTCCTTTAAAGCTGCCATCAAGGAGGATTAATAAGAAACACGCCGACAGATGGCGTAATATTGAAGGACATGTCCATAGTAATCGTGCAATGGCATAACCCCACTCATCACCCAGAGAACTAAAAGCGATAGTTGGCCTACTAACAGTTTTTACCTGAACCGCTTAAGGGTGACGCGATCGACTATGCAGACTTTTGAAGAAGCTGTGACTCATATCACCTTCGATTGCCCAGCACTCACACATCGCAGGCATACCTTCTTTGAGGCACAAACCCCAATGAGGACCAATCTCTGCGAAAAGTTGTTTCACAACCTAATATCCCTCATCTTTATAGCCCAACAAATAAGAAGAAGAACACAGAAACACAAGAACCACAGGGCTTCCGCGCTTGGAGCTCTCTCAATGCCCTCCTCTGGGTGCCTTTCTACCTTCCGCCATCTAAGGGCTGGCAATAGTAGAATATAATATTAATATGGACTGACTTCTATATGGATAATTATGAAAATCAAGGCAGAGTTGTGTTCAGCTGCGTGGGGCACCATAAAAAAAGATTTATGGAATTTATACTTCAACTCAGGGATTCGCTCGACCAACGCGGTCTCACTACATCTGCATACCCCCTCTCATCACACACTACATGCCCACCCTGCAATAATAGGCCAATGTGACCAGGCCTCTAAACTAACGACAGACAATATCATGCAACTAACAACGTTAGCTTATTGTTGTTTGTCGAATAATTTCGAACCAATGATTTTATTCGTGTTGTTCCCATCCTAGTGTTTCGCTTCTAATGTAATGCTTGTAAAGTGGCTATCACCTGGCGGAAACATTCTTGAGGAGCGGCCACGCTGGATGTTTCCTGAAGGTACGCCTCCCATTCAAACCGCCGATTTGGAACCATTGAGAACGGCCGAGAACACGAAGAAGCAGCGACTGGGGAAGATGCCGCTGTGGGGCTCGGAGTTGACGGGACTGCATTGCTCGAAGTTTCGCACGAATTTGTCTCTTCCGCAGCACCGGGTGGACATTCTTCCTCTGTATTGTAGAGAAGATCATGGTCAATTTTATAGGTTGGCAATTAAGTGTGCCTAGACCATTAGAATTCACGTAGTAGTTGAACTAAATTTCAAATAAATCTAAATCGTGTATAAGTATTAAAGAGTAAGCAGCTGATGGTCGATGTTTTTTCAATGAACTCCACTTTTACTTGTTTGGAAACAGAATAAACTCAATTTCATCATTGGATAGAAATAACAAAGATACTTCGGGTGGGGAACAAGCTCCGCGTGTGGCTCCGGACCAATATATATGCGAATCTTTGCTTCTTACTTGTATACTGAGGCTCTTCGCCAAGTTTGGATTGTTTTAGGTACGCCGTCTTTCGATACTTATTCCTACGCCACAAGTTAGTGGGAGGGAAAATGTCTCTAAAGGGGTAAAGTGTGCTTTCACAATTGAATAAACTAAACGTGGTCCTGCAGGGGAAATTAAAAACTCTACCTTAGCTGACACAAAGTATAATTCTCCTTTGTAAACAAGTTGAAGCTTTTTGATGACACATTCGAAACAGCAATCTATCCCTCTTTCCTTCTTTGCGCAGCACCCTGCAGAAGACCGGTGTTGAAACAAATATAGATGGATACGTGAAACAAGTTACACAACTGCAAGACATGTTTACTTTGCGGTTTGAGGACTTGGACCAAAAAAGATCACAGGTCACATTTCTCATCGACCCGTTTAATGCTGACACCGACTGCCTGAAAGTTCCACTTGTTACTGATAAGGCAGCAAGTGAACTATAAATGATTGAGCTAAGCGAGGACGATAGACTGATATCTCTTTTAAACGAAGAGCTGCGTCAACTGAGAAATACCCGTGAGTAAAAAGAGTCGCTCTCAAGCTGCTATCTATTTTCTCGTCAACAATATGTCTGTGAAGAGCTGTTTTCTAGTTTGAAACACGTAAAATCAATGCTCTGGTCCGTTCTGACTGACACTCATGTGAAGGAATAGCTCCGAGTGGTTATAACTTAATACAAACCTGATCTACAGAAGATTACTGAAAACAAAATTGAGATTATCATCCTATCACCCCAACATGGTAACATGGTGGGGCTTGTCAACCTCGTTCGCCATCCCAGTACCGCATAGCTCATACTGAAGTACGGATTTTGCCCACATTAACCTTACCAGTGCTGCCACCACCCACAACCACACCAATCCAAGCTCTAGCATACTTTCCTGCAATATAAAACGGGAGGTATATAGGTACTGAGAGAGTCTATTTCCACGAATGCAATAGGAACAATAGTTGAATCGATTTTGAAAATCGAATTCAGTGGTTGTTCATGTTAGTTACTGATGATGACCTAACCTTCGAAATCGACTGAACTATTGTTCTCACTACTTTTGTGGAAATATACGCTCTATATACCTACCTCCGTTTTATTATTGAAATCGATTTCCAAAACCTCGTCGCGACTGATTTTATTCGCACTTTCCTGCAGACAATTTGACAAGGACAGGTATCAAGGGACGTTTATCGCGGTGTGACTATTGAAATGTTGAAAATACTCTCCAAAAGATTTCCAGATTCATGTAAATTAAATTAAATTATTCCTTATATGTACGTATTGTTTACAGGAAATTGATTATAGGTTCACTGTTGATGTTGTTAATTTCTTTTTCCTAGTTTCTTTTAAAAGTCATGGAGCTGTTCATACCGGTTTCTTCATACGGTCTGTCAATTTCTTAGTCAAATATTTTTACATTGATTACTGTACTACCTACTCTAACATGTTCCATACCTATTTATACCACCTAATATTTTATTATATTAGTACATAACACTCAATGTATGCATTCTTAGCCACAATTCTCCTTTAAATTAAATTGACCGATCAATAGTATCCTCATTCGCTTTTTCCAGCTGATAGAATTGAATTCGGATACTTGAATTTGAATACATTTCCAAAGATTCTAATCTACGGGAAACACCCAAATACGGCTGGAGCCATGGCATTTGCCTCATATAAAAATCATTTTTGGGACTTTCGATTGCTAAAATACCAAATTTTTTTTCCTGTTTCCGAAAACTCTCCAAATAATGGTGAACATATATTACGAGCCTATATTATGTACATAAGTAATCCTACGGGGTAGAGTGCATTATTTATTGACGTTCTTGTATATTTGATTAAGGCATATTGATTGTGCCTCCAAATTTATAAATCAATTTGACAATAATATCTATGACAGGTTTGGAAGCTCACTAATTGCTTACTTTGATCTAAAACCATTTCAGCTTCGTCTAATTCATGTGGACTGGGTTTGGTATTATCTACGAGTATTTTACCTACTCTAGTAAGTCTCCTGAATTAGCGTTTTCCGTTCAATTGTACGAGCATTTTCAAGGCTTAACCTTTTCTTCTTCTAATTTCTTATTGATTGTGAGGAATGTATTCTTCTTATTGGAAAGCCAATTTTCAAGCTGTCTTCGAGTCAGAAGCTTTAACATCCACCAAAATTCAATCAGCTCCGCTTTTTTCGTGCTACAGAAATACCAGAATGAAACAAAAGTGTACATTCATTAAGGTAGATTCCAGAAATAACGTTGCTCACCAGTTTTTACTTCCAATTTGACGACATCGCTTTGCTTTCGAGCGTCTACACAGTCTTGCGAACAGAAAGTCAGCGAATCGGCGTTCGGTATCTTCATCGGAGAACCACGAACCACAGTATTGCACTGGGAGCACTGAAGGAAAACGTGACATTTTAAGGGTTAATTGACAGTCACACAATGATACAGTCAGAATTGAGTTGTAAATTTATATAAAACTTGTCTGAAATGAACGTGATTTCAAAACGAGCAGTCAACGGCGATTTCCAGGATGCATTTCAGTGAGATGTAATATACAGAATGTAGCTATTGAACACTTATTTAAACGTTATGTATTCAAATAAACAAGTCCAAACACGATGCGCTCGTACACAAAATCCCGGTTTCCAGCTTAGTGTTCGATTACTTTCAAGCAGGTTTACTTTCAGATGAATAAATTCATTACAATTTGAACTCACCTTCACATGTCCCTTTCTAAATTCCGAGAGGCAGGTGGCCGAGCAGAATTCTTTCTTCCCGCTCGGCGTGGGGAGAATGTACTTGAGCGAGGGTTTCTCTTCCGAGCACCACATGCAAACTGACATGTTGCTTTGCGGTGCCGGGGCGGCTGGACCAGTCGCTGGCGTTTTGCTCTTCGCCGGTCGACCTGGAATCCAAAGTAAATGGAACGCCAGGTGGTGAAAAAAAGAAAGAAAAAAGAAATCTGCTCACTTGATTGGAATTTCGGACTGGTTCAGCAGATGGATAATCGACATAACGGTACTCGGGGAGACACTTGCGAGCAAGACGGGTTTGGCCTACAGTTACTCCGATCATGTTGGAGCAGGTGAGATGTGCCCGATTGAGGAGCATTCAGGCAAATTCCATAAAATTGCCGCCGTTTGCCTACTTTTCTAATCTACGGTTATCTATTCCCCAAGGCGTAAGTGTAAATGGGGCTGTAAGGGAAGCAATCAAATCTGAGCCTAAAGCAAAGTATCACGCTCAGCGTATGGAAAACTGGGACCATGAAGGGAACATATCAAGAACCAATGGAGACGGTATTGAGAATTGATAACTCGACTCTCGCTACGAATATAAAGATAGCTCAGAAGCACTGAAAATACCAATAAACTGTTCCAAGTGATTGGAGGCGAATTATAACTGAGCAGGAGCAACTCCATACGAAGCTTTCCGCTCATTAAAATCCCTGTTGCTCGAAATTGGCCGAGGAAACAATACAAAATATATTATTGTGTTAAATACTTGCTTTTTATGTAAGAAATGAAACACTCAGGGACCAACCAAGAAATTGTTCAACCAAACCATGGTGAACTTCTTGTTCTTGAGCTATGTGCATACTTCTCCACCATTCTTCGAGTTTACCTAAATCCAACTTCTACATTGAGATGAGTATCCAAAAAATTAGTATGCGAGTGTATTTGGTTCAGCTTATTGCCTTCATCACCAGGGCAGAAATACAAGCAACAACCCTTTTCACTCAGGTAAATGATACAAAACCAACAACCGGCCATTTTCATGGTGAGGTTGCCTGTGGATAACCCACACTTGGAGCAGTAGACAGCAACAAGTACCAAGTAGGGTTTCTTTACATAATTAGACTGATGTACCCCTCATACATCAACAGAAGTGTAACTTGAGCCTATGTAGTATGGATCTTCATTTCAACATCAGAACTGTGGGTGTCCTGACGCCGTGGAGCGATACCCTGAATGACTGACAAGGTTCGTTCATAAACCTACACCGAACTTGTTTTTCAGATGAACGTATAAGGTCGATGATCTTAAGGGAAAGCTCAGTTTCGCTGCCCAGAAAACCCATCGGACTACCAACTAAGCCCAATAACGGAGGAAATCTGCTAGAAAATAGTAAATCGTCTCGGTTGTCCCATACACGATAAGTTTTTCAATTCATGCAAGTAATGAAAACGACTCACCTCGCATCTTCCAGCAGAATATTATCTACGCGAACCGGGAAATGATGATTTAGCGATTCGAGTTCAACCTACGTTGTCTCTTCAGTCTTCACTGCCACAAACCCGAAACACCATTCGATTATCAACTGGCGTTTTAAAGAAATACGCGAGTATTTCCATGTCGGCGACGACCATGAAACGTATTTAAAGTAAAATAGATTTTAAGAGTAACCTAATGCGACGATCTATAACGAAAATAACCAGAAATAATTATACTGTCTGATATAAACAATCATGCCGGACACAGACATCGACAAAACAGGAAAGGTGTCAGTAATGCCAACCTGAGAGCCACATCCGCTAACAAGAATTAACTCAAATTTTGAAAATTATTACTTCTTCACGATTAAGTTATACAGAGGGAAAATTAAAAATCCTTACAGAGTTTCCACAACTTAAGGGCTACTATTTTTATAAATCCACTCTTCTGGTCGCTAAGTAAATAAATCACATGCTTTCTAGTCGCGAGAAGCCTCACCTCCACCACGCTTTAACAAGACATATAAAGCGTAAAACTCACTGTCTACGGTCGTGATGTCATCTGATTTATAAAGCAGTGGTTATTTTGATTTAGCCTAGTGTTTGACGGCGCCGATTCAATCCTTTAAAATATAATACCGAAGCATTCGAGAATGGTGGATACTGACTGTGCAGACAGGGGTGAGTTACAATAAGTTATTTAAAATTGTATTGAATTATATTTGTGCAGTTGCAATTCAACTCGATACGACAGGGTAAGTAAATGCAGACAATTATTTCACAGGGGTTGCTAATTTCTCGGACTAGGAGCATAAGACCTTTTTGAAGTCTCTGGTTTCATTTAGGTTCCCTTACCTAAATTCGTACTCAATTTGTTAGCGCTCTGCTGTTTCAGAGATCTAACCTGAAACGCCGCCTAAAAAAGCCGGTACAATACAATACTACCTACCTATTGATCTTTCCCCTATTCTAACAAAATTATGAAAATATATTTGTAATTATAATAATCAGTCAAATAAGCTTTCTTCATCCACATCCTGATACGAATGGAACACGAATCAGGTTTTGAAGCAACTCAGAGATCTTGTCAGCGCAACTTACGATTTGTACTATTTTCCTGAAACAAACCTTAAACTACATTTTTTTTTAAATTTTCAGCTATGCAACCGCTAAGTAAGAGATTCAAGCCGGCAAATGAGAAGAAAGATCATCTGAAGGATGGTATAGAAAACGGAGCTCCCATCAAGAAAGGCGTTCTACTGTCGCTTGTTACTGGAGAGCCGATGGAAATACCCGAAAAAGATATCGTGAGTTATGCGCTTGTGACTACCCATGTACACATGGCTACAAAGGCTACAAAGTATTTATAGGCATTCTCTTTCGTTGAAATACGGTTTCGTCCTCTGAAGAAAACCATGTCTTTGCAGATGGGAAGATGCAGATCGGTGGCGGAATTCGAGAAGTTGAATCGCATTGGAGAAGGAACTTATGGGATAGTGTGTAAGTGATTTTCCTACTTACTAGATACGTAGATCACTTTCTGGGAGCATGTTAGGGCAGCCGCAGACGAGGCATTGCACATGACGACAGCACTCAACAGGCTAGCGGCAAACGTCAAAGGGCAGAGACCTTGCAAGAGAAAGCTGATAATGTCAGTGACCAATTCAGTCATGCTGTACGGTTACTATCTATCGCATACTGAAAGCGACTAACGGCTGTTCAATCCCGAGGGGTGTTGGAGAACGGTTACAGAGCGGTGTTGGAGCCAGCTGCACTTGTATTAGATGGGGTCATCCTGATACACTTACTGGCTGCAGAAAAGAAACGTATTCATGATGGGAGAGTAGAGCCGAGGAAGACAGTAGTAATCAAAGAAGAACGGGAAAGGACATTGAACGACTGGCAAATCATTTGGAACAATGAATCGAGTGGTCGATGGACAGTAAGGCTGGTACCAGAGGATGAGAAGCCACTCGGGAGGTACATAACTCACGCAATTCCTCACAGGACACGAGGTTTTCAGTCAAAACCTCATCCAGAAGGTCATCGTAGAGAGCCCAGGGTGTTAGTACTGCCCAGAAAAAGAAGACGGAACCCACATCACTGTTTAAAATCCTCATCATACTGACCAATAAATATGAAAGTGCGTAAATATGTAAATAGGAACCTTGTAAACCCGTTACACTTGGGGGTCAAAGGGGACAGCGTAGTATAATCCTCTTCCTTGCGGGGAGTTGACCTGCTTGCCTGGGAAGGACTTGATGAATTCCACCGGGCAGACAACTGAGTGGCACCAGGACCTGCTCTCCAACCCAAAGAGTTGTGAAAAATAGTACCAGGTTAGGCACTTAGGAGGGTGAGGTTTTAATGGGTTGGACGCCCACATAATCAGGAGGAGGCCGCCCCTATTATCTCACCACCAAGCATTTTTAAAGCCGAATGGGTGGTGTATTACTTCAGGAAATTGGTAGTTGTCCTTTTTTATTTTGTTTAATCGTATTTATTATCATTATTATCAAAACTGATTGACATTTACCTTGTTGTAGACCGAGCCCGAGACACGAAAACAGACTCTATCGTTGCTCTGAAGAAAGTCAGGATGGAGCACGAACGCGACGGCCTGCCTCTGAGCGGCCTCCGAGAAATAGCCGTTCTTCTGAGCTGCTCACATGAAAACATCGTTCAATTGAAAGAAGTTGTCGTTGGCCGGAGTTTAGAAAGGTACCTACCGCTGGCGCTCTTAATAGGCATCACATTGTTAGGACAGCCCCAGTGTCAGTGTTACGTCTGGTCGCAGTGGTCACGTTCTGTATCCAGCGTCTGGTTTCCAGTATATTCCTGGTGATGGAGTATTGCGAGCAGGATCTGGCCAGTTTATTGGACAATATGCAGACACCGTTCACCGAAGCCCAAGTCAAGTGCATCATGATCCAAGTGCTCAAAGGCCTCAAGTACCTGCACAACAACTTCATCGTCCATCGGGACCTGAAAGTGTCCAACCTGCTGATGACGGACAAAGGATGCGTTAAAATTGGTGAGTAGTAGATTTCTTCGGAAGCTTGATCACTGTAAGCTGCTCGGTGCTGTGAAGAAATGTTCGAATTTTCAGCGGATTTCGGCTTGGCTCGATGGTACGGCCTTCCCGTGCAGCCAATGACGCCCAAGGTCGTCACTTTATGGTATCGTTCGCCGGAGCTGCTTCTACAAGCGAAAACGCAGACCACTTCTGTCGATATGTGGGCTGCCGGGTGCATCCTTGGCGAGCTGCTAGGTAAGAACCTTACATTCCACAAGTGAAAATTGTATTAGAGAATCGTTGGGGTTATGATCGTTTCCATTCTTCTCCATTTTCCAGGTCATCGCCCACTCTTACCCGGTCGAAACGAGATACACCAACTCGAACTGATAGTCGATTTGCTCGGCACGCCGTCTGACGCCATTTGGCCGGAATACTCAACTTTGCCGGCTCTGGCCAACTTCACTCTTAAACACCAGCCGTACAACAATTTGAAACAAAGGTTTCCCTGGTTGTCAGCAGCGGGCCTCCGCCTGTTGAACTTCCTCTTCATGTACGACCCGAAAAAGAGGGCCACTGCTGAAGAATGTCTCCAAAGCTCGTACTTCAAAGAGCCGCCATTGCGTGAGTAAACCATCACGTTTATCGCATACAGATTGTTCCTTTTCTGCCTACGTTCCTTCACAGGTTTCTTTTTTTCAGCTTGTGACCCCAAAATGATGCCAACGTTCCCTCAACACAGGAATTTGAAGGGCAAGGGCAGCGCCAACCCACCCGCTCCTTCAATCGACACGGGAATGAACGATCAAACTATGAATTTACCCGCCATCACGGACTTGGTGAGCTACTTGAATTTAATCAGAAAACATTACAATACTCACCATTTATTGTACATTTTCCCTTCAATCTATTGTCGTTTGTTTCAGCTTGGCTCATTGGTGAAGAAGAGGACTTACGAGTGAAAACCTTCGTTTGTTTGTTTGATACAAATTTGAAACGTCATTTCTATTCTCAGCCGGAGTATTTTGTAAATTGATCATATACCTAATTTTTTTCCGCTCGGTCGAGCGTTCAACTTGATGCATTCGAAATGATTTGATTTGGTTTTATTCACCATATAATCATTGTGACTGAGATTTATTTTTAAATATTATGGTTTTAATTAAAACGTCTTTAGTTAAAAATGTGTAAAATAAAAAAATCACAAAAGTAAAATATTTTTCATTCAAACCTATACCTTTCCCATACTCAAAATTGAAGATTCTCTTTTAATACGTTTCATCTATTATTCTTCGGTTTTAATCATTAAAACAGCAGAACAAGATGAAGAAAAAAAAATTATTCCAAACGTTCTTTTTAACGACGCTTGACGAATTTTTCTGAATTAGCATTTAGGTAATGATAATTATTTACAAACAAAAATTAGATTTTTGAACTGCCTATTTATATCTATATTATCCGCCTCTTCATCAAACTGAGCCTACTGGGTAATCAGGCCTTGCTGGGCGGATCGGACCCTGCTTTGTCCGTCTTCACGCAGTTAATGTTTTGTGGTTGATTTGGTGCTAATGCAATGGAAGTGGCCCGGGGTAATAATGTGAAGGACATTTTGATAGAGGTACCTACTGAAACGGCACAAGTCGTGCAAAATGTTGTGGGACACTTCCCAGGCACTTCATCACAATAAGGAGGCCCTAAATCAGGCTTTTGCCATGTTATTGTAAATGTATCAGCGCTTTAAGCCGACAGCCTTCCTCTGCAGTTACTGCTTGACGCATCATGGTATCCTTCTTTTCAACTACCAGGAGTCGTACGCAAGAAATTCCGGAGATCGTTGCTGTCCAAATTGCCTAGAAGTCTAACGTGACTGAACTGAGGCCTTGCAAATACAGCTGTTTAGCTCATGTTTTCATCTTTTTTCCTCGGTTTTTCGCACTGGGCCAACACAGTGGAATACCACAGGCAACGGCCTGCTGGACAGGGAGACAGCGAGATCGGTACCTGGAACAGGGCAGGGAGCTTCCTTCCTGCTTAAACTATGCAGATGATGGATGACCGCAATGACAAGGTGCACGTTAGCAGTGGAGGCCAAGCAGAGCAGCAATAGACCCCATGAAACCCATGGCGCCTTCACAAGGCCCCTCGTAGGCTGCCATGAGCAGTCGAACGCGTCAAGGGGCGATTTGCCTGTTGTAAGGGGAAGCCATAGAACCAGAGAGCCAGGCTCCCAAATGACCTAGCGCACAAAAATGTCCAGGAGATACTTTAATGGCGTTAGGAACAGTCGAGCAGGTCCAGGTCAGGCTAAGCAACTCATCTTAAAAGACCTCCCATTTGGCTTATAGCGTCCTCTATGCCTCTGGCATGTATTTCCTTATTTTACTTTATTTGCCAGCTGTACCACTTTCGATAACAGCCCATAAAATTACAAGTTTCTACTCACCTAAATTAAAAATTGGCACGAAATCTCTGAGTATAGCAAGAAGTTCCAATATGGGCATTAAAAGAAAAGTTTTTGTCAAAAATCTTTATTTTGCTCTCAATGATCACCATATCTGATTCCATCTTCAACCTGATCATTTTTTTTTTTCAAGTAAAAAAACCACGGCAGTTGTAATGTCTAACGTACAATAGTTTTTGTTTTGTTTTAATATGCAATCTATTATGTTTTTGAATAATTGCATCATGATCCTTACTGTACAATCACTAATCAACACGCTATCTACTAAATGCTATTTTCACAATCAATATAAAGGATCTCTCAGTTAAATATATTTATTTACAAATTTCGTCTCTAATAAACATTCACACTACTTATTCGTTTCTTTTGTTTTATACATAAATAGTTTTTTCCCATTCTTATCAGTCTAGCTAATTGAAAATGTACATACTGTATACGAGTTTTATTAGGTGAACGTCGATAGAACGCTTCGAATTTTTTTCTGTCCTGCGTAAGATTATACTGACTTTGCTTAATTTATAAATTATGAAAGTGTTTTTCTTTCAGCATTTGGTATATATTTTTGGGAGGCTCCTTCGTTCGTAGTCCAGCGCCAGCGTATTGTAGAAATACCAAGTAAATTGAGGTGAGACATTTCGGACATCTATCTAATCTTGTGGCACACATCGACCGCACTATACAATGACGATTTTTTTTATTTGTTCAAATTTTATTCTGTTTTATACAATTTTTTTTCAATAGAAGAAACCAAAGTTTCCTTTGTATTGTTTGTACGTAAACAATTGTATTTGAGGCTTTTTATTGTACATTTAGTGTTAAGCATCTAATGGTATTTACACAAAATAATCATCAAGGTATATATTTTTTTCACACAAAAAGCAGATCTTATTTACGTCAATCATCGTCGATAGCGTAGAACAAACCGTCGATAAAATGTCACTAGTTGAGGACCAAGGAGCGGGGTAGTTTTTAATTTTGAGTCAAAAGCTCATAATCAACCTGGAGGTTGCCATGGGAGCAGTACGGGAAACCGGGCCTCTCCAGTGACGTCACCGATGTGGTGCATTATCTCGTTAGAGCGCGCTGAGATCTGTCATTCTAGGGGAGGATAATGGTCGTAAACCTAGGATTAAAAATAACAAGTTTTGTTACAGTAACACATACAACAAAAAAAAAAAACTTTTGGGTGAAATATTTAGTTTGTTTTGCAATTTAAAAAAGTTCCAAAACGCTAAACAAAAGTAAATAAATTAAAAAATAAATTAATTAAAAAGTAAATAAAATCAAAAAGTGTTTTATTCGCGGTTATCAGGTTACACTGAGCTATACCTTTATTGAAAAAACATAATGAAGGCACCACATTGTCTTTACAGGGCCTTTGGCGGACACAAAAATCATATTCGATGCCATATTTTTTCAATCGTTCGGATTCTAAAAAATTGAGAAAAATTATAAATGAAATGAACATTTCAGCGGCAGCTTTTTTCAAATGTCCTTGTTTCCCCTCTCGTTTTTCCCTCGATCAAACTCAACTGTTAACAAAATATCAATTTCATTTTCAAAATTTACCCTTTATCCAGGTTTGCACGTGAAATTACCACGCGATAAATTTAGAGGACAACAACTTTAAAACTTAAATTAAAAACGTATCAATTTTTTTCTCTCGCAAAAATCAACATTTTTTTTTCAAAATCAATAAAATTTGTTACTTTAACATCAACAATAAGTAACAGTTTTTTCGTGAGCCGAAAATTCTCCTTGTTTGTGTTTACATAAAACCCTAAGCCAATGGGGTTCGTCAATCGTTGACTTGCACCGTGCACATCTACTTACACACTGAACACATTGTGTTCAAGAATTATCATGTGATAAAGGAACATTCCATACTCTTCATGCCATCATGGCATGTTAAAAGTGAAAATTATAGTTAATTGAGATAAAAGCAACGACGATAAGCATTAAGCCGGCGTTCAGCCAACGTTCAAGTTATAACTAATTTGAAAATAAATTCAATTTCGGGATTCGTCGAGAAAGCGCGCCGTTTAGCACGTCGTACTTTTGATTAGGCAAGTTGAATACGTCAAAATGAAATGTCTTGAACACAAAAACCATTATGGCCACCGATATTACAAAAATACATCAGTTCAGTTCAATTTAGGATGAAAATTCGTGTGTGTTTGAAAAAACGTTTAGGAACCAAAAGGTCTAGATCCAGGGGCCGAGCTCTTTTTCAAGGAGGGCGGCGGCGTCGCTTCTGCCCATGACTCGGAAAATGTTGAGCAGGTCCGTGACGGCAGAGGGCTCTCGGTGACGGGCTTCCCACAGGTCGAGGATGTGGTCGGTCGGACTAGCTTTGGTGGCGAAGTAATTTATATACCTGGAAGAGGGAGGGAGCAGAAGGGTGAGCTGAAGCGAGTGAAAAGGACAATTCTATGATTTTCCTCCAAGGAAAAAAAAATCACATTTTTAAAATATTTTTGACAAAAACAATTCTGTGGAGAACAGTCAGATAGGTAAACCAATAGGGGGTCAGGTACTAAACCTTCTGTTAAAAACGCAATGCACCCGAAGCTTTCTGGCTCTACAAGACGTGCCATCGAAACGCAGGCCCCAAGCATCCGAGTTGAACCTGGACATCATAATATTAGACACAGCAAAGAACGAGACTGAGCTCTTCTTGAGCTACGTTTTCTGCCTGCCCATGCTGGTTCCTGAGATGGTGGAGGATTTTGTGGGAGACTTGATGGCTGAAATTCCCAGTTCAAGGCCGGTTTGCAAGTTTTTTGATTACTTGGTAGAAACCTACATCGACAGCCAATGTGCTCCCTTCCCACCATACATTTGGGCTGAAATGGGCCGCACAATCGACGGACAACGAATGCTTGGAGAGCTTCTACAGCTAATACAATCGCCTGCTCTATTCAGCTGAACCAGACATTTTAAATTGAATTGAATGTGAAACAGTTCACCTCAGTGCGATGCAACCTGGGTAACGTTGAACGAACTGGAACTGGAACTGAGGGTTACGGGAAGCTTGGGGTCCATGGCCTCTGAGAGGAGGCTAGGCGTATACACCCAATCAGTTTAGCGAACACACTGGATCCTGCATATCCTACAAGGGTTGAAGACCTCAGCAGTCTAGCTATCCCTTTCCCCCAACCTGGGACATCATCCTTCCTAGTCATAGCTCTGAGCAGTTCCAGTGATTTTGTGGGCTTGGTGCCCTGATCTGTTCCAGGGCACCAAGGAAAAACGTTTGCTTTAGTTTCTTCGGGAAACATGAAAGTGCTGAAGAACATGGGAACCCAGCTGTTATCCAGAGGCAATTTCAGTTACCTGTTCAATATTGTGACGTATTTCACAAAACTAATTAAAAATGTTTTCCCGTTTATCCAAAGTTAAGGGCGTAATAACAAAAGCTCTATTGTACAGCAGCTCCCGTGGGCCCTATGAAAGCTGATGTTTGGAAACAGCGTCAAGTCAGTGAGTACATAAGTGGTAATTATAAGGTTATAAATCAAAATCATCAAAATGATGATCGATTTGAGTCGCATCTTACCTATCAACGTTTAGCTTTTGGGCAAGCATCCTCCAGTCGTTACTTCGGGCGTTTGGTGGGTCGAGACATTGACATAGCTGCTTTCTAAGCGTTTTACTGAACCTGGAAAAACAAAACAAAAAGATTAAAGTTGGCTTAAAGGAGATTAAAGACGTTTAGTGGTCATTTTAGGCCACCTCAATCCCATCAATCAGTTAAGGATGATCAGGATTTGATGAGAAAGTGTAAATCACGTCTTCGTCCGGAAATCACCTCAGACTTGTCCGAAAATTGGGAGTTGGCGTAGATTTTTTTTTATATTTTTTCTCGCAAGTACCTTTGCTCCAGGTATGGCAATAATTTTTCTTGAGAAAATTAATACCCCCATTCCCACAAAATATAGGATGAAATGAGAGTGATTCATTTATTCAGCTAAGGAACGCTTTGGGAAGTCAGCATGCAAGCACAGTGTAATGAAGGGTGAACAATCTAAAAACACAATGACCTTGTATGAGTTATGGCAATCAAAAGCCTTCAGGTTCAGTGATAAGGCTCTAACATTTTCTAACGAGGTTGATAACATTAATTTTACAACCTCATTGACTAAAACAGTGCCACAGCAACAGCCAGTTACAAGAGAAGTGAGCGAATTGTTGGTCCTGATGAGGGGAGTCAAGTAGGTAAATAAATCATAAACCACACACCATAGAGCGTTAGCAAACTGTGTAGACAGTTTCCAACCTCAACACAGGACAATGACTGTTTCTAACCTCAATGGCAAACACATCAGACAGACAGGTAATATCAAGTATCTGATAAGGATGTGATAACAGCCAATTTTACTGATTTTTGCACGAGCTTGGACCTAGCAAATGTGAGGGCAATGAGATGAGCTTGGAAGTTACAACTGAGTAATTTAATTAACTATGCACAATTCAAATTTTTGCATTTTATTTCTTTAAATGTATTGATATTACTCGCAGTTGATGTTATAGCGCAGTATTAATATTATGAAATGGCAGATTCCAAATACAAATCAAACCAACCAACCTGAAAGGAGGATCACACGTCGTCACGCTGGATCCGCACCCGCTGCTACTGGTAACCGTCCGGCATTTACCGATCGCCGGACTGGGAGGAATCTGGCAAAATAGAAAATGAAAAATTGATGAAATCATAATAGATAGAGAAAAACGCTAATTTTTCGAAAAGGATCACGCAACAGTTTAATAAATTTCAACTGACGATGTTTAAAAACAATTGAGGAAAAATATACCGGGAAACGGATTAAATCATTCAATGCCACCCACCATTACCAGTGATGATAGGGAGGACTCTGGCCTCAATTCCGCGTTCACCCTGAAAATCTGCCTGTGATTCTGGCAGCCCTTCTGGCACGCGAGTACTTTGAAATTGACGTTGGACGTCAGCCGATCCGTTCGCTCCAAAGTGAAAGAACAATGGAGGTGAGTTTGAGTCGAATTCCACACGTGTTGAAAAGGGATTTCCTGAAGAAAGACGAAAAGCAACACGTTACAAACAGAAGACACCAGTGAACGTGAACTGTCAATAAGTTTAGTGTGTTCTGACCTGATACTCAGCTTGAGGTTTACTTCTCCAACCTGGGCCGATGTCTTCTAAGCTCAAACACAAATTACCACCGCCGTCTTGGAACAGGAGGATTTTGGGTTTGTCGACGAGGCAGCCGCCGAGTTTCTTCTCCATTTGAACCACCCCCTGGAAACAGAAACGATATGAATATGGTTCAAGTATCGTAACGGCTGATAAAGTATCAGGGCGTATAATTCCAAGAGCCAGCTGTCCAAAGGAGGTTTCTTTATTTCTTTTTGATGCGATCAAGACACACATTTCCTGAGTATAAATAAAATTGAGTTTTCAAATGAGACGAGTTCATGATTTTTAAACCGAGATTTAGAAGCAACCATCGTCCGAAACGGATGCAAGCAAACGTGTACATTGTGAATAGTTGAAAAACCATTTTCAAAAATTTCCCGAGATTTTAGCGAATTTATATTCAAGAGAGTAAGCCCAAATTTGGTTTGAAAATTTAGAGAAATTTGAACTTTTTGACGAAAGTTTGTGGCTCACCACCTTGCGTATTGATTTCGATAGTTCTTGATCACAACCAATAATTCTGATGAACCTTTAACAACCGGGTGCCTTTGTGGTGCATTGAATTTCGTACCTCGAGAGCAGCAACGGTGTCCTCGAGCGTGTAGACCCTAATGCTGTAATCGAGCGGCTGTGATGTCTGTGCCGGCGACGGGGCAAAAACAGCTAATCGCAACATTTTGACTGGACGAGCGACTGGGAGCATCGGATTAGCCGCTTCTCCGACGAGAACGAACCTTGTCAGCTGGTCGGACACGAGATAGACTTGACTTTGGTCCAATTGTGTGAACACCGGAGTGTTGATGGTTTCTTCTCCGAGAGCGACGATTTTCTAGAACGAGAGGAAGCAGAGGGACCTTCTGTTAGCGCACATTGACGTCAAACCGGACTTGCTTTTTGTGATTTCCTTCAATTTTAGTATATACCCCTGCATACATGTAAACATTTAAAATATGATTTTATACCTATAGAAAAATGAAAAAAATTACGTATTTATACTTCATGTTTATCTTATATCTTCGCAGGCTTGGTAATTAGACAATTATTTTTGCATTTTTCAATGTGTATTCAAAACAATGGTGTAGAAACGTGGGAGTTCCATGAATTTTAGCAAATGAATATTTTGCACATACTGACATTTGGAAATGCATACAAGAATGCATGGAATACTCCAGGATAATGTTTTATTATTCTGGATTATTGCGGGTATATTGTCGAGAGCACATCAAACGTCTAGTGAGTGTCATGCACTATGTGTACACGCTAAGGTCACGCCATGACATCTACCAGACACTCGATGAGTCGTAATGATAATTACATTTGACACTACCTGCCAGACGGGGGTCGCCTCCGGTGGGGAGTCAGATGACCAGACAGAGACGCTCCATTGCCCATGTTTGAGGGAGGCGCAGTGGTGAAAATTGAGGATGACGGGCTTTTTGAAAACCACTCCGGCGGGGCCACAGAGGACAACGGGACTCAGTTGCGTCTGGCGATCTGCAAAAATAGTTTGGTTTAACTTTTTATACATTATGGTAAACGCTAATTGATCTGAAATGCTAAAATATACTAAATATTAAATTATCCACAAAATTGCTTTCTCAATTTTCTTCAAAGTTATGCTGGTTGTTCCTCAACTGTTGCTTTTATAGCTGCAAGAACTCATCTCCCTATCTCCCATTCCTCCTCATATCAACATTAGCAACCCTGCCCTCTTCATCTGTACAACTCCAGTTAGCAGATCAATCACCAATTAATCTCCTCTTCAATGCTGGTTGATTTAATAAAATTTACAGTTTGTTCATAAATTAAAACGTTTAATTTGTTCTAGGATATGTTGAGATTGGTTTATAAAATGTTGAATTAGATTGGAAAATTCTATAAATAAACGCAATTTGGTCAGCCCCATTAGGTACAAATCAATATATCCGTTTAATAAGCCCGTGCACCACTCACCCGTCAGCTTGGGGCGGTGACGGTCATCCCGGAGCACGGCGATGTAGATGTCCTCTTTGGAACCCCGTGGGATGGCGCCTTCCGGGACTGTGAGGGAGACGCCGGAGTCGGGGAGAGACAACCGCCCCCCGGCGTTGTTCATCGTCACCCACGTCACACAGTCGCTGTCGAGTCCTCGAACTGGAACGCATTTCGATTCGTAGGCGGAATCAACGTTTGAAGGCGCTGCCGAAAAGAAAATGATGAATTAATATACAATTGAGAAACATTTTGTTTAGAAATTCAGTAGATTCAAAGGTAAATCGTGACCAATAGTAGAATACTGTGGTGACGTTTGGGTGTGTGGGTACGTCATGATGAAGTGAAAAAAGAGAAAAGAAATCTGAATTAAGGCACCTATCTCTAAGAGCAAACAGTGCTAGGTAGTTGGGTAATGTGCTCAATAGCCTCAGGTATATCGTTTCAAATTAATCCTGAATGGTGCTGCCATGGTAGACATGATTATTCATCTATCATGAGGATAATTTTTCTCCTAAATAATACGACATGCGACAAGTTTGTTGAGACGCTCACAGGAACAAGAGAAACTGGTGAGGCTGTGCGAGGACGAATGAGGGTGCTCACGTCCGGACTGATGCGCTCCAGACTCCTCCGAGTGAGTCGACGTCGACGTCGACGGGGAAGCGCCGGGCGGGGAATTGAGGTGCGGGACGTCGTAGTGGTGCTCGGAGCAGGACCTCGGCAGCCCGTATTTGTCCGCCGCGTCGGAGTACGGGTACTCGTAACAGGCGGGGACCGACAGGGGGATCACCACAGTTCTGGTCAAATCTGGCTGGTGCCCGGAGTGGAGGTTTTTCTTGTCGTCATCTGGGTAGTACTCCGCTTGGTACTCTGCGAACAAAAGCACATTCATCCATTATCAAAATGTTATTAAATTGAAATTACATTTCGGTAGTTACATATCTTTTAATTTCCAAAAATAATATAAATAATATGAGATTTTTCTTCCCTCATAGTTAAAACTGGTCTACCGAATAAAAAAAGCCACAAATTATTTCACAATTGTTCCACAGTAGGAAGTAGAATCATTGAGGGTCTGCGAAGTACGTAGCAACTTACAAATATTGAGAAATATTCGAAAACTCATTTTCAAAATACACTTTTTTACCCATACCTACCCCTAAGTTGGGCCGATCGGTGTGAAAAATTTCGAGGAACAACTAGAGCCAGAGAGAGGTCACTGACCAGAATTTAACATTTTTAGCAAAAAATTTCTAATAGCAAAAAAGACGTAGACGATGAAAGGTGTTCGGCAAATGGGAATTTTGGTTTCTGATCTAGACAGTGTAAACTGTCAAATTTTGGCGGGAATCGGGCATGTTGATTATTCAATGAGTAATAAACTAAAACAATGTTTCCCAAAATTTATCCTTTTCCTTTATTGAGGGCTTGTGAAATGTCCTTTCACAGTCGCTAAATCAATATTTTGACGCTAGCAAGTGAAACCAACGCGTACAAGGTTTATGGGAAGGTACTTTAGTTGCCTACCTGCAGGGATTTACAGCCAGCAAGGGTGACGTCTCAGTTGGAATCGCGCAAGAATACAAACGACTCCTCATTACTCGGCCTGTCTAGCCACGACACGAATCGGGCGTAAAACCTCGTCGACAAAACGTTGAAACTTCGCGATATATATTTGTCCCCCTTCCGAGTGGCTTTTAGTTCAAACAGAGTCGGATTTTAGCGCATATTCCCCCGTTTTCTCGGTCCAATAGGGAGAAATTGCCTGCGCCGTAAACCCTAGCAACGAGCCGAGACCCCAGAAAGTAATTACCGCTCCAGAGATATTCCCTACCCTGCTCGTCACCCTCAGACATCACTTTCGTATATAAACTCGGAGAATTTATTGCACTTAAGGGATTGTTAACATGTTGAAAGCTCCCCGTACGTGACGGCCTTTTCCCTTCAACAATTTCCCGCTACTCTCAAGTCTCATCTTCAAATAATTGTCAGCTTTTTCGCAACAAACGCTTGTTAAAAATATCGCCTCTGACCGTTTCCTAACTGAACCGTTCCATAAACGAAACCAATTACCTCGATCTGCCCTTTTATCATTTTTTCCCTTCTCTCGAAAAGCTGTCACATGTCTCGTGTAGCGAATTTTAGATCGCGATTATTATTTATTCTCTTGAAAAATGAAACCCCTTTCTCGTAGAGGATTCTCCTACCTATTATTACGTGTTCTTCCCTTGGAATGGCAGTTTTTCAAGTCGTTATTCTTTTTCTGTCTCTCCTAACTGCCCCCTCGTTAGTTGGGACGTTGTCAATCATTTCAACTGAAGACAAAGTAACTTTTATTATGATTTGTCACGTCCTAACTAAACCTAACAGGAGGTTGTTGTAAAGGCAAATTAAAGGGTGGAATGGTAGAAATTCGCTCGATATTTTGTTCAATTAAATATTATTCATTCCTCCGTTTGCTCTGCAGAAAGGGCCAATAGTCCGCAATTATTTTCAAATGTGATTCGTTTATTATTCATAGGATCTTGGTCGTTAAGAAAATTCTGTCTTAGAGTGTTTGAAGAACAGGACAGCTCTTCTTACGTTATAGTAAGTACCAACCAGTCCGAACAGAAATCGCTGGAATTTAACATCTTGGACGCATTTAATTTAGAAATTTTCCGAGAATTTACTGTCCTCGAGTACATTAATGATTCAAATAATGTGCAATTTTTGATAAAATAACTTTTAAATTACCAATTTATTGATTTATTAGTTAAATAAATAAATTAATGAATAAAATGAAACGTTTTAATCCGATCGTCACCTACGAATCAACTGAGTTTCGAGCAGTGAGGGGGGCCCGGACATGCACGGTATCGCTTCCAAATAAATTTTGAAAATTAGTTCAGAGAGGTCCGATGGCTATTTACCACATGGACCTACCGTTTTCCAAAAAAAGAAAAAAAAACATAGCACATATTTAGGAGGTTTCAAAAAACGATGCGTCCATGCTAACGGAATGATCGTACAGCTGTGGCATAAACTTGCAGCGTTGCAGGCAAATTCATGTGTTTATGCAGGTCAATTAAAGATCAACATGTCAACTAGAACCCAAGCTTAGTGATATATAATTTCCGTCAAGGAAAGTCAAGTTTCCAGGTATGAGACTGGATTTTAGTTATCGATTTCACATAGAACCGAGTAGAAAAGAAATCTTTAGGGAAAATAGCAAAACGTACATGAAACTCGTTCAATCGTGTGGTGAACCAGGTAAATTGCCTTAAACTTGATATCGATAAATTAAACAGGTGAAAATCACAAGAGGAAAAAAGTCCAAAAACAATTGCGTCCATTATTTTATTTTCATTAACACTATAAACTGTTTTTGTAAATTCTAAAAAATAAGTACATATTCACCTACAGATCTCTTTCTTTGCAACTAATCCGTATATGAAATTGAAACCAACAAAGCTTCCTTAAGTCGCCGTCGTACGGAAGATGTAGGCCAACTTTTGTGTAACAGCTGTAGGACTTCTTATTCTTTGTATAAAACTAATGTTCTTTCGAGCAGTCGAGTGAAGCTTCAAGAAGACAAGAAGCGAGTTATGGGTTTCGAAGAGTTGGAAGTGAAAATTTAAATTAACCCGAGAATAGAGACGAAGAGCAGGAAGGTCTTAATGTAAACGGCGGCCTACAAACGGCACAACCGCCGTCCTCGTGGGGCCGCTCAGTAAACAATTTACTCGGTAATCCGCCGTAATAGGATCCGAGGATTAGGGAAATAATGACGCGACTTCCCCACGGAAATCGTCTTTGCCAGGTCTTTCGCGTTTGTTCCTCCTATGCAAGATACGACGGCCTCTGGGGCCACTGGAAACCGCCAACTGTTGTCGGTCCCTTTCCGTTTTAAATCCACCCCTAGGGGCCAGTAAATCGAAGTATGAATTAGAAGTAACGTCGTCCTACATACAGTCGTGTGGGGAGGCTGGATCAGGCGTCTTATATTTGGAGAGTATTACACACAAAAGCGGCGGAGTAATGAAAATAAATGTCGGGTCGTTTGTCATTATCTAAATAAGACTTGGCGACTATCAGGGAATCCTTCGGCGGTATATCAGACCTAAGTGGCTTTCATTGCCTCGCGCGTGCTTGTATTTTATTCAAATCGTCTAAAAAACACAAACAAGGGTGGAAATTGGAGTTTAAAAAGCTGATGTTCTGAACGGGAGTGACACGTATAAATGACGTTTGTGTTGATTGTACTGTTACAGAGATGTTTTGATAGATAAATTTTGCGACAAATTGAAGATGTCCTGCCGTGAAAATCCGCCCCTTACAGATTTCCTATGGGGTTCGGTGAGTGAAAGTGCCCTAAAGCACTGGAATGCGCAACATTGCCAAAGCTGTAAAAACGCTGCAAATTCCTTCACAGGGGTTGGTTATTCCTCGGACCAGAAGCATACTCAGTTCAATCGATTCAGCGTCCAAAATTTAGTGGAATGTGATACCCCACACGACTAGGTACCAGAAATCTCGAAAACCCATTTTTTAAAATACACGTTTTGATCCCTCCTCCACCCCCCGAATTTGGTCCAATCGGGCTGAAACTTTTCGAGGACCAACTAGAGCTGGATACGCCAACGGCAACGGCCATTTGCTCTTTTTGATGTAGGTAGACACCTTGAAATACCCAGACAATTTTCGAAGTACCCAGAAAAGTACTTTTCGAAGTACTTTTTGCATGAAATATTTCAAGGAATAACCAAAACTGAGTGAAGTAATCATATAATGCGTATGATCAGGGAGAGATATCTTTCAATTAAATGAATTTTAAAAACATGATGCAAGTTGATTTTCAAATTTTTTAACCTCTGACTTATAGATTGTTCCTCATCAGTAAAATACAATAAAATAGGTACCACATCACATCATCATTTCGGGTTCTTTAGTTCGGTGTTTGGTTCTACAGTTACTTGAAGGAATCGTTTTCCGCTGCTTTTCCAATTTCTTCAGGGATGCCACTAAGGTCTTAAGCTGTAGTTCCTCATCATTCTGCAGGATCTGGCAGAATTCTCCCTGACGAAGTCAATTTTTCGTTATTTGACTTGAAATTGTTCGTCAATCTATTCTCAGTTTCGGATTCGATGAAGCTGCGATTGGCTCTCAACAGTTTGCCCGAGTGGTGTTGTTTGAATGAGGTATCTCTGAATATTGCAAAGAATTCTGTAATTTATTTGTCCACATCCGTTTCTCCGGATGTTTTATTTGTATATCCGTTGGATGGAGAAACAATCGGCCGAGTACAGTCCTTTAGAGATTTTGTGTAGTTTCTGACACCCATCTTACATTTGTGGATCATATTGACGCGCCGATTCCAGCGCGAGCACAAGGGTTTTGAAGAGGTCTAATCATGATTGCACAGATATTGAGGCTTTGGTGGTTCCCTTCAACGCATTTATGCGCTCGACGCTCGAATATTGCTCGATGTGGTCACAATTTTATCCTAATGCGTCGGATTGGATTGATAGGGTGCAGCATATCGCACCCGTCGTGGAATACTGTCACATCGCGAAAAGGACCAGATGGGTTCAAGGTTATTACTGGAGGGAAAGATGTAACAGTATGCAGCAAATGCAGCAGGCGAATCCCCTCAACTTGAAACTGTAACTACCCCTGTCCGGCGGCCAACTACTGGACTGCGCTTGGTTCTCTATTCTACGAGCAAATTGAACGCTGCCGTCACAAACAGAAAAATGAATTTTTTGAGATGTGACAGTATTCCACGACGGGTGCGATATATTCTCACATTTTGTAAATTAGGGGCTGATTGGTCTGTTATCAACTCTGAAAACATTCTGTGCGGACAGAAACCTTTCTTGCATCGCAGTAAGGATATTGATAGTGTATTCTCTCGTCCAAACTTATTCACAATCTGATTGACTCTCTGTCCTTCTTGGCTCTCTTGTTTTCAATCTACCCTTGTACTTGACCTCAGTACGTTTCATGTACTTTCGACTAAGACTAATTATTAACAAACTCATCCACTAATTAGGACTCAGTCTCTTATGAACTCATTGTTCAGAGAATAATATCAATTTATTTAACACTTCTTTGATTAGTTTTTAGAAAAGTCTCAATCTTAACCGCTTGTAAAAATAGTACATACGTACAGTCATCTTTTTTTTTATAATACTATGTAATACTATGTTTTATAATAGTATGTATTTTCCCTTATCAACTGTTCATATTGTCACTCACCAGTGTTTAATTCCTGGATACAATTGTTCATTTTTTTTAAATTGGGCCATTGGCCTGTGTATCTTGAAATAAAAAATAAAAATGACAACTTCTAGTAATTATGAAATGATTTACTAACGATGTATTGAACAATTCTATGAAGACACGGTACCCACTCACTAGCAAGGCTCTCTCATTTTGAAACTACAATGACGGTTCTAAGGGAATTTCGTGCCGCGAGGCAATACGATCTCAGAGTATGATGCCCCATAAATGAGGGATGAAGAAAGGATGAACCGTAATCTCAACTAGGCCCGACTGAGCATCCAGCACCCTTATTAATTAGTACAGCTCCGGCCATGATTTAGGCGCCCTAACCCTCAGGCCTGCTTATGTTTATATCAGGTTTCCTTTCCCATAGGTCCTCTCCGCCTCTGACACTACTCATCTATCAACAAATTGTTTTCAACTGTGGACCTGCACCGTTTTTGTCCGAAGGCTCGTCTTCAGCGTCGGGACGAGTAACGGGGGTGGTTTCGGATTTGTTTCTTGCTGTTGCGTTCGTTAGGAAAATCCGTCCCGAGCTTGACAGATGAAGCTGTAATACGTTCCATGTGGGTCGGAGCGACCTTTTAGGATCGTTACCGTTGCAGACAAACCTCACGTGTAGGTCTCAGAGCTTGTCACCTTTAATCAGCACCAGTTTATCACTCCTTTTTAACTTTCCCCAACATATGACACCATTGCGTGGGACGGCTTCGCTCGAGAATATGGGTTTTTATCTCACTGTCACAACCAGCCAGGGGTTTTCTGTAGCAAAAGGCGTTCTCTTCTTGTGCGGCGGAATCCCAGATTCATCATCGTTCTCAGCCTCTATTCATTTCACGAAATAAATACCCCACCCCGCTGTGAATGTTTGAGGAAAATGAGTTTATTGAACTTCCATACACAATACACAACTGCTGAAAGGATAAAACATTCCCAATCCTTTCATCGAACATAAATAAAAAGTCGGTTTTTTTTTAAATATTTGAATTTCCACATCAAAATCCACATCAAGGCGAGATCATCATTTTTTTCAAAATTGGATTTCCGTTATTGGGTGACACATCAGGAGAGTTCTCACAGGAGTATATTTCAGTACGATGATTGGAAATCCTTCATCTAGTAATAGAGGAGTTCTGGGAAATATACCATTTGATTTAGCGTTGGGAAAGACAAAGCAAGTTTCGACCACCGTATCAGTATGAAATAAATAGTTTAATTAAAACTAAAGTCAATGAATCACTCACCGGAAACAGCCATGTTGTACATGCTGTGGTCTCTTCCTTTTCTTCTAAATAACCGGAAAATTAGGGCGGACAGAACGGCAAACACTGTACAGGCTACAGCAAGCCCTATGTATAGTGCGACGTCAGTCTCCACTTCCGCTCTCGTGGCTGAAACAGAATAAACAATGACCATGAAAAATAGCAATTCACTACGAGGGAAAAGGGATTAAAATGGGTTTTGCTACTAAGAGGATCTCTTGGTCACCAATGAATACGCATGCACTTCATTCAACTTGTCCTTGAAAATCGATCATAAACATCTCTTGCCTCATATTGACAATTTGGCCTTGATTATCTACCAAGATTATCGATGGTGATTGACGGGAAATTGACGTAAAATGCCTGAAGTAGTAAACTGATGATAGTCCTAGTCAAAATGTTGTGAAAAAGGAGCTGGACAAGTAGCAATTGATTCTAATATCGGAGCAATGGAATTCCAAGTTTGTCACCTCGAAAAACCTGAGAAAGGTAGTTGAAAGCTGAAAAATCTGTGAAATATTTCTATTTGTATCGGTTTCTGCCATTTTCGGCGATAAAGGGATGATTTTTTTAAGACCACGATCGCAAATCTCTCAATTAAGAATACATTTGGTAGAAAATCAAACCTCACGGGAGTCTTCACCTGCAATAGCGGAGATACAGCTCGTCAAAAGTACGCCACATTTTCCAAAATATCAATTTGAATATTGATAGTGTCTTTTTCCGGTTTTTCGTCAATTTTGAACATGAAGGGCTTGATTTTAGTTCATGGAGACGGTGGAGTTTTAGAGGATATCAAATGGAAACTGATTGGGGGATAAAATTGGTGGCTCTGTGCGTTTCAGGCCAACATTAAAAAACATCTTTACCATCCCAAGGCGATGATCCCTACCGTACTAGGTTATTATCTGTGATGGTCCCTGCCAAGCCAGGCATGCAAAGGAGGGATAGGGAGAAACCGTTAGTGCAGTGATAAGCACACCTTCTGTGTAGCAAACAATGTTAATAAACTGTTAAATCCGTCCTCAACGCACCCTGGCGGCAGTTTCGGGGACATAACTTGCCAATTTTCCGCCCTTCTTCCTTCAGCCGCGGATCTCTCCGAGACGAAGTCCTCAAAAATGCGATCTTTCCTACAAGATCTGACTGAGGAAAATTAAACCATTGCGGATGAATACACAATGCCTTAACGAAACCATTACTGAACTAAACAAAATGCTACACAATGGTATTGACCGCGCGTTCTGCTCCGGAAAATCTACAATTGCGTGTTTACAATTCGTTAGGTACCGCGAAAACCTCCCCAATTACACTTGCAGCCGCGGGAGGCTCAGCCATCCCGTATTTTCCTCGCTTCCCTTCTTTCTCTCGCCAACTCTTTCCAACCCCCAACCCCTTAACGAGGGCACTTCTGGCAGGAAAAGAGACGGTCGTTATTTTGCGCCAATACCCGAACATTCGCCCTACACTTGTTAACAGTTTTTTTTTCTTCTTTTTTTCCATTCCAGGGACCTAAAACCGTCACCGATAATTTGAGGCCTCGACGGGAGTCATCCCTTTTTATAGGCCCAATTACCTTCATTTTAAGTGAAAATCGGTTTCCCATCAGCCAATTTTTTCTCGCTCATCCTTACGTTCGGAGTCACCCAACCGCTGGACTATGCCGCAGAGCTAAATTGGATTGTTATAGCGGATCAATGGGCTTTGATAGAAAAGTTGGGCTGTTAATTCCCTTAATTTCCTTCGCGGCGGCGAACGTGATGCAAATGTGTTTCCATATTATTCTAATTGTACTGTATAAATGTTCAATCAAGCACAAGCGCATCGAAAACTACGCCAGTTTTACCATATATGTGACTCTTTTTACCAAGATATAATCAGAGAAGCACAAGATACAATTCAAGAGTTTTATGAAATACGAAATCTGCATTAGTCTTAAAATATTATTTTAAGACGATAATCCTTGGTGAGTACTCAACTCGTCTGTGGTTCGAAAGATTTCTACATAAAATAATCTTGGCCAGTCAGTTCTGCCCCACAGAAATGGTCCTTTTCAAGACATAACCATTCCTATTACAATCCAATGTATAACGAGCTCTCCAATATTTCGTTGAATAGCAAAGAACAACGATGAACCCCTACGTTTATCCCACTTCGCCTTATTTTGTATAATAAACGACGGTTATCATTCAAGGAAGGAAATTCAAGAAGCACGGGCGAGGAATTTCCGAGAGCTTCCTGCCTTTAGAAATCATCTTCATTAGTGGCTTCCCCTTTCTGAAAACCTTTATTAATTAAGGCGCAAAATAAAGTAATCCTCAATACTCAAGAAATAAAGAAGGGTTTTCCTCCAGGTTATTTACAACCATCGTTGTATAATTTCTACTATTATTTTAATTAAAAGGAGAGGAAGCGTTGGTTTTGCGGAGCTGTCGAGGATTTTCTTAGGGGGTAGCGCAGCCTTTTCAATGGCATCATTATTCACGATGTCAATTCAGATGAGATGAGCTCGAAGTATAAAAGTGCATCCGGACGTTTGGAATATTCATCGCGCAACAGACCGTCCGGTACACTTTTGTAGTCAGGAGGAAATGGAACTTGTAAAATTTATTTTTCTCATCGCCTATTCAAGAAACATTGTCGTTTTTTGAGTGAGGAAGGGGGAAACCTTCCTGAAATACGATTCAGAATAGGAAATACAAGTGTTTTTCTTTAAAATGAATAGATATTAAAAGGTTTCTCAGAAAATTAGTCATATAAACACATCTCATTTCGAAATTTTCGGGTTCCGAGGCGTATGTGTCAATACTATCTCCTCTATTCGACGTTTGGTTGACAAAGTTCCTAGGGCCGGTTGCCTGCATATCGGATGAGACAAGATAATATTTTCAAAATGGTGTACTCTTTTTGGTTCTAATCACCAACTTTGGAGACATCGAAAATATGCTTGACTACTCGAGGGACATTCACAGTAAAAAAAAAAAAAAAAAAAATGAGCCACCACTGAGGTTGACTTGCAGAGTCTTTTTGTATCACGTTCACGTCTAATTTGTGTAATCTTGACCGTGGGTTAATGAGGATTTGCTCTCATCGTAATTCGTTTGTGAATATTTTTCTCCTCTCCCTTCTTCATAAGCAAATCCAGCAGCTTTTCATTTCGTGCAAACAATGTCAACCTTGAGCTGAAAAAAAAAAACGAGAACTCGTCCTTTCCGCTTCTCCAGATACCAAGGGTTGTTGTGACGCTGTCACTGGCGGATTGCCTCTTGACGTGATAAGCTAAATGACAACAGAAAGAGGGGGAAAAAAGAGCGAATTTGTTGGAGGGTCGGAAAGGGATTCAAACTCGATTTAAATCCACTAAGCGAAACAATCGTCTCGAAAGATAGGGAAGAAGGGAGGGAAAATCGTTTTCTAGCGGATCCGATCCCAGCTCCGCTTTTCCAGTCGCATTTGGTTGGGAATTTGAGGGGCGTGGGAGCTATTTCACCGTAGAGCTGACGCCATAAAAGCGATCACACAGCTGCGGTTATAAACAGGGAGATGGAATAATCTGTTCAACAATAATAATATCCGTTTATTCGAACGAACAATCCAGCGAAAGTATCTAGAATTTGATTTGGTCTTGACTATCACCCTTTGGCGTAGGGCGCTCGGTTGGTTGCGACCACATTTCATAGATCTGACGGAGTTAACTCGGGCTAAGGGCGTGACCTAATCATACAGATGTGATAAACTGAGTTAAATAGGAGCCTTCCTGGTGTCAGAACACAAATGCAGACAACGACGTTTCAATTTTGATTGCCCTTCGTCAACTGTGTCCGTACAAGAGGAACAAGACACGTGCCATCGAGCACTCTATACGCTTTGCTTCGTGTGTCACACAACGCACAATTATAAAATTGCTTTTGGCACAACTCAGTGTGTGAAACGAAAAAAAAAAATCGAAAAGGTACATTATACCAACGTCATATTCCTGCCACATCGCCAGTCATGATCCTCCAAAACGTAGAAACGTCACGTTACGCTAATATTATTTCAAAGAAGGTCGACGTCTATGTACATTCCAAATCTCCCTTCAGTGCTTCCGGATGTGAGGAGGATCCGAGGGTGAAGGTTCAGGAGGAAAAGAGATTATTGCAAATCCTCCCACACCAGACATTGTTTCCCACGGTAAATAAAATGGTAAATCAACTCGGACGATCGCCGTTGGCGCACTGTGGGCGTTCCCAGATCATTCTGGTTTATAATATTTCTTATTTGAATAATGAAAGTTATTTTACGCTTCGAGCTGGTTCATCGTCGAACAATGAAAACAGGAGTAGCCTGGATTTTGTCTGAACCTGAAGAGTGTAGCTGTGTGCAGACAACGAGGATAATATGGGGACGGAGGATAGTCAGGAACATGGAGGATCACGGACATGGTGGGAGTTTAGGCTTCGAAGAGGAAACTGGAAGGCACTAGGGATTGTGCGATGGGTAAGGGAAGTCGTGGCAGGAACAAGGAAGATAGATAGGAATACAAAGAATCAATGGCAAGAACAAGCAAGGGATTGTTCCAAGAACGTGAAGTATTGTTGGATGAACTAAGAAAATTGTGGCATGAACCGGTGGGAATCGACGAATACAGATATGAGAATCTTGGCAGAACAAGGAGCACGGAGGAGGACAGAAAAACAGTCGGAAATGGTTGATTGGGACAGAGCAAGGAGAAGTGTTTATAGACAAGGAGTATTGTAGAATGAACCAGGAGGATCGACGCAGGAAAAAAGTATGGATCTGGCATGCAGAAGCAGAGAATTGTGTTAGGAAGTAGGAGGATCTTAGCTAAAGAACGAGGGCTGATGCAAAGCAAGGAGAAGCGTTTATGGACAAGGCGTATTGTAGACGGATTTAGGAGAATCGTGGTTGGGAGAAGGGACGGATCTGGCACGCATAATGAGAATTGTGGCGAGGAGAAGAAGGATCATGGCTAGAGAAGAGAGACTGGGGCAGAGCAAGGAGAAGCGTTTATGGACAAGAAGTATTGTAAAGTCGTATCAAAACATCGTATAAACCCAAAGGTTTATCGTGTCATTATCTCGCCCCATTATCTCGTTTTTATATTGAATTATGTTTCAACTTGATACTGTATTTATTTTTAGGCAGGTATTTTTAAACTTCGCGTGTTCAAAATGTTCAGTCGTTCGTGTCACGGTGCAACGGCCGCGCTTAACAGGTGCAAACCAACTCCCACCTGTTCGGTGACTGCCGACTAAAAAAGGCTTCGAACGTAAAAAACCAGATTATTCGAAAATAGAAATCCAACGAGAGAGTTGCATGACTCCGTGTTTTCCCACTAAATTCTCTACACTGGTAAGTTGCGAGTGGGCTCACAAACGCAATCCACGAGAATATAGGAGTTGTTGATACGCAGAAGTATGGAACGAGGCATGTTGAGAGAAAAATAAGAATCACGGCAATTTGATGGCTTTCACGCGAGGTTGGGCGTTTATCTGAATTTCACAAAAATTACTGTATGTGCGCAGAAATTAAATAGTTGTGGATTAATCAGTTTCCCAATATGCGAGTCTCACGGGACATGGTATCTACTTTCAAATGGTCGTTAAGGATCTTGAGCACGTTGGAACATTTTCTCTGTTCAACTCGATTCTTCTCCAACAATAGAAAAAAGTTCAAAGTTGCCGTTTTAATGATAAACGCTCTCGAGAAACTGGAAACTGCCGCGTTTTCACTCATATTCCCCCGATTACCTTTTCCACGTTAACTGAGCCGCCGTTCGATTTCTTTCCCCTCCTTATAAAATATATTCGCTCTCAAAGCGCATTTTCTCTCTTTTATTCCGAAAGGTTTCCTTTGAGTTGGAAACGAGGAAAAGGTATTTGCTGCTTGCTCTTTCAAAGCAAATAGCTACTTTGTGCCATATCCAGTTGGAGTTGGCATGTTTGAATACTGGCTCAGTTAACTCGACGGAATGGGAGATTATACGAGAAGATGAAGCCGTTCGAGGATTAGTAAGGTTTCTATAATATTCGTGAGTGGGAAGAACCTTTTACAAGGATTATATTGTAGGTTGGAGCAATAATATATAATGGATACCGCCTTAGCGCCGATCGTTTCTGCTGCAACTCCTAACTTTAGCTCGTTTTCGCATCAAAGAAGACCTTTGCTTCAGGTTTTCAAGGAATGGTCATTTAATAAATAACGCTCCTACTAGTTATTGGGTAGAAGGCTCTCCTAAAGACTAATATTTAGGCTGTATCTCATCAATGCGCCTACGTACTTTGGCGTATTTCTGAACTGATGACTATGCACTTAAATGTGTCCTGGCTTAAAATGAGCGAGGTGTTTTTGAGTGAACATATTTTTGAAAAAACTAATGATGATAATAATAATAAATAAATAATTTAAAATGAATAAATAAAACGTACAAAAGTAGATTAAAAGAGGTCGATGTGAAATATTTTTCGTATTTTGTGTTCGTTTCATCCATATTACCTCAAAATTTAAATTGACCTCATAACTTGTTTCTTATCTATTGTCATAAACACACACAAAACTCCATCGCTTCTGTAGCACACGTAAAACCGGCAGTCGCGAATAGCATTTTGACCCAGTCTTGCGAGTTTACCTCCAGCGTATGAATGATGAGCGTGTTGAAAGTTTTCAAGCACGTTCAGGCGAGAATAATGCTCCGTAGTCACGTACCGGTACTGATTAATGGACGATGCTTCTGGTGTAAGGGAATTTATTGAAATATCGTTTTGTAGTCGTACTTCACTAATGTGAGGGTAAAATGGAAGGAAATGAAACTTCAATTAGCATTTTATTGATAAATGTCCGTAGAAAAAAGAAAAAAATGCTGAATATTGGTCTATAATGATTTACCATTAAAGGAGTTTTTGTGAGAATGTGTATCTTTGGTACCTACCTATTTACATAGAAGAAGAAAATGTTACTTCAATTTTTTTGTGAAAAATATCCACTTATTCTCTCATTTCCTGCTTCCGTTTATGGTAACAGTTGCAATATTGAACTAAATTTACTTGCTCAACTCAATTTACTTGCTCACTTGAAGTCAATTTTCGGAGAATTTCAGGATTTAACCTTTCGTTAAAAACGTCTCGTCCCGGACAGTGGTGGGGAACAACTAAAAAAATAAATTAAGGGAGGTGTTTTTTCCAGCTCTATACGAATTCAAGAAAATACATTCAATCTTTTTGGAATGATACACCAAAAATAGTATTCAGGTGCTCGTTCTTGCACGGTATGACAGTTCCGGATACATTGTGGATTCGTATTCCAGAACCGGCTTACATTCGAATTATTTATGATGTTATTTACAGCAGAAGCTGTAAGAAATGGTAATCAAGCTCGAGTGTGAATTCGCCTCGCTTCTTACCCTTAGCGGTCTGGCAAGCGCGCATAAATAATTACCAGCTAAAAACGCCAGGAAACGAGGAAGTGTAGGGAGAACGCAATAACTGAGGAATGCAGAAGGAATAACCATAAATTGTCGTCCTTTTAAAATATAAACGCGCTTATTATGTAAATAACAAAAGGAGGGCGATGGATAAGGGGTTTCAGAAAAGCCCGGTTGCTCTTTTCGGGATTTCCGAAACCTGGTGACAGCGTCAGGGCGGGGCGGAGGAACGGAGTTTTAACGAGAGAATATTCTCATTAGTGGTTTTAAGAGGGGCCATTCGATTCTTTTGCATACAGAAGCATTAATTGTTGTGGGTCGGCATGCTAATGTCTCAGTCAGCTTTCGTGAAAACGCCTAGGGAAGCGCTGCCGGCACCCCAGTCCACCCTCTATAACTCCGTCGCAGGGGTGTTCCGGTATTTAAACGTTCGAGGAGGGAACGCGCATAAGAGTTGACTTGTTAGGGAGAGAGAGACCTAGTATATTTCTTGGGGGAATTCAATTTCTGTATGAATTTCTCCCTTCTGAAGCCATAAATTCAACCTGATTCTTCCCGAGTTGTTTTCAGATGAAAAACCCTCATGATTTGAAACTTTTTTTCTTTTTTTCAAATTCATAGTCAACGAAGAACTTTTGTCACGGCGTAAATCACCCCATACTTTATGCATTGATTCCCTTCACATCACTCGTACGCGGCAATATGTATGCAAATCTCTGTTTCGTGTGTCTTCGTATATGGGGATGTGGATTGGTAACTTCGCAGAAGCGTTCTAACAGGGTCATAACGAGAGAATGGGTACTTGGAGTAAATACTAAGTAGCGGAGAGAAAAGGTATTCTAGACCGTGGTTCACCATAATACGAATACTATTAAACTGAACTGAAAACAAATCTCAAAAAAAGAAAAATGTATAAGCAATAAAAGCATGAAATGGTGGATCAAGTTGAAAAAATTGCGGGCAGCCACAAAAAAAAAAAAAAATTTTTTTTGTACAATGCATTGTGGCAAATGCTAATTTGCAAATTTTATTAAATTATGGATGCCAAATTGATTCGGATGGGTTCCCGTACGATTTCAGATGAGTGTATGGGTGAATAGTTGTAATTTGAAAATGAGTTAGTGACTTTTCCGGAACCCAGAGACGACTTAACGATACTAGACGTCGAATTATGCTGATACAAACGTCAACGATTTTTCTGTGAAAGAACTATTTACTTCTATTTACGTGGGAATAGCGTAAGAAATCACATAAGGATCAAATAACCTCTAAAGATTCCTTAGGTATCTTTGCAAGACTTGAAGTAACGGAACGTCGTGGACAACTATATTTACTTGAAGCTCAGATCCCATTCACACCACACATTCCTCCACCAAAAACTACACTATTTCAATAAATGAATAAGTAAATAAAAATTACACCACCTTTGCAGTAAAAGTGAATAAAAAGCTTTCGACTGAATCCGAACAACTGTTTACTGTTCGAGCAGTTAGAATTAGATGGAAAATAAGTTAAATGGAAGGTGATGCCCGTGTCAACACGGCTCGCAGACTGAATACTTTAAATAATTTTGCATTTCATTTCCAGTGGGAACCAAAGCGGATTTATGAGAGTTAAAAAGTTATCCGTGGGAGCCATAGGGACTGCACACTGCTAAGAAGCTTTGCACACTCTCGGATTCATTAGAAAGCTGCTATTATAAACTTAACTAAGTTTCTGCCACACTTCGTATTCCAAGTTTCCTTTTCCTCCGAAGTTCTCCAGTGCGGGAAAGTCCCTTTTGCATTGTGAGAGTGTATAGAAGGGGGTGGGGGTATTATTCCCCTTTAAATGTTCGCTCGCGGAGCTTTTCGCAAAACATTGTCAACCCTATTAAAACGTAATTTTAAAACTTTGTATGAAAGGGTTCAGCTTTGGTTGTGTTGTGGGTTCTTGAGGGGAATCGACACAGTTTTTGTAATTGAATCTTTTTGTAAACTACCACAGACTAGTTGTCTCGTGCTTTCCAGATCGACTGTGACAACCAGTTCATCGTTTATTAGTTGATAAGATAACTGGTATCGGTCAAACTTCGACCAGTATCAGACAACCCAAACAGCCCGGGGCCCACCCCGGAAATGATTCCCCCTGGATATTTCTTGCTCTTTACTTCACCCTCAAAACGTGTTACTACAATTTACATTATCCTCTTTAAGAATAATTCCATCAGCGACGGTTGTGAACCTAAGGGCTGGAGCTATCACACAATGATGTAGTTTTCGTGTTTTCATTCTACGAAGTATTCATTACAGTCTTGTTATTTTCTCCTCATTCTCCTTCTTATTTGACTCATAGCACTGAATTAAACATAATTCATTGTGTTTTACCTCGCAATTCGGCTAATGCCCAACGACAGGTCGCCTAAAAAAATCGCCTATGGGAAAACAGGTCAGTACAAGTCTCAGATCATGATGAGTTTGTTTGTGTTGATAGTTTTGAAGGAAGAGCCGAACTTGAGGCGTGATTGCCGTGACGTTTCTCATTCCCCTTGCCAGACTTTCTGCATCAAAAAGCCTGCATAAAAAAACATCCACAGTCCGCGCATTTACTGCTCAACCAAGTCCATGACGAGTCTGCAAAACGAATGAATAGAGTGGACGAAAGCGGAATTCCAACAGGTCATCAAAAAATTTCACCCCACTAGCAGATGCAGAATATACAAATTCTTTACCACCTTCTTTTCAGGAATATAATGCGACCCCGCGTCCAGTCTGGAACTGTGTGGCACATTACTTCAGGCTAATCAAGCCACAGATTTAATGTGATTAAAAATATTAAATTGAAATGAAGTTTCTTTTTGCGTTTGAAATTAACAAATTTTAGAGTGCGTTAAATATTCCAGTTCATTTTTTTAGTCGTTTCGGAATTGGGGGATTAAAGGGGTATTAAATCAATTTAATGGGAATAAAAAGAGGTCACTTTGCCATCGTGTTTCTAATTCAAAGCTCCAATGGTCTGGGGGTTGTGATAGTTGACCGTTTAGCAACCGTTGGTTGAAGGGTGCTATGGCGTGAGCTGCATCAAAACATGACTCTAAAATACTGCACCTTCCGTCTCCGTTGAACGCTCACGACTAAAATGATTTGAGTTTTAAAAGAGAGAGTTTATGGCTCAATCTGTTCAAAACACAGTTTTTTTTTTGTCGATGAGGGTCAAGGCAGTAATTTTGACAAGTTCATTCACTTTGGAGCCCCACCTCATCACCAGTTAAACTCAGATATCGATTTTCTTCGGCACAACATTTTTCCATCGAATCAACGAGTGGGCGAATGAGTTTCTTCGGTCCGACTGAATGGCCACCCATTTCGTTATTTTGAAAAGCGGTAAATAGACCGCTCAGAACCCACACAGCGTGAGGTGCTCCCTTCAAAAGGAACCTTTCTCCGAGCAAAATAAATCGTCGCAGCTGACGGTCTCTCGATAAATCCCTCGAGTACCGACATTTCCAATAACGTCCTTGCTGTTTAATAGTTTCGGAGCTTAAGGTCAGTTGTAAATCTTTCAAGTGCCGTGTACTTACATTACCACCGTTCTCAAGGCGCTCAAGAGGGAATGCCGGCTATGCCTTGAGGGTTTTCGTCCCTCCCTCTTCCAAAGATTGGTTCATCAGTTCGCCTTTGAAAACGGTTCATCGTAAATGAACCAGGAGCTCGAAAACCCTCAAGACTGTTTACCGCACCGATAAGCCCTCTTTAACGGATACTTCATCGAATATTAGCGCTGCGATCCCGCAATAATATCCAATCTCGTCGCATACCGTGCTTGTCCGTGTATGAAGCAATTTGGGGCATATTGCAAGACGTCTCATGATTGTGGTGTGGAACAAGATTCCCTCTTAGGCTACTAAGACTTTCGTTTATCAAAAGTCTAGAGAGGGTTAGTATAACGTTCCTCGTTACTTACAGATCATTTCCCAGAGGGATCCTCATCTATGTGTTGTTATCGCCCACTGCATCATTGTAAAAATTGAGGAATAGAAAATTAGGAAAATTAGGGAATTTAGACGAGTCCCGACCCGATTGCCGCACACCGGACGTTGGTACCTATGGACCAAGAAAGACGATTCAAAAATGGGTGCTTTTTGGGGCGGAAAAAAATGGTCCACTTATTTGTCTCTTCAGATAGAGAGGCAATAAATCTGTAGGTACGCATTCCTTCATGAGCGCAATCTACCTAGAATAATATTGTAAAATAATTTGCTGTGAAACAAACAGCTTGGATTTCCACAGCAAGACCGTACTTTAAGGATGTGAATCAATGATGGGAAGTAGGAGAGAGCAATGCGGCCTTATTATTAACAGGTCAATGAACGATGTGAAGAACAAACAACTAATGAAACAGGAGAGCAACGATAAGCATCGAGGCGTAATTATCACAACCCAGGTACTTGAAGACTCCGAAGGAGGGGGTTCTTCATTAGTGGATGATTTCACTCGTCTTCCGAACCAACACGGTGAAACAACGTCTTGTAGAACCAAGGTTTGCACTAGAGCGAGCGAGTTCCTTCAAGGATGAGCGTAAATAACGTTTTTGTTTAAACATGAAAAACGTCGCTAGCAAGAGTTCATCTCGAGATCAAGATGAGAAGGACATTAGGGCAAATGAGGATAGCGACAGGGAAAGTTGAGCGTTAGCGAGTCACCAGAACACAGCAATCTAACCTAAATCAGGCTTTGGTGGGGGACCTTTGAGGGGTGGTGGGGGTCCCAAGGAGAAATTGAAATTAAACTGTCGTTACTGAGACTGGTTCGAGCTTTCCAAGTTCCTCCTTGCCGAGGGAAACTCATTATAATTTTAATCGCATATAACGGAGAGCGGTTCGCCGACGACAAACATACCTTACGAGCTCCCCTTTTGCCATTTGGGAGTCGTCAGATGGCAGATTAAAGCCCGTTTCCTTCGACGGCTCTTATACGCGAATCTTGGCAGTTCCATTCGCGGGAAACTCCGGAAGAAAAGAGTCAAGAAATTTCAGCCAAAAGAGCGAAAAGCTCTTAGAAAACCCTGATTTGTGGAGGTTCGTTCAGAGAAAACAATTTACAGGAACAGTAATTTGAGCATTCGAGAAAGGAATTCACAAATTCCCATGCAACGCATTACTAATAAATTCAGGAAGAGTCCAGGAATGTTGATGCTCCTCTTCCATCGCGCATTACTAAATATTAGTACATCATGTTATATCCCTATGAAAAGTTTCCTCCTATTAGAAGTACAACTTTTTTTGATCGAAGTTCTAAATGCAAGGAAATTTGGTTCACGATCAACAGTTTACCAGCTCATCTTCTGCACATGGAGTTGAGTCGCTATTTTATCTACATAATCGATACCTAGGCAGGAATAATAAGGTAATTCGCAAAATTTACGGTCGTACGTTTTCTACTATGATTCATTGTAGCATCGTGAAATAAAATGGATCGTGACGACAACCATTTCTGAGAGTAATAGACTGTTTTCAAGCTTCGGAGAGGTACCCAAGAGAAATTTATTGATGGCCTCGTAACTTACACTCAGATTTCATTAAGGCACTCTTGGAGCTCGAGAACTAGGATATGGTCGTTGGGCGCCATTATCATGTGAAACGACGAATCGTATCCCGACTAATGTCTCCGAGGTAGGTCGAGCCCTTTATGAGTCCTACACTTGGATCGTTGTGGGTGAAGTATGGGGAGCAATTTCCCGTAAGGATTACCTTCAGTAACAGAAGGACTTTCGAGTTGATCCAGGCTATTTTACCACTCGACGTGTACGTACCTTCTTGGTTTTGTTGCGTACTCTCTGGATATGATTGGCTCTTTAGGGAATGATCCTCGAACAACAACGTTCTTCACCACTAATCCAGACAATTCTGAAGGTGTCGATGATCTAAAATGGCCGAGTGTCTCCTGACGATAAAAATCCAATGTTAATATCGAACTCACTGGACACATGGCTCTTACAGTCTGAATAAAGTGAGACCCCCCAGGAGAATTTGAGCGGCTCAATTGAATGGAATCGTTCAAAATGCTAGGTCTCCTTGGCAAGATCATCGGGTCAAGTCCCCGATTTAGTTAGAGCAGCCACCTTCACACTGCTCTTCAAAGTAAACAGAGGGAAATGTATCAAATATAATGTAGGAAACAAAAAATAATTTACTTTAAGGCGAGGTCTTTGAAACAAAAACTATGATTTTTGTGCAAGAAACGCCACTTTCTGAAAAAAACCACCGGAAAATCTATGATAATCGAGGATGCGTGGATTGTTATACCTGGTGAATCTGTTGTAAAAACCATGATTTATTCAATGATAAACAGCATGTAGGTTTTACTATTCTAGCCAATGAATTTGAAATTATGCACATAGGTACTCTGTTTGGATCTTAGTTGTGTCCTAACACCAGAAACGCTGTTAGGATGAGCAAGGCCTCTTCAGTGTCCAGTCAAGTCTTAGAGAGGAAGCTATGTTGGTAATTGAGTCGCGCATCCATATGTACTGTTTGATGGCCCCATTAAAGTGGCAATGTATCATCATCGTATTACGGCAGCAAACATTGGTCTCATGACGATGCGGAGGCGATAAGGACGTCAACATGACAAGTGGCCATCGATAACGATCCATCGTTTATTGACACCCAAGTAATAGGAGCTGATTAGGGCCAATAACGGGATAAGCCATAATCATTGATCCGCGGGTTAGGTTTACGACCAGGTTGTCTTGTCACGTCTGAAGGGAAATCAAAGGCCGCGGAAGGGAAATTGAGGACGCGGCCCTTCGCATTGACGTCTATGGCAACAGTATTGACACAGCTCCCGACGCCGAGCTGATTAATTGAAGGGGACGAGCACGCGACCACCTGCGGTACCCCGAAGCTGCAAGGGAGCCCAGAGGGCGGCTGAAGTGCTTCACAACGACCACTTGGACTCCCTCGAAATGTTAATTTATTAATAATCCGCTGCGGCCCATTGTAACGTGCATCAAACTGGATGCGTTCTCACGGTTGATTATCCGCTCCGTCGACCATGTTGGGTGCTCAACGCGAAGCGAAATGCGCTACTCCCTCGAACCAGTGTATCACGTGCACGCCAAACCATAAATCAGTATCAAGCGCTGTTGACCGCACCTCTAAACTCAGTATGTTGCGGATATGAGCAGTCTAGCCGAGACGCCCGAATGGTCAATCGACCAAGAGTCAAACTGGAATCGTGGAGAGGTGGCTCACGAACAAGAAGTCCTCAGTATTAGGAGGTTGCTATTTCAAAATTGTGGAAAGGACCATTGAAAAAATTCCGTTTTTTATCAAAATCGTTGTTGTCGATAAGAAGCAATTCCGTTCATTTTCACTAAAAAAAAAAAAAAATAAATAAATAAACTTAAAATATACAAAAAATGCGTATTTGTATACAAGATCACAAATATTTGGATTGTTTGAATATTTATAGGACCTAAATTCGGAAAAAAACTACAAGAAAAACAGTGAATATCATGGTATGTTTTTGTATCTGCCTAAAAGTAATTCCAACCCCCAAAATTGTGCTACAACTCATGGAGAGAGTGGATTTCATCAATGGGGCCCACGCTGGACTGAGAATAGACACTGTAATCACTGCCTTGATTAAACACCAGTTTCCCTGAATAATCTCAACGTCTAAATAATGAAAAAAAACCTTTATCGGGATTTTTTTTTTCTAGCTTGAAAAACGCACAAGTTATTGTACCTTTCACTCGCGAAAAAAATGAGGAACGGTCGAAGAGGCGAGGGTTCTATTGAATTTTTTTCCCCCCAGAAAAGAATGGAATCCCATCAGGAAGATATAGATAAAGCTCTCGAACGGGGTAGGGAAAGAGGCATCAAAAAAGGAGAGAGAAATGAGCTTCCTTTTATAAAGAAAATGATGTCGGAGAAGGACAGGTTGTGATGATTCCGAAGGAAAGGAGCAGATGGGGCCCGTATATTAAAGGGTTTTGGCTTCCATCGCCCCGTACTGATCCAACTGATTTTTCGTCCTCTTCGAAGTACGTAGAGCATTATGCAAATTTCTAAATACTTAGAAACATAAGAACTAACGTTAATAAACGTAAATTAAAGAGTTAATGGGAGAAACTCTATTTCTCCGCAGAAACAGCGACATTTTGGCAAATTCGATGTTTTATCGTCTACCTAGGCACTTTTGAAGCTGTAGAGGGTTAGGAAGATGGATTATTTTGGGATTATATCGTTTATTGATGCGTATAGCGTACCGTAACTTGAATCTTGACGTTTGAGACTCGTGTTATCTTTCGAAAAAACTCATGACTGATTTAATAATTATTAATGATGAGATATGTGGCTGTCCCCTTTTTGAGTTTTTTTTTGTTTTGTTTTTTCATTCTTGACTAGTCTGCGTAACTATTCACTGCGTATTCCACTACTTTTTTGCCTGAACCATGCATTCTCACACTTTCCTAAGGAAGATGATAAAAATCCAATTTTCCAAAGTAGGTACATCTATTTCCGCCTTTAAACTTTCAAAACTGCCTGATTTCCCTTTGTACTAGCGACATATATATTTCAAAATGATTAAGGATAGTTTTTGGATCATGGAGACATTGTTTAAAATATCTTGATAATTCCAGATCAAAATAGATCGCAAATAAGTCAAAGGATACCAATCAATGGACGTCAACATATTTTTGTTTTTGTTATTTCTGAATGAATTAAAGTTAAGTTATTGAACAACAATTCATAAGGTAAAACAACATAAAGCTATTTCTCTACGTAACAAACGTACCAACCATCTCATGTCACCAAACTTCCAAAATATTCTAATTTAAACTTGACGGTTTTCACCACCTCGTTACCAGATTAGTTCAGTTTCATTCGCCTGTGATACGTTTGAGCAGCTCTACTTGGTCACGACGTCGTTAAACCGCGAAAGCCGAGAAACTACCGCGTTGAGAGGAACTCGAATTGGAACCTCGGTGCAGGAACTTCTTGGGAAAACAGGTGAAATTGTTTCGAAGCTGCGAGGGATTCGAGAACTTCATCAGAAACTTATACGGAGATTATCAACTCGGTTAATTAACAATTCAATCTTCCACTTCGAACCTCATCTGCTCCGAAGGAAACGTCGGAGATCGGTCACAATAGTCTATTACCGATTATCCACGTTTCCGCTGTTGTAGTAATGTAGTGTTGTATTGTTGTGAATGAATTCGGAGTTTCAAAGTGTGCACTGGAGCTCTCCCCGATTCGATTGGTGAGTTTGAGGAAATTCGTCATGGGACTTGAAGGCGTTGTTTGTTTCCCTTGAACCTACGGCACCTTCTTTATTAAAAGTAAAAATAACAGTAAAACTCTAATAAGTATTTTAGATAATTTTGGAAAAAACGCATTAAAAATTATGGGGGAAAACAGTGAGTGAGGACTGTCCCAGACTCATTCCAATCGATTCAGCGTCCAAAATTTAGTTGATAATGACACCCCACACGCATAAGTCCCCATAAATTTCAAAACTCTTTCGAAATAGGTGGGTAGGTACCCATTTGTACCCATACCCATCTCCAGTGGAGACCAATCGGTGCGGGACCCATCTCAATGGATTCAGCGTCCAAAATTTAGCGGAAAATGATACCCCACACACTTAGATCTCTAAAAAACTTGAAAACCCATTTTTCAAAAAACACATTTTCATTCATTCCCCCCTCCCATTTGGTCCGATTGGGCAGAAAAGTTTCGAAGATCAAATAGAGCCGGAAAAAGTGCCAGACCAAAATAATCAGATTTTTAGACAATTTTTTAGTACCGAAAACGGCCGACCGCCCATGACGTTGGGTATAATTATTCCTTGCTTATGCAAAGAATAACCAACCAAAACGCTGTAAATTTTGGATGATAACTTAACATATAAGGATTAAATTTGTTGACAAATACTCAATTAACCAAAATACAATCACTTTCCGTTAGGTTGCGTAATCGACGGTTCAAATTAACTGCATACAATTGATGAGAACTTTGCTTAAGATGGTCAACCTGATTCTTCATCTGGCAATTAAGGATTGCTGAACGACTTTCTTGATTGGTTGTTTAGATTTCGGTTAAAGCAATTTGGTTTTACAGCTTTGATACTTCGGTATTGTGTAATTCGATGCACAATTTGATAAATAAGAGATGTGCTCGCAAACATGATTGAATTGAACTCGTGAAAATTGCGCACTTTATGGAGCTGAGGACCACCATAGGTGGATAACGAGAAACATACGCTCATATCTGCGGTTAGAATCGAAATATTTATTTTAGTACTGTCCAGTCCACGTGTGTAGGACTCAGCGATGTCGCACCTCCACGCCAGACGGTTCGGAAGACCAATTCGTATTCACAAGGTTCGTTATATTCGATGTACGAGCCCTATTAAACTTCAGAAAACCCAAGCTATAAAAATATCAACCTACGTGTTATTGCTTTTAATATTCCTCAAGATACCGGCGGGTGACAATAAAACCCGCGTTTTATTTACAACTTCCTCCTTTTCACTTGTCGTGCTCGCCTCTTCAAGTGACACGTCAATTCAATTCCGTGCGCGAGCGACCCTAACTTAGAGCTCTAATCGATGGACGGTAGAGCTTTTTATCGTGAGTCCTTTGAAATTGTCGGGTTTGTTGTTGTACAGGCGTCTTGTCGGTAACGGAAATTACGGTCGATGTTGTGATTTGCTGTCACATCAGTGGAGTTTAGATGGTTTTGGTTTCGTGGTGGAATATACGACAGAAAATCGTTAGCTGCACGGGTCGAAACGGGTGAAAATGATGGTCGTCAAATTAATTTGGCCACCCAATAAAAATGAAAGAGCCCTGCCGAATGCGGCTATATGCGGCATAATTGGTCGGATTAACGGCGAAACGATGAAGCGCAGAAATTGTGATGATCTTACTCGCACTTATGATGTCATGAATCTACGAGTATAATAGTCTTGATCACGACGACGACCTTACAGCCAGTTGTGGATCTCAGTAATTTTTTGAGGAGGAGGAGGAGGAGGAGGGGGGGTAGTCAGCCTCTCCGTACAGGTCTCTAAACTTTTATCTCAAAAGAATAAAGGCACGACCATTTTTTGAAATTTTCGAACAAAAAGTGCAGTTTGGGGTGGGTATTGATTGGGGTGCATACAAGCTGTGCTCAAATATTGTTTTTCGTCTCAATTAATTTATGTATTTGTACGGAAAACGAGGGGAAAAGTCGGTCAATTTACTGTTAGACGCTGGTTGCAAAACCAATTTCCCGACTAACATTAATCGAGCTAATGCCTGTACGCTTTGTACTCACATGATGAGAATAGCACGAGCCTACACAGAAGCGTAAATCACATTCGGCAGCCTGAGCCTCCCGGGCGAACAAATTCTAAGGAAAAAGATTTTTTTGTGTTCGTTCAAAAGTTCTTTCACCGCGTGCTTCCTCGATGTTGAGCTTTTCATGGCTTTTCACCGCGGATACCTTCCCTTCAGCTCAGGTTAAATGGAAGGCCTGATAAAAGGGAAGCTTTGTAAAGTCTTCTGGTAGGGGTTCTCAAGCATAAATTAATCGAAACGCGCACCCCCTATACCTTTAATAAATAATTACTGAGGAAAGGCCTGGTGGGGACCTGGGCCCATCGAAGCCTCGTGTTCAGGCTCTTTTCCTGTGCAGAGGGACGCAGAAAAAAAAAGAAAAAAAAAAACCTGTGGGAAAAGTGAAACTCGGAGGGTCATTTTCTTCCGGTAAATAAATCGGGGAAATCTCACAGAAGGGGAAAAGAGAGTACCCACAGAAAAAGAAAAAAAGTATAAAAAAAGGTGGGATGGGGTGATTGATTTGAATTGATTCAGTTGGAGACTGGGCAGCCCAATTACAGTGCGTATAATGGCGACCATGTGAGAGACAGAAGTGACAAGAGCCCATCCTTCAGGAGCCCCTGGCCATTCACGACTGGACAAAAAGACGCCTTTTCTCCAACTCAGCTTCTGGACCGCTGCCACAAGTCTTATTCCGACCTGGGGAGTTATAGCCAAAAGGACGAGAGGGTAGAGGTCCGAAAGGTTTGGAGGGTTGGATTTTAAATGGCCTTAATGGAATTGAATCGTGGGTAATCGTTTAATTGAAGGTGCTGAGCGTGAATTAAAACAAACGAAAATCTCGAATAGGCTTAAACGTTAGCAAAAGTGAATAAATAAATTAAAAAAATTAATTAATTTAAGTAAGGTTGCCTTTTCACATAATGATAGTTAGATGAGAGCATTAATTCAATTATCACTAAAATTTAGTTCAAATTGAAAAATTACAAAAAGTAGAGAATGATCGATAAAAAAGAAAGGAAAGCTTTATTTGGCATGGAAATGGAATTTTTATGAGATAGAAGAAGTTTAGTTTTATAAGGTTCATGTGGACATTCATATTGGGCTTACTTTTTGAAAATGCTCGCCCATTTCGACTGAATTCAAAAGGTGTATGGTTAAATAATAGATCTTGCACTATACTGCTCTTCTTTTGGAAGTAGATAATATACCTAATGCGAAAGTTAACATGTGGTTGAATAATTAATTATTGGAGTCATAGAAAGACGTTCAAAACATTAAATATGTCCCATATATTGTTTACATTTCAATGAAATTCTGGCTTTGTCAGACAACCGGCCAAGTTAAAGGCTACTGCGATCAGATTGACTAAAGCTGGTTTGCAAACACTCAAGAAACTGTAGGAAGAGATGTACATTGGCTTCATGTATCGGTTGCAAGTGGAGGTGTCATGGGTCACGGCAGCCAGCGTCCGCAGGCCATAGCCATATACACACTACTCTTGTAAATCCGAAGCCCTGTTAAGCGTTTACCAGACTCTTCTCTCGAAATAGGCCTTAAAAGTTTCAATAAATGACCAAATAAAAAAATAGAATAAAATGTTAAAAATGTTTGGATACAGACACTTTTTTCACTCCACTGCAAGTTCATGATTATTAGGGAAAACGTGATGTGAATGGTGAGATTAAACTATCTCACTCGGTGGATTGAAACTCAGTTCCACTGAATTAAGCAATATAGGTGGGATTGAATCTGTTCCACCTGTGAGAGCCAAAGGTAGGTAAAGCGAACCATACTCCATAAAATATTGGCCTGACGCGAATCGGATTTCATAATTACTGACGTATTTGATCAAAACTTGTCCACGCTGTCAGCCCATAACGTTAGTTTCCACCACTTCCACCCAGTTTCGCGAATTAATTCGCAATATTTCATTAGCGCTCTCCGTATTTCTCGAGCCAACAAACCCTCAAACCAACTTTCCCGGTATTTGGATTAGAGTTGGAAAACCGTTCTCGCGCTCTCGCGTCAAAAGGATTTCCCAGGACATTATTTATTGACAGCGTCAAACTGTGACAAAACTCCCTAGGTGGTGAAGGGGGCACAAAACTCCGAGGCAGGGCAGCAGGAAGTATATCTCGACTGTCACCAAAGTTACAAATTAATTTCTGCTCCGTTACGGCGGCGGGGGTGTCCTTGAACGAAAATGAATTACTTTGAGAGGGTTTTCACGAGTTTTCTTTCTTTTTTTGTCAGTTCTTATCGAAGTTGCAACCCCTTTTCACGTTGGAAGACAGTTGATTAGAAGGGTATTAATCTTCTCGTGTCCTTATCAACTTGTTGTCTGGAAAAGCTTTTTGGTACGTACTCGTATTTCTCCCTCCACCCGTACACAATGGCTTCACGTGTAAGTTGTTGTTCCTGTTCCTTTCACTATATACTCGACCGATCACTATTATAAGAGTGAGTGAGTCTCAGTGTTTTAAAAGTTTTGCCCTCCCAAAACACCGCGTTTTGGCGTCTTTTCCATCGGTAATTCAATACTAGATAATTGTTTCAGGCGATTGTCCTATACCCACTGATATCAGTACATGGGTTCAAAAACACCGAATGTAGGGCTTCCAGATAGATGAGCTTCATTCTCAAATGGTTACACCCTAAAGACAATAACTAATTCGAGATTGAAAGGCACGAAATATTTGGATTTTGCTGTTTTAAAGGGGTGCAATCTTGAACATTCGTTAACTTAGTAGTATTCACAGATCTAAAATGAACCGAAGAACCTCATTCTCTGGGTCTACTATCAAACTGAAGCTTAGGAGGCTTTTGAACGATAGGATCAAACTGGGTGACCATCAATGGGGCACATAAGATGGGTTCTGAGGCTTGTTTCCTCTTCAAATCGGCAATCCCTTGGGTAGCCGCGCATCTTTCAATCATTAGAAATGAAATTAAGTCGACCAAAACGCGTCTCTATGAAGATTTTCAAAGGGAAATTATTGACTTAATCACAATGATTTAAATTAGAATGATTCTATGGTAGGGTATAATTTTACAATGGTCTCGACAGATGATTTTGAGTGTGTCGATGGGGAACGAATCGATAGAGACCAATCAGGACGATTGAAAGAGATTTTTGGTCCACGAAGCCTCTGAGTGGTGTTTGAACACATACGAGACCGAAGCTGTGATTCTCGTGTGTTGATCGTCCCGACTGACGTCAATCCAATAAATTGTACATTTAAGTGTTCGAACGTCCGTAATCGCAACCGTCGTGAAAGGGGTGGTTTAATGGAATTTATCAGCGGAATGCAATTTGAGGGGCGCTCGGGGACCATTATGGGTAGACGATCCCGTGTAATAAAGTGCAGGGTTGGACGTCGGATGGCGAAGGGAAAGAGGGGGTAGTCTGCCAAGGGAAAAGGAGCCAATCAGGGTTCTCGATGCTCCCTTTTCTGGCCAATCTATCACGTCGCCAACATAACCCTTGCTCCAATCTTCAAAGGTCTTCTCCGGAAGAGAGCGTCAGGTTTTGTGATCAGTCTCCTATAAAGTAGGGAGAGACTTTTCTTTTGAACCGATTGGTTTTTGAGGTCATGGTCGTGACAGCTGGATGGAAGCTGAGAATCGAAGTAACTTTAACGAAATGGGTAAAATTCGATACGCCTCCAATGGGCACCAAAATTAAGGAATTTCACTCAAAACTAGAGATTTTAACCAAAAAATACCTCTATTTTTAAACATTTGTTAAATAAAAATAAATAAATGACGAAACAGCAGCCTAAGAAAAGCCGAGTTATTGGGGGTTGGTACCCCTCCTGTATGTTCTTTAATCTAATATATTGTACAAATCTACTTCAAAAAAACTTTTTTAACATTTTATAAGATGAGTAGTCTACGTGAATCTCGCTCCAGAGTAAGTTCTTGCTTTTGACCTACTGGACGTTTGTGACTGGAAAAAATCCGTAGAACTGAGGATATTCAATCTCTGCTAGTCTGTTTCTTGTTCTTACCAACACTTCAGTTACACAGCTGAAGCCTACGCTAGTTTGCCAGAAGCTGGTTTCAGTATCTCCTTCAAGTAATGCGCACTCTTGATGTACGTCACGAAGCACGATTGTTGGAACATTGCCCCGCACAATTCCCGCAAGGTGTGGCGCAATCACCGAGGGTGTCTCTCAGATAAATCAAAAGGGGTTTGACTGAAGTAAATCTTGCCAGTAATTACAGTTGAACGGCTCGAGGGAGGAGCAACGACAGGTCCTCAGATGTGGTGGATTAAACCGAACAATACTCCGCGGCTCGGGGGTAAAAATACCGTCACAACCCTCCTACACGTGGGGACATCAAAAAGTGATACTACGGAGCCGTTTAATGGCCAATAAATCGTACTTTCGTTGTCGCGAACTTGAAAAGGGGTAATCCCCCTCGAAAAGAAAATGCCGCGCTCATCTGGCGTGAAAGTTTTAAATGTTTTACTGCCCCGAAACGACTAAGCATAACAATGAACTCAGTGGCCTTTTGTTGTTGCTTCTCTCCCACCTTTTCAAAACAACATAATTATGCCAATAAAAATTTAAAAAAAATTACTGTTGTTATACGCGTAGAAGGGCTCTCACATTGTGGAAACGACAACCTTTCGAGAATACTGATCATCCAAAGACTTCGACAGGCCAACCGAAGATCAAACGTTAGGGAAAAATTGTACTTCAAGTAGTAATAATTAGCTAAAACCGACCAGATTATTTGGAGAGTAAATGTAAACCTAGCAATTTATAAGAAATGGCATAAAGGACTACGGTTCTTGTCGAGAGTTGAATCTTTTTGCTTGGGTTCCACTCTCATGGCACACTTTCTACCACTTTGACGCTCATAAACCTGGTGTTTTCCATCAATTTCAAATCCTCCTTCCACTGATTAATAAGTTTAACATCACAAGTATCACGGCGTCATGCTGCGTATGCCTGTCCTGTTATGAAAGGGAAAACTTGTCTAGAAAAAGAGAAGACTTCTGAAAAATTGAGTCAACTTAAGGTAAACGTTTCTTGAAGATCTATAGGCTATACGCCGTACGCTGTTGACAAGTGGAGGAAAGAAGAAAGGGAACTTTTATTCAATTTCCCAGCCATTCATTAGAAGACGCCATGAAAAGTAAATTACTTGAGGGCAAAACGACCGAATCCAATTGATTTTGTCTCCCCGACTGGGGAAGTTCCACCTACGGATCGAAGGTGAAATCCGTCAATCCAATCGGAGTCAATGCGTCTCACTTGAAAGTCTCCCTCTTCTTCTTGGAAACACTTAAGTGCCCCCCATTAGACATTTAGAAAACGCCAAAGACCAAGAAGTGAAGGTTATTGGCTTCCGAGGGAAACTTCCCGAATCGATGAAGGGATTCTAAGGGGAGACAGAGCACGTCAGGAGCCCAAAATTTAGAGAATTTCATTTCGTTTGAGACCTCCGAGGAATGCTAAGAAATAGAGGAGGGTAAGACCGTGGTCAGTTAGCGGGATCTAGGTTTGTTGTAGGAGTTGAAGGAAAAGTAATACCTACTCCCCGATAGACTACAAGCTTCAAGCTTTCCGTTCATGTGGAATTCCCTGGTGCACTTGCCCGCAGTGACGTTTAATTAAATACATTCCTGGTGGGAGGAAGTAACCTGGTCAGAGTAGTGCAGCCTAGGTATGCCGTGGGATTTATTGCTTTTTATCCGAAATGACACTATCGCTGGGACAAATTCTTTACGATTCCACACACCGGGCAAGTGGCCGTTATAATTAATTCAGGCGGTTTTCGATTAAGGTTATCGCGGAACATATGAGTGAAGCGACTCTCAGGGAGACCAAATATTTCCGTTGCAACAATGACAAATACTTCATACAACGCACCGTCGTACCATGCGGCACAAATCCCTGTTCGTTGGATATTGACGAGAAAATCGAAACTTGAAAGCGGATTAAAGGCACGTTTATATGGTATATACATATGCTAGTGGAGATAAGAATGTAGAAATATTAAATATAAGCCGTTGGAATGTCCTCAAAATCCCATAAAAATAAAAAATAGTTCAGGAAGGGGTAGAACTATCGTCGTTTAAATAGTTTTCAACATTTAGCCCTAATATGAGAAAGTACCCAGTGTGAAGAATAGAAAACTAACCGTTGCCACACCTTCTTCTATCAAGAAAATGTTCCCACAAGAAATCCAAATTCTTCAACCCAAACACCCTTCAAAAGGGAGAATAAAGAAACTTAGAACAAATTGCCAACGAGGCTACACATGTTCCACGGTATTTACATAATTGGGCGTGATTTATGTAAGGGGTTTTTGTTTAGAATTTCTTCACCTCGTGAAGGGGTTAGTCTAAGAGTGAAAAAAGTGGGGAAAAGAAGGTCGTTTACAGGGTAGAAAACATGTGTAACTCAAAGAGGAAAAAAGGGGAAAAAAGTATGAGTCGATGTCTGTGAAGGGTAAGATAGGGCTTTACTTTATGCACTTGGAAGGAAGTCTCTCGAGCTCCTGGGGACATTTCCTGGCAGCTCCCTCTCAGGACTCAGGCGGAGATACGGTTGAGTGCGAGATAACCAATTTAGATAGCAATAATTTAAATTCTTTCCGATCGTAGAAGAGGGTAATTAAACTCTAGTGGAGGATTTCGGATTGTTGAGTGGTGGGGGAGATAAGTGAGCCTTTTGAAGGACTGTGGCCAGCCACGCCAGTGGTTATCTCACGCCATCAGACTGAAGCTTTAACAACCCTCCTCCTTCTAGTTGACGACATCTGTATATATCGCCTATGCACCTTCCAACCTTGTACGTCTGATGTGTTATCCGTCGTGAATTAGTGGTTTGTTTCGGCTTCTTGGCGGGAAGCGCTTTGATACGCTGCTGAGATAAAATGCAGGCGAATCCCATGTAAAAGGCCCTAGCTGGTATGTGACCAGTGATTAAAATCACCTTCAACATTTGATTGGGTACATTCAGATAGGTAATCACTAACAAAAGGCTGAGCCCCATAGATTCCAAGAAATATATTTTACGAAGGCGATAATGATGATTCCCTCCCTGGTATCTTCCTTTACAATTAAGTCTACGAATGGCATTAAATCACTTTTCAGGAAGCTCGTATTGAGAGTCACGTTAAATAGATTACAAATAGAAAGACATAATTCTCCAGGATTTATAAGCACCCGGCCTGCCACAGGGGATGAGTATTGACATGGGAAACGTCCTTCCTCAGAAGCCGCCTCATTCTCTCAGAAGTCTGATATCAGTGTCCACAATTTTCAGAAAGTTTCCACAATAAATGAGTAGTATTAAAATATTACCAAGACACTATTAGCGGAAAAAATCGATTCAACAGGTTATTCCGAACAAAAAGTGTCTTGTAGCAGGTATGCTATGCTCGAAGTTGAAATAACGTCGTCGTCGCAGACCTGCAAAATCTGTAGACAATTTGTTATGTTATATCTCAGATCAGAGAACGTCTTGAAGTCATGAAACACACATAATGTGCTTCAAATCCATCCAATACGTACTAAAACCAAGTTTAAAGCAGTACGTGGAGGATTGATTGAACATCACCATTACTCACAAGCTTTTATTATTCCGTCAAGAGTAACGTGGCTAAAGAGTGTATTTAACCATTTTGGTAATTTAATGTCAGAATTACAGATTCTCGGTTCAAGTAGACAGTGATAAGGCCTCAATGAGAAATCTCAGATCTACTTCTAGTTCTACTTGTCTTCTCGGCAGTGTTTTTGTTAATGATTCAAGTTGCTGAGAATGCACTTTTCCGGGAGTATTGTAGTCGTCATAGAACCGAATTGCACCCGTAAGAAGGCCATTGGCAGGAGAAATATCGTTTTTTCTTTATCACACAAACGCATTCTTAACGTGACCAAGGATCCCAATTTTATGGAAAATTTACGAAACGCTATATCCGTAAGGTTTCGAAAGCGATTTTCAAGGAGTAACAGAGAGAAGTAAACTCCGCAGGGACATTTACAGAACAATACCGAAGGAATATTATCGTGGGGTCGCCTGTCAAGTTGAAGTGCCCCCTCTAGGGAGCAGCCAAGAAGAGAAGAGGCAGAAAACATCCGAGTTGTGCTCCCACTCGTAACGAAACGCCTTTTGCCGTTTCGAAACGGTGCCTAGTAATGTCACAAAGTTAATTGGAGGAGCTGAAGGCTCTTCAAACGTTGAAAAACATCTCAACTTTAATTGAAGAGTTTTTTTTTCTCCTACCGCTGTCAAGTGAGTTGGATCCACTTCACGCGTTGACTTCCCCATCAAACACGCCCTCTTAAACGTTCGGCCACCTCGGTAAAGGCTTCCATTTTTGTTTTGGATCCTTTAAGAGCGAGAGGTAATGCGGCCAATCTTGATTTTTCATCGAGATAGTGCCGCAGAGGTCTGACAAGATGATTGAAATTGGACGAGGCTCCCGTGATTCAATTACTCACCCAACTACTCAAGAAGCTTCAGGATGGTACCTTCCTAATGATGCAGGCAGCTTGTCCCGTTATTCTCGGCACGTTGAAACGGCCGGTCGGAACAATAATGGGAAATTGAAGTGATCTTCACCTTCTATTTTTTTTTTTTCAGATATTTCACCGTACTTCGATCGCTTATCAACAGAGTCAATTTAAAAGTTTTAAAACTGCCTACGTTGAGAGTCCCTGATTGGAATAATCTATAAAGAGGGGCAAGAGTAGTCCTATAATTTATCGTGTATAAAGTTAGCTTCACATTGAACGACCACAAGCCGTGATAAAAGTTAGCATTATTTTCTATATTTTTGTGGACAGTTTCTCAAAACAGAAGAAATATTAAATGGTACCGCTACAGCAAGACGGTGAATGAAAATTGCAATAAGACCAAGAAGTCCTTCCTTGAAAAAAGGTCATCCCGAGCACTAAATGTGAGTTAGAGCGTAAATAACGAGATGAAGACGTCAGGACCCCTAACGAGATATCCCGCCGGCATGATCTGCACTTTAAATAAGAGGAATCACCATTTTCACGTGAAATACGATCACCAGCCACGTTGCTGAGGCATCCACGTAGAAGGCCATTCTCTTTACACGGCGAAAGACATAAAACTTTGAAAATTAATTCAGAATGGTTCGCTATTTCACGCGAATTTCACTCGTGTGAGAAAGTGATATTTCGCATTTAGGACTCCGAAAAACTCAATGAACCCGTTTTCGAAAAAAGCATTCTCATTCACACCCATTCTCTATTTATGATAATCGTTCCAGGACCCAGCTGAATCAATTTGACCTTTCAAATTCAGCAAAAAGTGAAACTTTATACGTCTGGGTCTACAAAATTCTAGAAATCTTTCTTCATTTATAACGACAATGAGTCGAGCAGAATTAAGACCCAAGCGAAGTCCATGTGCACGATGTCACATCCCGGTGCATTTAAGGGCTGTTTTAGACAGACATTTCAAAATTGGAATGTATGAATTCAGAGATTTTAGAGAAAAAAATATCTTTTGGTCTATACGAGTTGAAGTGAATTACAGATATTTGACGAACGACTCAAGTTCCCTGAATGATCAGTGAGTGCGCGCCATTTGGTAAGTTAAATGTCTTTGACACCAAGTTAACACTCAACAGCCGTACAATTCACGTCAGTGGCTGAGTGTTCCCTGTTTGAATAGTGAGCCTTCAAGAACCCACCTGTTTGTTTTACGCACTTCATCTTTGTCTTCGTGCGCCTTCGAGGTGAATTGATTACAATACTGTAAGTGGATCTTCGACTGACGGGTCGGATTAACTTCGAACCTGTGAAACCTGCATATCACGCTATGATAGTCGTCACGATACTCTTTCGCTTTGTTTGATTATCCCACACGATGAGAAATGATGAGCTCTGTGTTTGGAGTTTAGAACGTTGAGTGGATGTGTTGTTGGTGAGGAGGTGGCAATTTATGCGGGGAACGGTCTCTTGATGCGTCTAAGCGTACAAGGTGACTCCTGATTATTTCCTCCTCATATTTAATCCGCAATATGAAGGTACAAAAACTATACCATCATCCATGCCATTCATGACTCATGATTCATGGGTAATATTATGAAAACTGGTGACCCACGAGTGCAACCCCAAGCACAACATTGCGTGCTCGCTGAACCGGTTGCGCACATTCAAATAACTTGCTTGAAGGACCAAATTTTCATGAAATATTTGCGTATTTGCAATAAAAAATACGAGCTAAGAAATAATAATGAGAGGTTCAATGTATTTTCTGTGGCCAACGGGTGTTTTCATTCCTTCCCAATGCGATGTTTCATTTCATTATTTGTGAGTAATTGTTCTGAATGAAGTTATTAATTGTCTACAAGAATTCTTTGTTCGGAATAGGTTTTTGTTTAGTCAGGAGACGGTTTCGTTTGTTCTGGAAAAGGTTTCATTCGACTTGGGAGTGAAAAATTTATAATCGGATTGCGAACGGATTATGCATTGTGTAAGTTGGAGTTTGGATGGTGAGCGTCTCAACGGTATCATTAGAAACAAGTTTACAACTAATGCCGCAAAAATCCGTTGATTATCTGTATAAAACTGCTATCTCATATTAAATTACTTTCCTCTACAGTTTTCTATGTTGCGCTGGGAGTCGTGATGGCCCAAAGGGTAAAGAACGAACGAATCACGTGTTCATCGGAACAGTTCATCTGCACACTCCCATCATCGGGGGCTCCGAACTGTGAAAACTCTCGTCAAAACTGTGACAGCCACGGCGATGGTCAAGCCTCCGAGAAACGAGAGAAATCATCACCCGTCATCGAGGGTGGTTCCCCCTTGACATCATCCCCAATCATCAGCAGATCCCCGGTTTGACAGACGGGGCAGATTCCTAGTTACAGTCCCCCGGGATCTCCCTCATCATTACGAGGGGCTTCGTAGGTGAGTGGCTGCAAGTTCGAAATGAACTTTTGATTGTGTTGTCCTGTTGTTCAGGATTATCCTCTCCCTCCGCCTCACAATCTTAAGTACGGGAAAACTTTCCCACTCGGGTGGGCAATCCCACGCGGGATTTCTCCAGTATTGAGGAAGTAACAGAAAGATTATGAGCGAGAAATAGATGAAAATTTGAATTATTAAATTATCATAAAGACCATCTTCACGTATTATCTTGAAGGTGCCATTATTGCTCGCTGTTGTTTAATCATAAAACAATATTTTGGAAATGAGTTTTATTGATATAAACGCTGTAATGGTGTCCACGGTGTAAATTATTGGAACATTGTGTGCAATCAAAATTAATCACACAATCACGCTCATATCAAACTCCGCAGCGGTTAATGTAATTTAGTTAGATAAGTCGAGAGCATTTTACAGAGAGATGAATGGTGTTCGTCCTTTTTGATAACACGAAGGCATTCAGACATCAAAAAATAGCCAGACCAGTACCAATTATATCGACAAGTGAAATTCACCTGATCTCCGGTCCTTTTTGAGTTCCACACTCAGTTTAAACCAGTTGGAATATTTCGATTTGATAAAAATCAATACAGGATGCTTCAACTATTGCAGATGTAGTATCTGCATGTATTGCAGATTTAGTTTCCAAAAAACTCCAAAAAACTATACTGCGCCAACGCGTGATAAATTTTTCCACAACGCCTATCCGATTTCGTTGGCCCGGAATAGGATCAAATTAGCTAGATGGCGAGTCGGCTTATCAGGCAAGAGCCGCTCCCATGAACTTGGCTTCATCGCGTGGTCGGCAGCTTTCCATCATATCCGCTTCAGCCGTTCTCAGCTCTTTTCATCTCCTCGAAATCCGATTCCACCAACTTTTCATCGGAGTCGACATAAATTCTTTCCACACGTTCAAACATCGTAATTGATCACTCTAATTAATTTTACTCGGATTTGACCGCGTTCGTCGTATTGGTAGAATCGATAATTTTTCGGGAATTAAAATGATTTAAATCCGCCGAGGAGAATTACCTTGTTTATTCAATAAAGGGAGCTCGTTAGAAACATTCTTTCAACGCTAATATACGAAACCGTGTCCTTTGTGGGTGAACTGATTGCCTCCTAACATTGAACACAGGTCATCACCATGGATCTAATCAGAAGTGAATCTTGAATGGGCGCAAATCCCCGTCCCATTGGATTCAACCTCCAAAATTTTGTAGAAAATGAAACCCCTACTCTCCTAGATCGCCAAAAATCTCGAAAATCCATTTTTCGAAATACACATTTTCACTCCTACCCCACCCAAATTTGGTCCGATCGGGCTAAAAAGTTTTTAGGACCAACTAGAGCCGGGAACGGACCCCTGACCCAAATTTCATTTTTTAAATAATTGTCCACTACCAAAGTCGGCGTGGACGGCGGACGGTGGATGGTGGACGGCGTACGACGGACGGACATTTGGTTTTTTTTTTTATCTAGACACTTTGAAACGCCCAGAAAATTTTTTGGGCCGAATCGGAGAGATTGACTTTTGGCATGAAAACATAGGTTGATTATTCAAGGAATAACCAACCAAAAATTATAAATCTTGTAATCTGAAAATGAGCTGAACCTTATAATGGGAGGAGAAAATTCAACATTATTCACGTGTTTTTAACTTTTCAAAGCGTTCCAAAAAAGTCACTTTTTCAGAATTGTTCATAATTTACTAATTTTGAAGAACTTTGGTCGCCTGCTCTTCATTCATCCACAAAATGGATAGGAAATCAAGTAGGTACGTGTAGCCTGCGTAGTTAAATGAAGACATTTTTTATCGATTAGGTTGATATAAATTCTCATTGTAGAATAGAGAACGTATGAACCAGTTTGAGAATTTCCCAAACCAATTCAAGGATTTTCCAAATCGATCTGAAAATTACCTTGCATATGACTGTTTCCTCTTATCAAAAAACGTAGGAATATGACCAATAAAATTGACGATTTCAACGATTTCATGAGCACACTAAGACTTCTGCTGATGAAAATGAAAGACCTATAAGAAAGTAAACACGCCTTGGAACATCAACATACGTATATACAAGAACAACACCCGGTCACGAAAAGGTCATGAGAACATGAAAAGTCAACAGACTGCTCATATTTCTATCCCTTGCGGGTTCAGGAACTATAATAAGAAAAAGGCAAGGTTTTACCTGATTATAATATACCAGTTCCAGCATCAGGATATTGTATGGCAACTTTAATTTATTCTATACCATTGAATGCATACCATTTAGGACAAGTTCAATACCACAAGAACACATGAGTGTTAGTAAAAGTAAAAGAGTAAAACCTTTCATGATAAACCCTTCATTCGTTCTAGACGAATGTATTGGAACTGAATATCTATACTTGGTAATATAGCAACGTTTCTATACGCGGGGAATACGAGGATCGTGAGGTGAATACGGGGCTGGAGGCTACTAAGCCGGCACGACCGAACCGTCAGGCTGGCGATGAATGCCTCGACTCAAGAGATGGCACCTCGTCGGCACCTGCTCAACCCTCGGCCGTTGAAAAGGAATGTCCCTAAGCGACTTCATTTCCCTGAGCCCAAGACCGGGAAAAGGAAAATAAGAAACCCGTCATTCCGACTCGTATTCGATTAAGTGCAAATCTGAGCTGAAGGATGAGTGGATCAACTCTTTTGTCAACTCACCTCCAATAACGGGTCACCAACAGTACGATGGCGTGGTGGGGGTGGGGGTTTCATTTAAAGGAGAAAAAAAAAACGCTCCTTTCCTCCTTTTCCCCGCGAAAGGTCGAAAGGGGGTTTTTATTGTCAAGTCGAACAAGGGATCCTCAAAGGAATTTCGAGGCGGGAAAACGCGCCGAAAAGGAGTCGACAGCCATTCTACCTTAATTTTCTCGCGGCGGGAAAAGGTGTCCCAAAGAGCTTTGTTTTCCCTTTGTCGGTGACGATCGTCGATTGACGGGAACTCTGCCACCGGTCACAAAGGGGGAGGGAATTACGAAAATTGACACGGGCTCCGAAATGAAAAATATCGATTCTCGGGGACAGTTCCCGGACAAATTTGTCAGATAATCACATTCACGCGATTTTTATAACCCCTCAGGAACACAATTTGTTGCAAAGTGAAGGTTCCATCTGAAATTTGATGCAATTCGCTAGTCAACAATTTTCATTAGTGAATTTTGTTGTTATTTTTCGTAACTTTCTCAACTATCCGTGTACGTCATTTCACGGAAGACCTGGAATGAACCTAGAATAGGAAGAATTGGGCTCTTGAGAAAATAGCACGTTTTCTCAAAAAGGTCGCGATACGGATCGAGGAATCAATTCCCGTCTCCATAAACAAATAATGATGACTACGCTTCACTTTATGGACAAGTTTGCAAGGTGGGACCTCACGCCCCACGCTTTGATGCCACTTTGCGGGATATTAAAGACTCTCAGGTGAGAAACAAGCTTTGATGAAACGCCTTTCACAGCCTCTACGAGAGGGTTAACAAGCTCCCTACACGGGCGGGTGTGATATTGAGTGATCTCGAAGAGGAATTAATGAGATTGACATATCAGTTTCAAGTCGGTACAAGGGGAACACAGCCTCTCGGCAATCACCATATTTCCCTTCTATAACACGACGCAACCCTCACCCCCTCCACTGGCGGGAGTTTGTTAACAGATGACAAGTCAACTCCCCCGGAAAACAGGCTCGTGAAGGTTTTTGATAGCGAAAGAGAGGCTTCGGAAAGTTGAGGGTTGGGAAGGCAGAAACCGTTAAAAACTTTGTCACCGCTCGTTCCTATGGTTACGGGACCGACGCCAACTTTTAATTACCTCTCCGCCTCGTTATCATCTCGTGTGCCGCGCAAAAACCCGGTGCCTCTTCACAAATTTTAACCATTTTCCGACCGCTAGAGCGTGAGCTGTGAGCCCTTTAGTTTTCGAAGCGAAAATGAAAGAGACGCGAGTGCGAAAAGACACGAGTAGGTAGGTGCGAGAGTGTACATTTTCAGATGGTACGCCTCGTTTGGCAAACATTTCCATCCCCACACTAGCTATGGTTTTATCAAATTAGTGATGGAGCGCGACGTTTCTACTCCAATTCTGAAATATATAGAAGAACGTTTTCTCATATGGAAAAAAATACAAATTGATGGACATCTGTACACGATGAATGATCGATCCAAAATGCGGACTTCACAACTTTTGACGCCAGGCAAATGAAATAGTATCGAATGATTTATCCATTTTCGCCATTTATGCTATTAACAGCCATAAAAGCTAATGCTGGCCTAGGGCAAGTAAACAAGAGAAAAATTTTCCGAAAAAAAATTTAAGAGTCTGTTTACACGGTTTCTTGGGACTTTCGGTTGGTTATTCCTTGAATTATCAACATAAATATATTTTCATGCAGAATGCCAACCTTACAATTTGCCCCAAAATATTCTTCTGGGCGTTTCAAGGTGACTAGATCAAAATAAGCAATTGTCCGTCCGCCATCAGCCGTCCACTCCTTTTTGATTTTTCGAAAAATGGATTTTCGAGATTTTGGGCGATCTAGGCAGGTGGGGTATCATTTTCCAGTGAATTTTGGACGCTGAATCCAATAGGACGGGTGCCTGAACGATTAGCATCCTCCGGGAGGGGTTATAGGTCAAAATGGTATCTATCTACCTATTTCAAAAGTGAGTTTTCGAAATTTCTGGTGAGGGGTATCGTTTTTCGCTAAATGTTGGACGCTGAATCGATTGGAATGTGTCCGGGACACTCCTTATTCACTATTTTCTCCCATTTTCTCCATACCCCTGGTCCAAAATAACCAATCCCTGTGAAAGAATTTGCAGCGTTTTTGGAAATGTACTCATGTAAATTTGTTGAAAACACCCCAATTCTGATCTTCCATTAGCGAGACAAGTAATGAAAGCGGAAATAAAAATGGAAAGCAACCAGACAGCAACGAAAAATACCAAATTCACTAAATGGGACATGTATTACCTTCACCATGTTTTATAACATTATAATAAAACAGTCACAAATTCCTCAGAACGACATGGGGCGTATGAATATTATCGTTGAGCGGGTAAAAGCGACTAAAGTGCAGGTCAATGTGTACGAACCGACAAGATGCTCGTTGTCTCAGAAATGAAAAATCCTGTCAGACAATAATTATTTTTCCTCCGAAATTCATGAGATGGTTGATGAAGTGCCTACTTGTATTTAATCTTCATAGGTCCTCCATAGTCCATAGTCCACTAGTACAAGAGAGTAGCTTCTATCAATATATCTTAGAAAATTCGCTAAAGCGAAACTGGTGACTGGAGGTTTTCTCGAAAGCGTTTTCAGCTGGAACCCAGGAGGCTTCAAGATGAAACTTAATTAGACCGGTTCGTTAAAGATATGTCACGGTAGACTGGGTTGTACTCTTGGAATTCCCACGACGTCCCTATCGGTTCCTTTTAAAGACAAGTTATTAGCTCTCATCAAAGGCTCCTTGATAACGAACCCAACCAACCGTTGGCTTTATAACCTAATGAAATATATTTCTCGGGCCTCCCCTTCATCCCGTCTAACCCAATTTGGAGACTAAATTCCTGCCGAAAGTTGTAAAGGGGAAGGTTTACGGAGCCGAAAGGAGGGAAATAGTTGGAACCTGCCGGATAGTTTGGGCGAAAGCGACCCGAAGAACAAAGACGAGAAGGAGTTGATGAATAGGGACGCGAGGAGTAAGTCTTCGCTAAACAATCACCAACTGGGAAACAGTCCTGCCGATCCCATTCCTCCGGGGACCCTGCCAAACAATGCTCAACCACCTTCGAACTGAGGTTCCAGTAATTTGATATGGGAATAGCTCTGGAGATTACCATGGAAGCTTTGTGCCTCTGCTGAACCCTCCCGAGTCTCTCTTGACAATTGCCGCGGAAGAACCGCCTCAGAGCTTTCTCGTATTTCGGAAACAATTGTCTTTCCCGCCTCCGAAATCGTCATTTCAAACCCGTGTAATGTTTGCCACTTAACACCGCCCAGCGCGTCTCATGTAAAGCCCATTCGTCCCCACCAGAGGAGCTCTAATTAAATTTACATCTGGTCCCGAGACTCCTTTTTGTTCAAACGTCCCGTTCAAAACCTCGTAACTCTCATATCTGACGTCTGACGCGTATTCTCTAAAGAAATTTACACCCCCAAACTCCCCACTTATTCAACAGTTTTCCAGCTTTTCACGCACTTTATCCGGGTAAATACTCAACTCTATGAAATTCCTTCTCCTTCGCTGTCATTCATCATTATGACTCAACTCTTGAGCCACCAAACAAAGCGCTTTTCTCGCTTCGTCGGCTCTCAACATCTCAACCCGTCTTGAGTTTCTTTTAACACATTTATGGCTTTCAACTAAACCTGACAATTTTTTCAAGAACTAATTAATTACAAGCACCACTGCAATCAATCAAAAGATTTAATTCGTACGAGTATTTTGTCGTTTCGGCGTAAAGTTTTCCCTCAAAAAAGCCAATTGTTAGGGGCAAAGTTTCCAAAAGAGTAACCTTTTAACTTACCTTCACCAGTGAGATGAGATCCGTCAGAGCCATCTATCCCAACTGAAACAGCAAGAACGGCAGGCGTAACGCAATGGAAAAGACTTAAATATTCTAGAAAATACACAGGTTGAACAAAACATTTCCTCTTTCTATGAGCCATGAGGGCTTTATTAAGTGGAAGTCTCTGAGTGTCCGATATATTTTACTCTCATTTATTATTATTATCATAAGAATATTATTTATTCCAAAGAAGCACATGCTGAAAAGTAAGGGAGAAGAATAAATCACTTATTTTCGTGAATAAATTTTCCAAACAATTTGTAAATTTCTCCTAACCAATAAAATTTCCCCAAACAATTTTTCCAAACAGGAGATTAAGAACTTACAACAGACATCAAAAACGAATTAGCTGCTTGCTGAGCTTATTGACCTTTATCATGAATGCGAGACCTACAATAACATTGTATATTTAAATAATAAAAGAAAACACCATATCTTGGACACCAGAAATGCGTATATAAATTTATCGTTTACTTGACCCTTTCGTGTCCAAGGTAAAGTGTTGATAGTCCATGATACGGTTATAAGTCTTCTTTTGACAATTAGAAAGATCGATAAATTATCAGTTAATTCAAAAAAATCCCTCTTGTTGATGTGAAACAATTTTAAAATGAATAGGTCTCAAACTAACATGGAAAATTTTCAATTTGATTTGGGAAAGCTATATTAGCGTTATTTATTATTATTATTTTATTTATTCATTATTATTTTATTATTATTGGAAACAACCTTGGAAACTATTTCAAATTTGTCAAAAACACCAGTACAGAAGACAAATTCGGGGGTGAACTTGGTTGTTTTGTTGCCTGGTACACTATCAACTGTTTAATTGAGGTAGTGAGTAAGAGGGGAGGGGAGGTGAGGCAACATAAACCTGAACAACACTATTGAGCACTAACCAGAGTAACCGAAGCTCATGTGAACATCAATTTTTTCCCATTACATTTTTCCCAAATGATGATTTTGTAGGATCGTGATATATTTTGGTCAGGAGACATCGAATTTTGACTACGCTGATGAACATACATCACGTCAAATTACAAAAACATTGCAATAGTACAACACGAAGCTTATGTGAACATCCATTTTTTCCTCCAAAACTAAATGTACGAGCAGTCTTGCCCAGAATAGTAGATTTGTACTACTTGAATCGTATTTCCTCGCAGTCTCAGTAGCTCCGACGAGCTCTACTGTCAGAGAGGTGATATTATAAATTTATGGGATTATTATTCCGAACATCCGGGCGAAAGCTGGAAAGCGACCGTAGCGAAGGTTGACTTGAGCTCAATGGACCGTAAGTTTCGCGCCTGCCGTTGGCTTGAATCGCATATTGCACGGTTTACGGCACATTTTATTCGGAAAAGCCTCGTCGTCGGAAAATCGGTTTTAACCCCGCCACCCTTCGTACCGGACAGGCCCGACGTTTGTCAACCGACTCGGTTGAGCCTCCCCTCCCCTCAACCCATGTTCCACATCCCTCGGATCTGCACTTTAAATCAAAGATCCCCCTCCGATTCCCGTCGACGTTATAGTGTCCCGGGATCCGAACTTCCGATTCCCGCGTTTCTCTCTATTGTTCCCTGAATTACCGTTCCTGCTGTACCTCCTGTCATTATGATTACCATTGCATATCAGGGTACTACGCAGGGGAACGCGTCTTCTGATATATTGCTGGTCCGCACAATGCCCACCCTCCTCCTCCACAAACCACTTCATTTCCATCTAACTCATGTTTACTTGTCGACGCTGAAGTAGACTACCTGGAGCTCGGAACAGGCTACCTACATCCTGACACTGTCTTTCCTATTCAACTTTACTCCAGTCATAGTGAGATGTTGAAACGGAGGAAATTTCATACATTCATACGAGACTCAAAAGGAGGTATCGCCATCGGGCCTCTTTGGGCGATAATCTCGGCCCTTCAGTGATTTCAAATAATTTCAAAACGGACCTATTTAGCTGAAAAACTATCTAGAATACAGGTTCTCAACGGTTCATAAATAAGTATTCAAAATTTATTACACATTTAGGGTAGTTTCAACTTACAGGGACAGAGGCCGCCAGTGCAGTTCCCGAAAATGGAGTCCTTGCCGAAGCAAAATTTCCCACCGTTTGAAGGTGACGGGTTAGTGCAGGTTCGCTTTCGAACGTGTTTGCAGTCCGGGCCGCAACTCGACCATCCCGACCAGGCTGTCCATCTTCCATCGACAGCTGCAACAGAGAAATAGTGGCAAAATGAGAACAAGAAAGCACTTTTACGTGTAATGAACCTATAAATATCGCTTCGAATTTGGTTAACAGGTATATCAACTCGCAATTATTAAACATTTGATTGAATTCTCGCATAAATTTATCATTAGTTGAATACCGAACGTACTGGGCTTAGACTATAGCCGTCAGTTCCCTTTCTTGATCAATCTTCAGCAAGTGTCTCAGATTCTTGGTGAAAACTCGATACTGGTTGAATGTCAGAAGACGGACGTCTTAAAGAGCAGGAGAGTTGTAGATTAAAGGATTTCGGTTCCTAATCCTCTCAGCCGTTGATCACGAGTCAAGTTGTTAAGAAGGACGAGTGGGAAGGAGGCCAGGGATGAAGGGAAAGAGCCCGGTATCGATTGACAGGACACGTGTGGGGTTCGGCTTTCCCCCTTTTGCGGAAGATCGTCAGGGACTTGGAGGAGGAGCGATCTGTTTTAATTACCGCTAATGCCTGCGGCTTCGCCTCCGCAAACCTCCTGAAGGATGTTGCGATCCCTCAGAGTCGGAGGTGTCAATAGAAACTCGGATTAATTAGAAGCGTCTCGACTTGTGGGGGGGGGGGGGGGGGCGCTGAGGAGGGGGCTGTCGAGGGTTGGCTGGACAAGATCGAGGACGGTAGACGCCCTGCATAAGCATGAGACACGAGGCAAACTTGAGCCCCGAAGGTCTCCTTTGATTTGATAGCGTCTGACTGTTGGCCGTCTATTTTCGCAACTTAAGCCATGACGTCTACCACAGAAGCCAATTCATGCTACTAAAATGGAAAACGTCGGTAAGTCATACTGCCTAAATTACTTGCAGGCGAATAATTTTTCATTCGACACAGGGAACTCCGAGAATCAAGACCAATGCGGGAAAAGGATATCAAATCAATCATCACAATTTTTGAATCACATTTTATGTGAATGCTCAAGATCGAGATTCGTCTTAGTCTAACATCTAGTGTACACACCAAGGCTTCTTTGGATTGAGTCTTGCAAAAACATTTGATTTGTACTCTGTGTTTTAGGCGGGTATATTTATTCGCTAAAATGGTCCGTTTTTAGGCTCGTCGTCATTTTTTTTATTATTTTTTTTATGATTGTTTACAATAGACGAGGGGGTCCTGGGTAAGATCGTTTTTGATGAAATTTACAAAACCTTACTATACATGAGTCATTAATAATTTTAAAACTGGATCAAATTGAATTTTTTGCAAAACATGAAGTTTTAATGGTTTTTTATTTTAGGGGTATTGGAAAAATGTTTAATTTTCTAGCAAAAATGCTCAAGCGACATGTCACTTGAAAAAAAAAAAAAAAAAAAAAAAAAAAATCCTGAGATTTTTGTGTGAAGAAAGATAAAAAAAGAAAAGCAACCCTTGAACTCGGAGTTGTTTCTAAAGGTTCTAGAATTACTTCGTTAGCGAAAGTAAATATCCGGGCTAAGAGGATTGCGACAGAGAGCAAATGTTGACATTGTAACACAATACTGGGAAAAGATGGAATAAGAAGTAAGGGTAGAATAGGAAGAAGGACAAAAATACTTCACCCCTCGCCTCCTCACGCCGATCACCCTTCACCGCTTTCAGCCTTGGAAAAGATGTAAGTGTGGCCGTACTTAAGGGGATTGATGATCAATATTTTCTCTTCAGGTGGATATGGCATGTGACGAGGGAACTTGGAAGAGGAGGTTTTCATAACGAAACCGCGAAAAGAGGTTTCCTTCCGAGTATTTCCCTTAGCGGGGGGAAAAAGGAAATGTTTGTCCGAGCATGTCCATCTTCCGGGATATTTGAACAGGGGAGCTGACACATCTTGACCGTATTCATTTTCTCAGTACTAAGAAATGGGTCTTTCTTTGGTATTATACAAGATTCGCGGTAGGAATATACTCACTGTGATTGTTACCACAGGGAGTACGCACGTGGGTGATGAAACGTCAAAAAGATGTGATTGTTGGTAAAACATTGAATACTTCTCGACATTTCGAGTGTGAGAATGGTATAAAAGTAGCCCTCTTCAAACATTTTATATAAACAACGATCACATGTTGCTATAAATACCTATGAAATTGCCCGAAAAATAACCCGTCGTTGGCGTAAATTATATCTAATTTGATAGCTAAAAACCGAGGGGAGGTATAGGCCAACAAATTTTCAATTTCAATAGAAGCGCTGATGTTTACACCATCACCATGGATCACCAACTAGATGACTTGTAGAGGAGAGTCGAGGTCACAAAAATGGCCTCATCTATCGACCTTATCTTTATTAATCACCATTTGATCACCTATCGATGATCGTAAAAATCCTCATTTCGACTCGACGCACGGGACGTAACTGTAGTCGAGCCTATTAATCTTCCACTTAAGGGCTTCGGTGATGGCTGAAGGAGAAACTTTATAGTGAAAGACGGATTGAATTGAAGGGGAGGGTATTAAAAGGTTGACTGGCGCACACTTAACTGTTCTTCGGCGCAAGAAAATAAAACAGGACCGTTTTGGAAGAGAACATGGAGCGGAAAAAAAGACCGTTGTTCACGGAGTGTGAGAAGCCGATTGAATTGGATTGCTTCAGATTGATTACCGAGTTTAGGTTTTTACGTTCGTCGGATGGGATTGTTTAGGGGTCTGGTAATACGTAGGAGCGAAACAGTGACGAGGGTTTCGAATGGTTTGTTTTACGCCCGTTGCAGGAAGACGTCCAGAAACGCACCTGAGGACGCGGCCATCGGTCAAACTCAATCAAGAGTGGGTTGCATCCCTCGAAAGATGCATTATTTGCTCCCCTTCAGAAGTTCCTCCTACAGAGTGCGAATACATACCTTCTTTTTTTCAAAACATGGACAAAATTCAATTCGTAAATCAGAGGAATAAATGTTTTTTTGTATTGTTGCGAGCTGGCACCTGCGCCCGTCAAATGGGCTGCCAGCGTCGCAGGGTCAAGGACCTGTGGAGGGCTAAGGGACACTTTTGAGGAATTGTGCATCATATCGAATTGGCTGGAACCTTCCCATTCGCTCGAGACAACACGTCGAGTTCCCAGAACCAGGGAAGGTTCGAGAAGGTACTCGACCCAGAGGCAGCTAGTATAAAAGGGACCCAGGAACGCCGCGCAGTTCAGTTCAGTTTTAGTCCGAATATAGATGCTTCGTGTTATAAATCGTGCCGTGCTGCATTATAAATAGTGCGACAACCGCGTTACAACCGTGAATTGTGTATTGTGATTGTGTCATTGTGTAAGTGCGCAATGTGAACAGTGTATTCAAGTGAACAATTGTAATCCAAAATTATTTACTAAGAACTTAATCGTTACAGTATTCAAATTGAAAATCGGTCAATTTAAGAATGGCCCACATCCAATTCTCAAAATTTTTTTCTTTTGGAATCGCGAAAATAAAAGTTTGGAGGTGTGATAAAACTCTCTTTTTTAATAAACTAGTGTTGGAAGGCACCATTCATGTGATTCTGTAGTATAATAATCATACAATCTTCCTCCTCATTTCAAGTGTTCTAAACATGTGAAAATGAAACGGCCAACTCCACTTCCACACTGTGAGCCCCATTCAAACTAAATTCATCTCGAAAAAGATTCCCAAAAGCTTATATGAGATGCAGAATACAAGAGGGCCCTTGAAAAGAAAAAGTTACCAGATGAAGCACCTAAGCTCCCTACTTTGGCGCCAAAACTTCTCGAATTAGGAGAAAGGTGAAACCTCAAAAAAAAAAAAGTGAAGGTAAAATGAGGAACTTTGTACATTGGAAATTCACGTTTAATCCGCTTTCATGGTCACTAAGGGAGTTCTTGAGGTCCTTTAGGATGAGAAGACTTCTCACTAAGTGAAGCGGAAAGTTAAGAGGGGTTCTAGTCCTCACACAACTTATTTCTCCCCTAAAACAACCTGGAGGAGGAGAAAAAATGAAATTCGTCGCCTAAAAGACCCTTCAATGAGATCATAAATGAAAGCCGGGGTCTCGTTTTTGCTTTCTCTGTCTCCTCACGAAAAGAGGGATCTGAAAAATAATAAACGAATCGTAACTTTGTCAGATTTTTTGTTCATTGACCTTCGGGGGTGCCCTTCAGGTGGAAAACGTTTACCTACTTAATTTTCGAGGAGAGTTCAGGAAACAAAAGCGTTGTGAGACGAGGGGAAATACCGCTTAGCTTGGGGAGTAAAAAATACCACGTAAACGAGAGGGGACGGTCGTTGTTGTTTTCAGTTTTATTTAAATTGAAGAAAGTGTGGGCCAAAAACAGTTTCTCGATCCCTCCAGGCCATCAAAAAGGAGCGACGGTTGAGCATCCAAAACCTCATTTACTATTGAAAAAGAAAAACTTGGGATACAGGAAAGCGGATGCTTCCACAGGCACCTAACTTACGCGCATCACTTATTCATCAGCAACAACCATGTCGACGACCTTTTCCCCCTTTTACGGCGTCCATTTTGCGAGTACATTGGTAGAACGGTTATAAAAAAGTGCGATGTGGTCGCTGAAAAAACCTGACGAGAATTTCGTGAGTATTTATCATGACTTTTCTTCTTCCGGAGAAAGGAAAAAGATGCCGCGTTTTTATTATAAATGTAGTACATTTCCTTCAAGATGTGAAAACACAAGTTCAATTTCATTCCCCGTCTGATTGTCGCGTTAGGAGATTTCGTCTTTTGACTTTCTATTCGGAATACTGGTGAATTTCGAAGTACCGTTCGTGGTAATCGTTCTGTCTCAATTGATTTTCCGTGCGACATCTAGGAGAAAATGATACCCTACACGCATCCCCCCCCCCTCCCCCAATAGAAATAGCAGGCCAAAAGGGGAAAGTCTTCCTCGTCCATTGGTTCAGTAATAAGAAAAAGCTTTAACAAGATTTTGTGGAAAGGATCGTCTTGATATCAAAATGTTTTCGTTCAGTAGGGTACGTGGCAGAGTTTGAGCCATGAAAGATAATTCAACTTCCTATTCAGAGGAGTGAAACATTTTAATGTTATATTTCAAAATACCAGCGTCCTCAAAGGTATTTTCAAGCGCACCTGATTTCAATTAACGATCTCGTATTTGCTTACATTGGTCGGCACCCCCTTCAATACCCTTACTTCATGTGGGACCACGGAAGACCACAATGCCTCAGGCACGTGCATCTTGATACTCAGACAGAATACTATAAATGCAGAATGCACAAAGGAGGAGAGATCGTCATTTGATACGAACAACCGAATTTATGCTCTCGATTTCGCTGACAAGCCAAGGGGAAGCTTGGAATGAGCCATATATCAAAGAAAATCGCCCAACAGGGAGGGAAGGATCTTTGGAATTTGTACATAAATGCTGGTCATTGCTGTTTTATGGGCAGGAAGTCAAGGGTGTATTGAAGGAAATGAAAACGAACGTCGACCCTGAAACGGGTTCGGAAAGGGTTTTCGCTTTGGTAACCGGAAAAGGACGAAGGGACGAACCTCAGGTGCCATTAATTCTGGGCGATTAATGGCCGGCATTGTGATGCACCTTGATTCCCGGCCATTACAACCCTCCGAAACAGTCGCAGGATGCCCAGGAATTAATGCGAAAGCCCCGGTTTCTGTCGGGGGTTTTTAGCAACAAAAGGCTCATCTCACCTTCAACACCAAACCCCGCCATCACTACCCATAACATTGTTTTTCCGACCTTCATTATAAAGTTATAATTTAATATAACTCCCGAACCATTAGCGAAGCTTTTCATTGTTGCCTCGCGGGCCCCAAAGTTTGTTATCACACCCCCATAACTCTTGTTTGACCAGGCGGAAATTTGCACGGTTATAAATCTTCTTGAAGACAGATAATGATAAAACGGGAGGTGATAATGACTATTTACTTTTGGGAGCATTCCAGCAGGAAAACAAGGTTTCTCACTTTCCGCGTTTTTCTCCCTGTGGTCTCTCGCTGCACTGTTGTCCTTTAAAGGCTTCTCGAGTCGGCCATTGTTTTCTATTAGAGTTAAAATCTCTTTGGCCAACTACTTCATTACCGAGAATAGTAAAAGTGTAGCCCAAGAGAAATTACAATCGTCGATATTTTACATAGAGTTAGAACAAGTCATAAATTTCTCAAGTCGATGCAATTGCAGTATAAATGTGCAGATTTTCTACATCTAGTTATTCGGAGGCATGAGTTGTGGATATGTCAACTTTTATGAAACGTATAACGTTGAATGATTCTGTCCGAAGGATATGGTGAAACCTTTTTGTACCGATATCGAATAACCTCTCCCTCCCGTCATTATTTTATTGTTCTAATGCTCCTGTAATCTAAGTCGAAACTGTCTCTACATAGAAACTAGTAATTATGCCATTTCATACCTCACAGGTAGACAAAGTTAACTGACAATGGATACACCGCGATATTCAAGGAAGAACAGTTTGTTCAGTAAATCAACACCCGTGTGACTTGAATCACCTACAGAAGATAGCGCCTATTTGTACGTCGTTTCCCATTTCGAAGGCCCTTTGTACGATTATGAACAAAGCGATGAGCAGATTAGTTGAACAGGAGTACATCATCCGTGATAGAGTGGAGTTGGTGGACTTTGAGGGCTCACCTCAGTGATCATTTGGACAAAGGGAAACTCGTGGGGGTTGAAATTAAAACGAAAAAATTGATTAGACGTCGTTATCTGACCAATGGACCGTCCTGGATACGACTGTTCCCCGTAGAGCGGACGTGAATACCAAAAGCACGAGGAACGGTGATTTCGCGAGGACAATGGGTAGCGCTGAGCGAACCAATCCATTTGCCAGGAACGGGATTGTTAACTTTCACTTAGTTCCCAATTTCATTTCAGTTTCGCACCCCCCGCTGTGGTTCCTAAACAATAACTAGGACGTGAGAGGCGGGGGTTGTTCGGGGGGAGTGATTTTTATCAGGAGCCGACCATTGTCCAGCAGCAACGTTTTCAGTTGTGTGAGACGGAAAGGGTGAGGAGGGTCGAAATGAAAGGGTTGGTTCTGTAAGGGCTGCAGAGCGGGCTATCGGAGGGTGTAGAGAGTATAAATTATTGAGGTATCGGGGCCCCTAAAAACCCGTCGCAGCGACTCTCACGGGCAATCGGGCGTGAACTGGAGGATAAGACGAGGACGCCCTGCAGTTTCTAAACCCCATAACTGCAAATGCCCCGTCATCCGACCACCTTTTCTTCCCCTTTCGGGGCCTCTGGATTTGACTCTTGACTTTTATCGGATCATGACCTTCCGTACCGTTAACCTCGTGGGGAGCTTTTTGCCGAGAATTCGGCTCGGCCCCGGCGAAAATGCTTTAACGACATACAACGCACGGGTTATGATTGGGAAAATCGGTGAAAAACACATAAGTATCGGGGAGTTGCGTTCATTCGATAATATTATGAGCGCGCAGAGGATTGGTGCACCTCAGAGCGCTCTATTAGCAGGCGCCACAAACCCTCGGACTTGATCACAATTCCACACGATTCTCTTTCCCCGAGCAGTTACGCCAATTTCCAAATGGTTTTGGGATAATTATCCACATTTGACAACATTGAGTAGAGGTATAAAAGTAAATAATAGAACTAATAACGACGCAACGAAATGTTAACCCATGTTCTGTCAGTTTTTCTCGCTTTGGTTGGTTATTCCTTGTATAATCAACCTATGTTTTCATCCAGAAAGTGAATTTCTCCGATTCGGCTGAAAACGATTTTCTGGGCGTTTCAAGGTGTCTACGTTGATCAAAAAAACCAAATGTCCGTCCGCCGTCGACGCCGATTTTGGTAGTAGACGGCTTTAGTTATTCCTCGAAACTTTTCAGCCCGATCGGACCAAATTTGGAGAGGGAGGGGGAAAGGGGGGCGAAATGCGTATTTTAATAAATTTTTGGCGATCCAGGCGTGTGGGATATCATTTTCTATTGAATTTAGGACGCTGAATCCAATGAGACGGGTCCCGGAACGATTGGCGCCCACCGGAAGAGGGGATGGGTCAAAATGAGTATCTATCTTGCCATTTCGAAAGTGTGTTTTCGATATTTCTGGTACCAAGGGGTGTGGGGTATCATTTTTCACTAAATTTGGGACCCTGAATCGATTGGAATGAGTCCCCATGTTCCTGGACCGAGAGACCACCCACCCCTGTAAACGAATTTGCAGCGTTCTTTTTTGTGTTTATCTGTTTACACGGTTTACTGATTTTTATCCATGTATCACTATAGAGGCATAGGTTTTTCCAATTATAAAATTCCAAACTGGCAAACAGACTAAACTGAACGGAAAAGCGTTTTTTCTTGCTGGCCACATTGTTTGGGTGGAAGAGTCAGAGTCGACAAATGGACAACAACAAGTGTTTGCCGACGATTCGATATACATCTATCAACGATGAACCGCGACTGTAATGATCAAAGCTTGTACTTTAGATGGATCTACAATCTAGAAATCCTAATGCTGTGCACCATCAAAATAGATCTCTTATTTGTCGTTGTCAAGTAGGTATTGATCGTACCTGAATGAGGTGTAGGACAGACCAGACAAAGAGCACAACCATCAATATGGTAAAATACGAGTACCACGCTAGTACATCGGTGGACACAACCAAGTCTACAGAACGTATGGATCTCTGCTGCTAATTTAATTTGAAAATTTAGTTTCCTATTTTGGGCTGGACTGCTACAAAAATACCCATCAACTAGCGTAGAGAAAATAACGTGTTGATAGCGGTAGGTTAGTGAATGAATAGTGTTGAGAACCTTGGATGTACATACGTACCTACAAGTGTCCAGTCCACTGACCTGATTTGAAAAGTGGGATTTAAAATAATTTCATTTCAGCATCTAAGTAAATAAAAATAAGGTTTTCTGTGCTCAAAAAAGAGACCCAAGATCAAAAATAATTTCCTTCGACTCACTTTTTGCGATAGACAACTAGGATCCGTCTGGTTTCTTGGGTCAGCTTGATTTATTGTTGTGCATCCGACAACGAACAACACAATTTCGTTCGTGATATGTATTCTTGTTCTCGAAAATCTCTGCAGATGCACTGACCCAATCGGGAGCGTGGGTTCCAATCTCACTTCTGGCACCATAATGATTTTCATCAATTATCATATAATTAACAACCATCTCGCCGGCACAAAACGGGTTTCAATTATACAATATTTTTATTCAAATGACGTCATTTACTCGAGGGTCGAGCGTTTGTAATGGGATAGCCGATGATGAACTAAATTGAATCATCGTAACAACAGAGTCAGTGTCCAAATGGGTGACACTCGAGTGCGCACCCTCTCTCCCCAAGTCGGCCATCGACCCCTATAAAATGCCCACCCCAGTACGCTTTCCAAATGGGGGCGGCTAAAAAGCAAACATCGACATGTGACGTCAGTTCCAATGAGTCCGGATGAAAAATTGCACGCTACGCTCAATTGGCCTTTGTTGGACGATGAGCTAATGGTGCTCGCTTGTGCAGAGGCCACCGCGAGCTGAACCTCATGTTCAAAATGATAAATGTGGAATACATTCAATGTTTTTCATCCTAAAACGGACCATAATTCAAAGAAAAATAGTTAGCAATTGCCAGAGAAAATGAAAATCCATATTTCATATCAATGGAACTAAGGTACAGATCAGGGATCGAACGATTCTATTTGGATCGCTAATGATGATTATTGAATGCTATTTCTCGCTCCCCAATCCATAGTTTCCGCATTCCTCGGTTCCTGTACAAATGCTTTCAGAGCACGTCAAACCATTCCACGTCAACAACAACTCATCGAAACTCTTCAAGCAAAAAACAACGTCAAAACATCCTCCGCCATTTTGAGACGAGCTGCTCTTTTGAGGGCTAAAAAGAAAGGTTCTCAAGAGAAGAGGGTGACAGAGGCACAAAAACAAAATAAGATAGCAAAAAGGAAACAAGGGTACAAATGGTAGCGGTAGACGACACTCCGGAAAAGAATAAACAATTAAACACGCGAACGCAATGTATTATACGGCAGTCAAAACAACGATAAACGTAACAAACACCAAAGCGGGCAGAGGGGCTCGAATTTGAAAATAACTCATGCATTAAGATAATCACCAAGTCGCGATGCGGGCGTACTTACCGTTGACGGAATCAAATACTCCATCTGAGGCAAGCGCAAGGGCAAACAAAAACAAAAGCTATGTTAAACAACGGACAAAAAGCTGCAGTTTTTAATGGAAAATCAACAATAAGCTTTTTTAATGACATTGTCAGAAAAAAACGGCGGCTGTTTCAAAGGGTTAGACTTCTGGTAAAAAATATAAATTGCCGCCTAATAAGCTATGTTGAGTCATCCTTACGGAGATAGTGTTGTTTTATAATAAAATGAAATAGTGGATGGTTTCGTTGAATAATCGAGATGAATTTACATCTAAACAAGCTCGTCGTAGACAGGACGTACAAAATAGTAACAATTGAAGCATTCGTGTATAAATCCCGCAAAAGTGACTAAATGTAAGCAGTGCACGAAGTAATTTATTTATTAAGGGTTTCGTCCGTAAAACCCGCTCAAGCTCAGACTTATTGACAGTGGTAACAGCTTGTCAAGTCGTCAACAGCTGGAACCCGTCCCTTTGCCTATTTATCAAGCGTTCAAGAAACAGCTCTCAAATCCAATGTTTCCATGTCTAAGGTGCCCTTCATATACTCCTTTTCCGAAACGAATTGAGAATTTTTCAAATCAAGAGGCACCCTAAACCTAATTGTTGTTAGCTCCAAATGTCTATGCGAGCAACAGGTGGAGTCTGTCTGATCTGAATGTATTTTAAAGCATAATAAATTAATGTCAGAGATGTTATAGTGTTCCTCTGTCGACGTGTTGGCATCTTCAAACCGGCCCGTTCGGAAGTGGGAAGCACAAAATGAGCCAGACCACCGCCTCAGCTAAAACAGATACCGTTCAAACACACGATTCAATCAATCGACTCGGGGAAGCCTCCTTAATTTCCGATCTGACCGCTTAAGTAAACAACCCAACCGGTCGCTGCGGTTGAGGAAGAGAAAAGGGGGAACTCAATTAATTTGTCCTTGTTTTAAGGAGACGTCGATAAGTTCATTAAAGTGCGGCAGGACTCGGTTTCAATCAACATTTTCAAACAAAAGCTGGGAAAACCATCAAACAAAACGAAGCCACAATTTAACGAAAACAAAACTCCGGTGGTGGCTTCCGGGGTAAAATCAATCACGACTAATTAGAACGTTCGGAAATTCGAAAGTATCGCCGGTTACGTGACAACTTTTTTGTCGTTGACTCAGTAATTGCTTCAAAAAATGATTCAAATTAAAAAAAAAAAAAAAAAATCAAGGGTACGTTTAAATGAAAACTTATGGTCTTGTAAGTATTGCCTCAAGGTTGTGTCTGCTAGAAATGGGGAAGGCAATGGGGAATTTAAATAGATCTTTAAACGTTTCATGTAAATAATTATTTAGATAGTTTAGCCAAAAAGTAGGACACGTACAGAAGAAATACTATAAACAATGAAAATACATTTAATCACGGAGAAAATATTGAAAAACGCTGCAAATTCTTACACAGGGGTTGGTTATTCCTCGGACCAGGCGCATGGAGACTCATTTCTTCAACATGGGGGAAATGGGGAAACAGTGGGTGCGGCGGGTCCCAGACCTATTCCAATCGATTTAGGATCCAGAATTTAGTAGAAAATGATACCCCACACGCCCAGGTACCGGAAATCTCGAAAACGCATATTCAAAATGGGTAATATATACCCAATTTGACCCATAACTTCTTCCAGAGGGTGCCGATCGTTTTGGGACCCATTTCATTGGATTCAGCGTCCAAAATTTAGTGGAAAATGATACCCCACTCGCCTAAATCGCCCAAAATCTCGAAAATCCATTTTTCAAAAAACACATTTTGACCCCTACCCCGCCCAAATTTGGTCCGATCGGGCTGAAAAGCTTGGAGGACCGTCCTAGGCCGGGAACAGACCCCTGACCCAAATTTCAGATTTTTAGAAAATTTTCTACTACCAAAAACGGCGTGGACGGCGGACGGCGTACAGCGGACGGCGTACGGCGTACGGCGTACGGCGGACGGACATTGACATTTTTTGATCAGGACATCATGAAACGTCCAGAAAAAAATTTTGAGCCGAATCGGAGAGGTTGACCATTTGCATGAAAACATAGGTTGATTATTCAAGGAATAACCAACCAAAAACAAAAAAGTCACAAACGGCAGCGACGTCAGGGCGTGTCCGAGTATATTCTGATTTTGTGTCTCCAAATTGGTTTGTTTAGGGGTTAACTCTTTGAAAGTAAACGATTTCAATCACCCAATTTCAATTAATTTCATTCTGATAAAAATTACGAGACCTTTCTATTCGTACTTTTCAACAAAAAAGTCTATGAATACGAGTAAGTAGTAAATTTATTTGGCTGTTTCTTGTCCCTATAACTCTGTAGCCTCTTAATGTTCAACTTCATACACAATCATTTTACAAAATTTAATCTTGTGACTATAAAATGTTTAGTAAAGACCATTAACTCGTATTAGGTTCTATTATGAATCGCTGCATAAAGATAGTTGAATTTCTCGCGAAAATTGATTCTTTATGCTTAGCTGATACAATGTATCATCGATTCTTCCGCCCTTTCTCATCTTTATATTAATACTCTACCAATTGTATGAATATATCTGATAGTTCTGAGGTTCTCGGTTGGAACACTTTCCGCAACACGTAACAGTTTGTGAAAATTACACCGTCTCCTTATTTTCGGAGACACTTCGACAACAGAATCACATTTTAGGCGACTGAAATGGACTGATCTGATGTTTTGAAGTAGCAATGGAAAACTGATTTGGGCTATCATGTTCGTGATAACGGTAAATGTGGAGAATCCGGGTTAAACTAATATTTGCGTTACGTTCTCTTTGTAAAAATACAGAAATTAAAAGATGAAATCCCCCGGAAAAACTCTCGCGTGGAGAGCGAGTAATGAAGATGGCGATACTTTCGATTTCCCTCAGCCCTCTCAAACTCTTTCAGTCGGTTGTATATTTTTACGAGTGTTTCCTCCCTCTCAAGCGAAAAGCTATTGAAAATCCGTGGAAGGGGTTCAAGTGAGTGAAACTCCCTCGAAAAGCGCCAGATGTAACAACACTTCCCTCCACAGTGCCTCTCGTTCGCTCTCATTTCCAGGCTATCGTTCGCTGTTCTCTTTCTCTCGCTCTTTTCGTTCTTTTGTCGCTTCTCCCCCCACTTCGTTGCCTCCAAAAGAATAATCAAAGACCGAAAAAAGTACTGACCCCTTCTGTGCACTGGAAACCCTTTCATTTTTTTTTATGTTCACCTAATTTATCATTCGCCAATTCAAACCATAACGGAAATGGTCTTCGATATCCGTAAGCATTGGCTTACTATACTTTATAGGCACTTCTTTTTGTCAAGTAATTGTTCATAATACACTAAAATAATTATGATTGATTTTATTATTTTGATCGAATTATTGACCATATATGTGCAAAATACAAAATGTTCTAAAAACCACTCCACTCAGCAAATTTCGAATTTCGGAAAATACAACTCTACTCCTACTTCGAGAAAGTTGTTTTCTGATAAGTGATAGTAAGCAATCGACCTTGTCAACAAGATTTTCATTCTTCCAATGGATAGCTAAAGGGGACTTGACGATTATCAGAGAAGATACGGCCTTTCATTAACTTGAAATACTGAATCCCTTCTATGTCATAACATAAGCCCAGAGGTTATTTTGAGGGAAGCAGTAAAACGGTGCCCAAGGGACGGCTACCGATATAGTAAACATCGTTCTCAATCATCCTTATCTCGAGGGACAACTCCTTTAGAAAAATACGCCCGCGGTGAGAAAAATCCGATACCATGGTTACAAATGACTGGCTAATACATAAAATTGCTTGTATCGATGCAATTTTCGTCCTCCTTCTTCCACGAGTCTTTTCTCTTCGGCGAGAGGTGATTTGTGAGGCGAAGTGAAAAGTAAAGATGAGACGGAGGGCGTAAGAAATGGCGGCTCTACAGGAGAATGAGAACAAGGCGATGAGGCGAAGGAGCTGCGAAGGGACCAAAGTAATTTTTGGGTAATGGTTAGAAGGCAATAATGGATGATGCGGAGCGATGTCTCTAACTCATATTGGCAGTCCCATTAGTAATGACCCAGAAAAGGATATTGATCACTTGCCATAGGCTCACCACTCAGAGGCCTTTTCCCCTTTTTGTTGCGCTTCGAACTCCATAACGTACGCGGTTTTCGTACGAAAATTGTACTCGCTCCAGTCTCATAGTACACAAAGAAAAAATTTGCCTCCGATTCTAAACGCTGCAAGTAATATTACCTGATTTAAGATATCTGGCCTGTGATTTCTGAATGCATAATAGAGAATTATGTATTTAGCATTTCATCATTCTATGTAATGTAGTTCAATCTAGTCATGACATGAACTCAGCTCATTAGATTTTTGTGAAAAAGATGAGGCAAAATCGGTCGGTACTTTGTCGTTTGCCACTTTCATGCAACCTGAGCGTCACAGGAATGACTAAATTTTAGCAAGAGAAATTTCTTTAAAAAATGGCTAATAAGAAAATTAGTACATTTTTGGATAGTATTATCCAGACTGCTCAGTAAAAAGCTAGTTCCTCTCTACACCACCACATGAGAAGCTCAAAATCATGTTTTGAGACTACTAGAAGTGTCAGCAACGCGAATACAAGTTTGTTTGAAGTGATATACAAGAATAATTACTGTAGCTTCGCCGCTCTCATCTGTGGAGGGCGGAGTAAAGAACTCTTCAGAAACAGAGCCAAGTTTACATCACTAGATGAAGAACAAGAGCGCAAGATTGATAATTTAACATGAGCGGTGAATTAAACAAAAATGATCATAGATACATAAAGAGACAAGTGGAGACCCTCGTTCCGATTTATAGGGGACCGAAGAGAACATGCAAAAGAGGATGGCCAATTCCGGACGGATGACAGGTACAGTAGACGCGATTCAACTTAGGAGCTGATTGTTCCCTGTACCCCCTCCCCCCGTTCACCTACCACCTACCACAAGAAAACCAAAAAAGGGCGGGATCCAGTTGGGATTTCACTCGAACATTCAGCATCCGTAAATCAAAACCCTTCGTCGACAATGGGCTGTAGTTATAGCGAGTCTCGTGTTATTGTTAGGCCTCGCCTTGTTCCTTTGATTTACGAACAGAAAGGTCGAGTCGGTAGCCTCTAATACGTTCAGTTACTTTCAAAATTTGAGCGCACGAGCTAAGAGCCTCACTCGTAATTGATCGAATTGCCGAGAGCTATAAACGGGTTTGTTTTACATGTGCATTGACCGGTGTCAGCAAATAATAATTTATTATGACTCCAATTAAGAAAAAAATACAACCGTGGGGTGGATTTAACAAGTAACTGAAGTCCGAGGGCACATAACTAAATTAATAAATTGAACCTATAGAATTAACCCCATTTTTAATCATTTTATTTCATAGAAAAATAATTTTGTTCTCTCAGTATTAGTTCAAACTCAAATAAAATCTATTTCCATTTGCGTCCAAAATTACATGAAACACCGCAGATAGTTTGACGTCACAATAATAAAAAGACCAGGAAATGATCAAGCTAATCAGGGCAACAACTAGGCCAGTAGAAGCGAAACAGTCAATAAAAAATGGTAATTGGGGCACTCGTTGTGCCAGTATTCCTGTAATGTGAACTAATTTCTTATTTGATATTTTCTGTGATACTGGGTTATTTTAATTTTTCTGGCCCTCAAGTGCGTTGAATTTTATTCATGTAGGCAGGTAATTTTTACAGCCGCTGTTAGGTGAGTCTGTCAAGGAATGTGAATGACCTCTTCCCATCGGAAGAGGTTATGGGTCAAAATGGGTATCTAACTACCCATTTTGAATGTGCGTTTTAGAAATTGCTAGTACCTAGGCGTGTGGGGTATCATTCTCCACTAAGTTTTGGACGCTTAATCCAATTAAATGGGTCCCGGAATGATTGGCGCCCACCGGATGAGGTTATGTTATTACAACTACTGCTCCTAGTTGTTGCATTTTTTAAAATAGTTTTTAAATTAATTTTTTTGGCATGTTGTTGAGCTTGCTTTGTTTATTGGCTAATCCGTATTCAGACATAACATAAGCTGCACCTGAGTCACATTAAACATTTAGTCACGTTCACGAGGAAGATCCTCTAATTACTCGACCAATTGGACTCAACAACGGGGAATCGTACTTGAGAACAAAACCGAGGAGAAAAAACCTTCAAGTCCATTCTTTTGTCAATTTATACCACCAACTTCGAGATTTATCGATTTTATTTCAAACCCACTTGTCTGATTTACATAGGAAAGGGACACCCCGCGGGCCAAAGGGACCTCCAGTACGTGTAACTTCAGAAAAACACCGCGTATTTAAGAGAAGGGAAAATTTTTTTGTCGATTGATTTGACGCGGTCGAATAAAAACTATGTGATTTACCGCCCTTAAGGTCAAAAATAGTCTTGTTATACCACAAGTCGGGAAGGGTTTTCACGGTGTATTTTAAACTGTTAACGCCCAGGCACTGGGCCAACCATATGCATGTCCCTTCTCTTGTATAAATAAAATGACAACTCTATGAATATTATTATTAACGATAGCTTATAAACACGTCAACCGTCAAAAGGATAACGATCATTTAAGTTTCGGTACTTCAACCGGTCCTTTGAGCGATAATTTTAGTTTTAACAAGATCTGGAAGGAATAAACTACAAGGTTAGAGCCTGCTGTTTCTTGTTCCGACGATGTGGGTTGAAATGCAGAAAATTGTCGCACGTTTTACATTTTTGTAAATTAAACTCCGAGGTAGTTTTTTCGAATATTTCGAAAAACAAGAGAATAATCGGACGAGTAGGAAGGTAGAAGTGAGCATTCGCAATCGGCCACTGGCAGGAGAAGAACCAAATAGCTTTCATCGTGAGTGGATACAAAGCGTACTTCGTCAGTTGTACAGCAAATCTACCCGATTACCCAACATATCAACACTCCTAAAATTGGCAGACCAAAGTGATCAACGCGGGGGTCCCCCGTCAGGGGTGAAAGTCCGAATCAGTGGAGGGGGGGGCGCTGTTGAGGATCACCCCTAAATGTCAAAAAGCAAGCAAATCGAGCAGGTTATTGAATAATTTTAAGTATCTGTCGTTGTCGCACGATATATTGGCGGCACAACGTTTATTTCTGTCCAGAGACTAGATTTGGCAGTGTATCTATCACGAGAAAAAAAACTGTGTCACCTGAACAGTTCTGGAATGCCCCGATAATTGACGAGAACAGAGAAGTTTGATGAACAGTAGTATGATAAGGCGTCTGGGCGGTACGGTTAGTCGAGGCGTTTCGCCAATGGAGATAGGCTCGTAACCGATGTCGAAGAAAAGGCAGAATTATGTCTACGACGCCTTGTTATCCCTTAGAGAATGTCAACACCTTTTCCCTCGAGGGCGAAACTGGGACGCGGAATAAGGCTGAGCGATAAAGCCGAGTTATAATACGGTCTCCAGAGTGAGCGCCAGACACTTGGGTGGGCGACCTGCGCGTGGGTGCATTGAGTCCTTGAGTCATTTCTGATTGAATCATCCAAATTTCACCGGTAAATGTCAAAATAGAGATGAAAAGAAGAAAGAAAGTGGTCGATGAATTATCTTGAACCGTTTAAATTTTGAAGCAAAATGCTGGAAAATTCCTAAAATACCTGCATATTTTGTTTTTATAACGAACGCAGCGATATAGAATAACAATATTATTTTTTTATATCCAGTTTATGGGAGATCCATTCGATTCGAGGGACTGACTACAGCGCATGCGTATTGGGAATTATCGAGTTGCTCGAAACGGAGGTTTGATGTTTTTAGACCATAATTCTTCTATAATTGGCGGTTTCCTGGACAAAACCTTCGTATTCCAGAGTAGTATTCGTTTCTCATCTGAATAAATGTGTATTCTCTTCTCTCATATTGAAGTATTACCATTATTCGAAAAGAAAAACCGAAATTCCTAAAACTTGAACAGGAAATAAAATTTGCTTCATATCGCACTCTTCTAGCAAAAAAGCCGAATGTAGCTCAATCTGAACCTATTTTTCTCTCGAAATGAACTTAAATCACGTCCTTATATTAGAGTGGCTTGCTTCAATACGCCATTTGCCTTAACGTTCTATCCTTGGTACGATTTACGTAAAAACCTCAGAACGACAGTAGAAATGCGAGAGAGGCTCTCTCACTTTTGTTCATCCTGTGATTGACCCACGGAAACCAGCAAAAAGCCGACAAATGAATGGAAAACGCTCGTTGATATCTACTGTTTGTACTTGAGATGCCATTTGACGAGAGACAGTTTCCAGCTCCCCGAGGCGCCTCTCGAGAGAGGAGTTTGCGGCTAATGAACGTCCTCTCTCGCCCTTCAACCTGATAACGGATCACGCGTATGACAAGGGAGTCAAGATAGGGAATTTCTCTCGACGCAGGTTTGTCGACCGCGTCATTGTCCCGCGTCAGGGGACGTCCTGTCAACGCCAGCACCAGTTCCTTGCACGTAATCGGGTCTCACGCACTTTACACATCTCCCACACATGTTATGTGTCCGTGAAACCGGTAGGTTACATCTTTCAAAGAGCAACTCTACATACTTTTCACTCGTTTGGCGAAAATCGCCGAAATTGAGTTACCAATAACTCGTCGAGCTTCATATTTCTTACACAACAATTTGACAGTCCAATTCGTTCCAAAATTAAAAATTAACTCCCCAAAACCAACATACATATTTAGTAATATAAATACATTCCATTCCAGAATGGTTAAGTACCTGCACACAAATACCCTGTACCTGTCTTCAGCAGATTCTTATGGTTTCTCAAGAGAGCTCAAGCGTTATTATTGATTTGCGGACCAGTTTTTTCTTATCCTCACAATGTGAGGGGAATGGATTTTTAAAAATGTCGGCTGATTCTCTTCTTCAAAATATAATTCGGCACCCTGGCCGGCATCCTCAGGTCGAGCAACCCAATCTCGTTTCTAACTTTTAAAGCCCATCCCCCTCACATTTTGAAAAATGGAAGGTCAAATCAAACCAACTAAACTAGCTATGATAGACAAAACTCAGCAGGGGTCATTGCCAACTTGGAGTAGGTAGAATTTGTGTATCTATTATAATCTCCATACTGCATTTAAAATTGTACTTTTAGTACAATTAATAGATTGAACAAACTCTTTCACGGTTATGGCAAGATGAGTACTGCTACAATACTTCGTTCAAAATAGCACATTCTCCAAGAAATAATTCCGTAAAATGACGAATAAACGCGTGAAAGCTCATACGTGGCCCGGGTCCACAAGCAAAACGTCGGTATTTCCTGGATAATCTAAACCACTCCTAACTGAACGACGGTTCTCATGAACTTTAATCGCCGAAGACGCGCAATATGCGAGCAATAACCATCAAAGCTCACTTGAGAGCGGAAGGACCACCCACGTGAAAACATTAATCCGAAGTCGATGGGGTCGAGCTTCTAATCAAACCTCAGAATTACACACCTTATCTCTCGAGACCGAATCAACCTGTAATTTCTTCAATAGTAATATACCTTCCATCGCTGCGGGTCTCAGCCCCAGTATCCTAGAAGCCTTGACGAGAGTACCGTTAAGATTCTCCGAAAAAGTGGGCGTACCTATCGGCTCTGGCCAACTCGCGGCATCATCAGATCTCCTCTGTAAATCCTCTTGATGACATTATCCTCACAGCCTGTTATTACAATCCACAAGAACTTATTCAGATGAAGAAAATTCCTTCAAAATGATAAGAAACCCTCCGTGCAGGGACCGTTCATTAAGCTCAATTACTCCCAGCCATGCAAATAGCTTTATTTCAAACAAGAAGTTTCGATGACGCGAAAAAAACTTGGCGACATGCCAAGCGGAAAAAAAGGACGACCCCCCTGATAGACCGCGCGCAAAAAAGAAAAATAAACACGAATGTCGAGTATACGCATGAAAGTTTATCAGTTGCGTGAAATGGATGTAGTCGCGTGGTTTTGGCCCGTTAATATATTTTCCTATTAGGAAAAAGCGTCGAGAGCATTGACCATCAAACTACGAGTATCAGCAGTACCGAGTCTTTAGCAATTTCATACTTATCGTACACCACGAATACTTCAATATCGCTCAGAAAACATATCCATGGAATACGATCGAGTGTCACGACAAATGTAGGATGAAAACTTGTCAAAAAATGATGTAAAATTCCATCAAGTGCACCCTTTTATCATCAATGTTTCCATGGATTTCCCCCTAAATTTTCCTTATTTCTTAAAACTTTTTGAGTTTTTCAGATGAAAAAAAGATATGATGAGGACATTTTTAACTATATTTTTGGATTCAGTCTTGAGAGTTCCGCTTTGACTGTAACACAACATAAGTCTTGAGACATTGAGACTCAAGAATAAATTTGAACACGCTTGCGCATTAATAATTAATCTGAAATTAAAGTAATAATTTAAATGAAATAATTATACTATTGAACGTTTTGGAAAGGTGTAAACTTTGGAAATACTGGAAAATTTTCAAATTTTTATATTTTCAAACTTACGGTTTATTATTATTTTCTTTATGGAGATAACCAAGTAGGATTGTGAGGAGCAAAAGGCAGCTATTTATTTTATTTTATTCGCCATTGTATCCATCTATTTTATTCACCTGTGTGAGAATACCCACCTGACCCTGTTCCGTGGGCGCTAAAAGATAGGAAGGACCATCAGAGAACTAAATAAATTTTCTTGATTACATTTTTACAAATTTTTCGAAATTGGACCGCTTCCTGTATGTGTAATTGCCTGTACGAACGGATTAGACACGACGTTAACTCTGAATATCTAAGTTTCATTTTGGATAAGAGATGAAAAATGCTCCACTGATACCCTTCTTCGTTCACATCGACTTCTGATAAAATATATCTATTTTGAAAAAGGATTTAGAATTTGTATTGAAAATAAAACCGCTTCATTATAAGCATAAGTCGCTCATTCCTTTTACGTTCCCTTCTGGAATGATTCGGCATTGAGTTGAGCAATGCTGCACAAAGGAGTCATCAGCAGTCCGTCCTCGATCACAAAATGATTTCCTTTCCGCTGGCGCTATAGCCTATTGTTGTGAATCGATAATAGCCCAATTTGAATCACAACATCCACAATGTATCCGCCCCAGTAGCGGTCCCTCTCTCAGGAAGTTCGTTCTTATTCGCTACCGTAGAGAGCGCCATGTAGGTACGTACACCAAAACGCTGAGAATAGCAAACTACAGATCGGCCTCCAACTTTGTTGGAAAGTCAGTTTATACCGCGAGAAAATCCTTCTTGAAGAAGTAGAGCGCGCAAAAAGCTCCAAAGCTGTTTTGTTTCCCTGAGCTTTAGACGGAGCCGCATTGTCCCCGTTGTGAAGCTCAGCCGAACTCCGCATGGCAGAATTACCGATCTGATCCTGCCTCGATATGCGCATCTATTACTCGTTTTTTCTTTCTCCCCGTGCCCTGGAAAACTCGTTCACTAAATAAAAGTTCGGGTTTCCCGTTGGAGGCAAAGAATAAAAAAGCAATAAGGATCGTCACTGGGAGGGAGTCCGTGGAAGCAATGAGCCATGGTTTTGCCCTCTGTCGCCAGCTAATGCTCTTCCTCTTATCTTCACTTCCATAACTCCGACGACCGAGCTTCTCCTCGGCTGTCCACTAATTGTCTCGACGAGGAAAAGAAGCACAACGAAAAACTTTTATTGCCCTTTTCCTGCTGAAACTTTAGTATCAGTCCTCCTCCAACTTTCCCGCTCTATCTTTCACCGCCTTCACAGTCTTGTTCCTCTGAATATAGCAGGATCTGACTTGGTCCGATGAAAACTTTTCCTCTCACCTCCAATCAAGTCCTCGCTTTCCTACTGAGCGGAGGCCATGACAATGAAAGAAAGGCTTTTATGTGACCGTCTCATTGGTTGAGAGGATTTTTAAGGATGACCACATCCCAAATTTCACTCTCTTGACGAGTAAAAAGCTAATACTTCAACCTCCTATGTAAAAACATTGATTATGACAGATAAAAATAAAATAAAATTGATAAAAGTGATGAAAAAAACTGAGTGGGAACGAATTCTGAAAAATTGTATTACGTAAGTACTCTCCTTTTGAAGTTTTCAGAACATTGTGATACTATAAATTATATCATCATCCAATGAAACTTCATTAAACGGTTAGAATAATGTTCTTGAATCCTGATGAAGGATGCTTTGATAACGTGTAAGAAGATGTTTCGATTTTATCAATGTTGATTAGTTGACAGCAAGATTGACAGGAATTGGCAGGATTGATAGACAGGATTATCTGAACGAAATGTATTACAATGTAATTAATATTTTTTCCTCCTATCCAGCTAGATCCAGTGTGACAAAATGCCATTAGTTTTTTGCTGGGATAAGTGTGAGGCAGGAAGGTCGAGGAAACAGCATTATTTACATTATTTTCCGTCATTGAAAATGGCGAAGGACACAACAGTGTCTCTTGGTTATGATATAATACCGTCCAGTTTCAAGGGGGACCAAATGTTATAGCAACTAACGCGGCATGCAATTTAATCCCTGAAACCTAGCGAGAAGGGAAGGTCCGTTTAGCGCAGTAACTCGGCGCATTTCCACGTTGTAAAGCTTCAACGGGGCATAAGCATATAAATTCAGGGTAATTTGGAGGGTCCAGGGGTGTTTGCACGGCGGCACGGCTATCTGAGCAGCACGGTAGATTTATCAGGGAGGTCGTCCCCCACTTGGGAGGGTTTTCGCTTTACTCGGACTGAGCTCCAAGAGGCATCGCATGATTAAATTAAGCGCCTGGATAGAAATGTTGACGGTCAAGAAAATAATACTCGGGGACAACGACGGGACGTGAAATTCAATGAGAATAGGTACAATGTTTTTCAGAAATTTTTTTCGAAAATTCTTGTTTAGTCATTGCTTATTACTAAAACTTCTTGTTCTCTTTGTAACCGATTTTAGTATTGAATTTTAATCTTTTCAACATCTGATATTAAGTAATTTGTGTGAGTTGCTGAAGGATCCTTCAAATAATGACAAACTCCTTCCCACTCGGTAACTACTAGAAAACTTTGGTTTCAGATGTCAGTAGAAGGCTGAAAATAAGCAGCCCAGTTCAGTAGAAGACGTCACAATCGCTAGTTTTAAAGGGAGAGGGACTCCAATTTCTGGCAAGACTTCCCGAAAAAGACTTTTAACGACCGTCGCTGAAGTAAAATTCGTGTTTTCTCTTCTTTCATGGAAGGTGTGATGAAACACTGCGTTAAACTGATAGCTTTTAGGCTGTAAAGATGAGAAACAAGTTTGGAAGTTCACATCCCACTTTGCTCTGCTATAAACCCTTGTCCAAGGAGTGGCGGGCGAGGGCTGAACCGCTTTCTTTCTCAAGTGCTCAGCACTAAGGTGGAGCCTGCCGAAATCGTTCGAAAGAGGAGAGGAACTGGCAAACACTTGGGTAGGTACTTGCTAATAATGTAAGCTTGTAAAACCCTTCTATTGAGTTTCCTTTCCACTCGAGCCATTCTCTCTAACCACCTTCATCCCAATGTTACTAGTCCCGCAGGTGGGAAGCAACAAGCAATTTCAGCGGCTTCTTTTATTCTAGTGAGCTCTCTATCTTGAAAAGGTCGGAGAAAGTGGATAACATCCCGAACTCCCTTCAGGACCTTTCATTCATTTTTCAGCAAAATGCATAGTGATAACTGATCCATAAACTCCTGAATCAAATAAATTAGGTAAATATAATTAAAAAAGAGCTTCTTTTCCTTTAAAAATTAATACAAGTTTGAGAAAAACTGGCAATTTCTGCCTCCTATCAACTAGCTCTACTATAGAAAATCGTCACAATGATGTTTTTGATGAATTTGATTGATCAATTTCAGACTGGTGACAATTTCCGTCTGTCCTCAACAACTGAAGACGGATTCGGATCTCAGATGTCCTACAAGGGAGTCAAAATCCTGCTTTTGACCATTCGATCCAGCGTCAGTAGACGAAAACATACATTTTTGTTGAAATTTAGAACATGAGTGGCGATATACGAGTATTTACCCCCAAATCCTTACCCCGCGGTCGTCACCTAATAGGCATCAAACCTGGGAGTGGAAATCCGGAGTAAACTCCCCCTTCACGTTTAACCCTAACCAATTTCGGGGTACCTACGAATGCCATCTAAATCCACATGTCTCTAAACAGATTAAACCTGGCGAGCGAGGGTGAGGCTAAGCCGGCAGGGGAAGGGAAATCACTTTGGTGACAACCCAAACAAAGTTGGTGACAACTAAAACAGCAATTAATGACAATAACGCGGGTGGAACGAAGGGCCCCACGTTGTGTACCTGCGTGCGTTCCACACCCCGTTCAATGGATAAACAGATTCTACCGGGATTTAACAATATTATCCTGAAGTAGAGTGTAGCCGCCATCCTTGTGTGGATTGTTTCCGGCACGTGCCACCAACAAGGGAAGACGTTGAAGGGTAAATCACGCAACTTCAATCACTGAAGACAGCAACCTTTCAGTTTTTCGAATCTATAGTCCAAGTTGTACAGTTTTGATACAAAAATCCAATAAATACCCACGGATCTTACTTCCTTGTTCATTCATTGATGGTCATTCGGAGCATTTGAGCAAGAAATTTTTGAGGACTCAACGACGAAGGAGTTGCGTCAATCCGTCACCAGGACTTTCAGCTTTTACCGAGATCATCCCTGCCTACATTCACGGAGACAACCAAGTAGCAGTGAGGTTTATAAATGGAGATTCCTTCATCTTCGTCGATTTTGACTACTAACGTAGGTGACGTAGCTGATTTATGGATGATGGAGTCTGACAGGACGAGGCTTCAAGTTGAGAAGTTCGACGAGCTCTAGCAGGAGAATCACTGTTATTTTCCTACCAATAGAACTGCATCGGCGCTAAGACCAATTTAGATAGTACAGTTGATATTGAGCATCGCCAACGCCTGGCAGTAATATCGTAATAAGCACGAGAGGGTTTGGAATGAAGGGTAGAGCCTACGGCCACGGTCGAATTGATGTGAACAATACTCTTCCCCCGAAGGCGCGGCATCCCACTTCCATCAACGATAAGGATTGAAGATGATGTGTTTTGACACTTCTCGTACCGAAACACTCGGGGTTCCTATCTGGGGAGTTTTGTTACTGTTCGAAGCGATGAATCATTCGACTTTGCTTCCAAAGACCAACTTTAGGTGAAGATAGGAAGAGGAAGATTGTTGAGCTCACCGAATGCTTTGAGCTTACAAATACTCCCGAAGGCGCCATTTGAGTACCAGTTTTGAAGCAGAAAGTTGGGAAGTGAGCCATGCGGTTCCCAGTTAACATTCAGAGAAGATGAAATAACGACGGACACAACCTAAAACCCACCGATTCTTCGATAAATGATATTCCTTGTTTATAGAAATAGTTGACGGCTCATAGTGTACATTAAAACACTATATAGCTACATTGATTGCGCCTCTTCCTCTGAATCAACCACGAAAAATGGCTGGACTCGTTCCTTAAAAACTCAGAAAGTATCATGAATTTGGAGGAAAACGATTCTCCATGTGGGATAGTTCAACACAATACCCGTGGGTCGACAATGCGACGTGGGGCAAGGACTAACAAATTCCCTTCCCCAGATATTGATTTCCCTAACAGCGAAAGTGGAGGATATCACAGTAATGTTGTCCAGAAGCGCCACATTGTACCTTTTTGCAGTTTTTGAATTCAGGTCACATAGATGAATCTGAGGAGTTTCATCCATGTGATTTCAATTTGGCATATCTACTCCACCCCTACCAGGTCTGAAATTGTGGAAAATCGCCCAGTGATTTGACACTAGTGGAGCGCGGTGATCATTATGTTTTTCACGTCACCTTGTTAATGTGATCGAAGCCGAACGAGTGATAACGCGCGATAATTATGGTCAGGGAGGGTTGAGAGGAGCCCCGGGAGTTAATTTACTCGTAATATAATCCATTAAAAAATACCTACATGCTCTCGTTACACAACAAACTCCTGCGCCACTACGGCCCAGTTTAGTCTCATTTCATGTAGGCTCAATAAAACGATAAAACCGGGAGAAATTAAAACAAGAGAAGGTGGGGTAGGGAACTACAGCATCATTACTTCTAATTCAAGTGATCAAAGGTGAGGTGTAATTGCGTCAGCAGTATTTCAATCTGGATGTGTATTAATTTCAGTCGAGTGGTTCGGGGGACCGAAATTTAAATGAGTGTCCATTTGTCAAAGTTCTACGCAAATATTTATGGCGATTAGGAGGCAAAAGATCAGCACTCGACGATAGCGCCTATGCAAATAGGATGGAACGAACGTGGACCCTCAGGCAGTTCAAGGCACAAAAGGCAATAACCAACAACGTCGAGGGTGTAAATCAAAGAATCTATCCCGAGCGAGTCCTGTCAGGCTCGACGGGTTATTAACAGTTGTACAGGTTTGGATAATTAGTGATGTATGCGCGGGCAAGTGCTGGCTTTGGGGGGGATGACGAAGAGGCTAATTGAACCGACGGGCAAAGTGATGCGCATAATTTGGCGGAATATGAAGCGCCAGACGGGAAGAGAAGGGGTCGATTATTATAACCTACTCGTGCAGCAGCATGGCCCTACAAGAGATTGTTCCACTTTGAAGGGCCCACCTGCACCGATACTTCCGATATTCCAAGTATTTGGTGTTCGGAGCGGAAGGGCTGCCCACTGCCTCGAAAGGGCTCCCTCCTTCCCCTCACACTACTCTGCAGGTATTTGAAACCATCACCTCTTGACGGACAGGTTATCCGTTAACTGGCCTCGAGGAATTCGATTCCTCCCGCTAAACTACTCGGTAACTCTCTTGGCGAACCTCGGTCGGTAATACAGTTCGAATCGATCATCTCGGAGGTTTCCCTTCAAAGGCCAAACTCGAAGGAATCACCCCGATCGAGTGATGAACGTCATTTCATTACAAACTTTCAACCGGTACCGAATCACGTCACGGAAACGAACCGTTCCTCTGATGATCTCAGCTTTAACCACCACGGAGTCTTGATACAAGATACATAATAGATAGATACAAACACTACCCTAGAACCCACCCTTCAAGACCTCTCGTTTATCAATATTTGCAGGATGATTTTCCACAAGTTTGGAGTCTGATCAAACTGATTATTAAATATTACATTATTTCCTCATTTTCAAAATTTATTATTACGTTATTACAGTTAAGTAGATGAAGAAAAAATGTAAGAAAGAAAAAAGCGATCACTTAGATATTAAATTTAAAGATAAACACGTCAAATTATTGGATTTATTGGAACTAATTAATATGACCCTCAGAAATAACGTGTAAACCCAAAGGAAGATAAAACGTAAATCACAAAATAAAAAAAAAAAAAAAAAAAAAAAAAAAAAAAAGCACAATAATTAATGTTTTTACCAAACTGCAAGAAAAATATTGTTTCTACAAACCAGTAATATAAAAGTTTATTCTGGCCCTTCTAGCTTTCTAGGTAAGCGATTCGCCACTTAGGACGTAATCGTCCTTAGGACAAAGAGAAAGGACCTATTCTTAAATCAAATTACTTCGATGAGTTGATCTGTTTACAAAAATTAGTTTAACGCTGCAGGATTTCTCTTGGCTATGACAAAAATCACTCGGAATGATTAGTTGAAACACCCATCAAAGGGAAATTTTCCCCCACCCACCATTCTGTCTTCCGTAAGAATACCTGACGAAAGACGTTTGTGCTACCATTCCTACAGACACATATAACGAAAGTCTATGAGAAACATGCAGTAGAAATGCTAAGAAGGCTCAAGTCAAATCTCAAGATTAATTGGCATAGCTCTTTACACAAATACGATATTGTCGGCTGTAATTCGGTTCATGGAAGTAGCAAAGTCGTCAAGAATGAGGTACGAGAATTCAAATTGCCTTCCAGCAGTCAAGCTTTCCCTCTTTTAATTTAAATGTAACAACTCCGGATCCGATGTCGAACGATTCCTCGATGAATTCAAACCGGCATAGAGTAATCAAATCAATACACCATTTTTTTCCATGATCACTCATCGAAATACTCATCTTTCCCGGGCGGGC
>CM033999.1:29803048-30073130 GCA_019603395.1 Cyrtorhinus lividipennis
CGGGGGAATGATGAAAAAAAAGGATGAAAAAAAGGATGGAATCAGGGATGACTTCCCAGACGGAACAGGACTCGCTCCAGTAGATTTACCTTCAGTAAAGCAAGAGCTTACTTCAACAGCCGCTAGAGCACACTGAAAATCCCACACAGTTGCTCCTTCTATTCCCAACTAAAAGAGGTTCCCATGAAACCCAAAGGGAGCACCCAGATGAGAAGGGAGACTCGTGAAGTGAACATGAGTTCTTCTCAGCAATATAAAAATCTTTAACCACAAATTAGACTTTCAAGAATAAATTGTGCTATTGGTTGATTTTCTGTACGCCCCATTCAGTCTTGTCTAATTCCGAATCCTAAATGTTCTTATAAATTCACAAATTACGTTGAGTCGAATGATGTGGCTAAATTGGCGATTCCTTATCAATGTAGGTACTTGGTTCTTCTACCATTTTTATGAAGAACCTTTTTTTTCTCATAGAAAAGTGGATCTTCCCATCGTAAAATAGGAAGGAAATCATCGTAACTGGTAAAGTTCGAGGATCGGAAACTTCCTCACGAATTCCCGCGAGATAATTTCAGCTCAAAACCGATGGCCGAACCACCGAGGGAGAAAAGAATTTCCGAAACCTCCTTTGTTATGCACGCGTCTTCAACTTTTGTTGTTTCCAACGCCACAATGTGTACGTTTCGTCGCCGAAATATGGCCCTGTTACGCGTAGCCCTCTCTAAACTTTACATCCTACGCGAAGGCGCTAAATTATTGTGTGACGGCTTCATTCTTGAAATAGTCTTTCTCTCATTTTTTGTTTTCAGGGAATTTATTGTCCTCCTCTCACACTTTCCCCGTTGTTAACGTCTTAATGAAGAGACGGCGTCTTGCCGTTCCGTTAGACGTAAAGTCATTTAATTTTTCCTGCGTATTTAAAAAAAAAAAAGTAGATTCAGCTAACGGTAAATCGCAGACATTTTAGTTGAAGGGGACAAATTGTTCATTTCTCTGACAATTACTCGTCGGCGGTTGTTGTCGCCGGTAAGTGCTGAAATAGTTTATTGTCTCTTTGTCTGAGGAACTGCTTATTGGCGTTGGCCCACTAGGTCGCCCAGGTCCAAATGAATCCTGAAAATCGAGTTTTAAAAACAAAATTTCACCCATATTTACCTCTCTGATTGGCCCGAAATTTGACCCCTTGCGTTTCAAGATACTAGAAGAATATTAAAACAGAAGACCATCCTGAATTTAACAAAGGGAAAAGTCCTCTTCGGTTAATTTGTGGAGAATGATTTTCTCGCACACATTCACTCTTCAACCCTCAATTTTCTGCAATGACCGACAGTTGAATTCCTCACTTCAACGTCAAGAGGGGAAACAAAGTGCGAACTTTTCGAAACGCTACAACTGAAACTCTCTTTAATTAGATTTCCCGAATTGCATTCCAGACTTGTTTCCCCATTCATCGGATCTATTTGAAAATGCATCGCTTTAGCAACAGATCAGAGGCGTGGAGAAACTGCATGAGTGTTTTCCGATTCAATTAGAACGATTCACGAATCGCATGAAAAGCGATACCGACCAACTTCAATCACCAAAGTTGAGTGTCAAAAAGTCCACAAAACCACTCAATTTCACACGGTCGGCTATTATAATTTAATGGAAAACGATACCTCAAATGTCAATATACGACATATAATCAAGTGAACCGTTTGAATACAAAAACAAAATGAAGAAATAAAAATCATGTAAAAATATAATTACAGTTATGTTGAGCGGTTGGCAAAATGCAGGGCACAGTTTAGCAATAATAACAATACTCTGAGTCCTTGCACCCAAAACTCACTGGTTGTTGAGTCTCTTCCATTACCCACAACGACAATTTCATGTGCTTAATTATAATGTTAGCAGTGAAGAAAATGACGAAACGTCAACTTCCACCAAAGCGAGCAAAGCGACATTCCTATCGTTCTTCCGAGCGTAGTCTTTTGTCCCTAGTTTCCGACCCCCAAAATTATTCTTTTTTGACCCTCTAAATTCGTTTCCCTTTTTTTCCCTCTCCCTCTCGTTCTACTGCCTCCCGACTCAAGTTGTTTAATGGCCACCCTCCTCAGGACGGACATTTACGGAAGCCCGAGGATTCCTGAGATGTCGGGAGCTCATCCATTACCGCGGAAGACTCTGGCAGAGCTGCTCTATACCCGCTACCCCCTCAACACAACTACCCTTCTACCCCCCACCAGTACATCTCAAGCTTTTCCTTTGTGTAGTGACCGCAACTTGTTAACTAGTTTCACTTTGATCCACCCCCTCCCCCTCTTCACAAACAACTCCAAGCTACCTCTCGACCAGGCTGGCTCCTCCGAGGTGAAACTCTCCCCCTCCCCCGACGGTCACCTCTTAATTAACGGATTGTTCCGAAGGCCTCGTTTGTACCTGTATTTGTACCTTCGACCCAAAACACCTCAAACCACCACCAGCCAAAGGAATCTCTTCGTTAAACCGTTTGTCTCATTAAACAAAAGTAAATAAAGTGGATTGTCTCGTAGAACGAGTACTTTCTACAGGTAGATCGACGATATCGTCTTGTTCACTGGGCAAGCAATCGTTCTTGCTCGCCGCGAGGAATATTTCAACATCTTATCCCTTTTTCTCGGCCTGAATCTCAATCTAGACGCGCTTCGTTGAGCTGCTGCTCTCCTTCAGTCCAGATCACCTACGTCACACCAACAGCACATTCACCTCCTACGTTCAAAACAAGACCAGATATAATCTGTGAACAGCGTGACCATCTTTGATACACACCAAAAGAGTGAACCGCACGGCGTCGACATCAAGGAATAGTGCTGAATTCTCACTTCGTTCTCGTAAATTTTCACTTCTGTTCGCTTGTTTGGAGTATAGTAGTCCTCAGCGCCTCTGATGGAAGATCGCTGCATATTCACGTAAATACCACCTCGACAGCCATATCCATCACACCTTGGTTGTTTGCCTTGTTCCTAGCTTTCAAGATTTTCATGTTGATAGAAGATGATAAGATGATTAGTCACGCCTGGACGCCTTCATCTCTAACTGCTCCTCTGTCGGCCTCTTCCTGAACCCTAGCAAGTGCACGGTATCCACCTTTCATCGATCGTCATCTCCTATATACCATACCTACAGCATCAATGGATCTCAACTTGCGCGTCCGTCACTCATCCATGATGTTGGGTATATCTGGATCCGCAGCTCACTTTCAATGAGCACGTGTGCAGGTGAACTCTCGAGCTATGCGGTCTCTGGGTTTCCTCAAGCGGAATACAGGGAATTCAACTCATATCCCCAGCCCTCATCACATTGTATCGTGCCATTGTTCAGCCATGCCTCGAGTACGCCTCAGTCGTCTGGAGCCCGTTTTATGGCTGCCACATTGACCAAATTGATCGTGTGCATAGGGCGTTCCTCCGCTACCTTGCCTTCAATGCTGGCATACCTCGAGACGGCATTGACACGGCGCACTTCGTGCGCAGTATCGCCTCCCCAGCCCTGCTGACCGACGCACTATCGCGGATATGGCTTTCCTTAGCGGCCTGTTCTCTGGGCGTATTGACGCGCCGTCTCTCTGGACCAGATTGGTCTCCGGTCCCAAACCAGGCTCCCGCACACGTGACCTCTTTTGGGTCCCCTTCACGTCGACCAACTACATGCTGCACCGTCCCTCAGCGTCTGCCCGGCACTGGCAACCATCTGCTTGCGGATATGGATCTGTTCACCCTCCCCCCCGCCATCCTCAAGAGACGCCTGCTGGATGCCTTGCTCCTCGCTGACTCTGCAGCTCTCAATAATTTTTGAACTCCCAATGGTTACCCCATTTATCACTACTCATTTCTTATTTTTTATTCTTTTCATAATCCACAAATGTTTGATTCGACCAATATACAACTGTAAACTGGGCTCGTTCCCGTGTACTGTAAATAAATAAATAAATAAATAAATGATGTCGAGTGTGCTGTCAAAGTGCACGGGCAAAGTCTCAGAATTGTTGAAGTGCACTAGGAACTCCTGGCAGGTAGATGAACCAATGGTCGAAGTGCACTGTGAATCGACTGTCCTATTTCCGATTCCGATCGCTCCAAGATTCCAAGGCACACATGCAACACTAATTTTCTTCATCTTACTGTTCCTGTGAACATCATTCAATGCTTCAACAAACGTGAAGATAGTGAAGATGGTGTTGAGTGAATGCCCACATATTTTGGCAGATTATGCAGGAATGAAGGGAGAACAAGGAAGAAAGATGAGGAGCAGAAAGATGACGTGAGACAGTGCAGTTAATAGGAGGTGATATGATGTCACGTGGATGCTGTCGAGGTGCACGAACAATGTCTCAGAATTGTGGAAGTGCACGGGGAACTTTTGCAGGTAGATGAACTTCATCTAACTGTTCTGAGAATACCCTTCAATGCTTCAACAAACGTGAAGATGTTGGGATGGTGTTGAGTGAAATTCTGCTTGGATTTGGAATGGATGGAGGACTCACAAGCATTCGCGGTACGCTCTGAAGTACGTGATGACGTCCAAACCGGAGGGGAAAGGTTTTTGAAACACAATTTACGAATGCGCACACATTTTGGCAGCTTATTGCAGGACTGAAGGAGAAGGCGTTAAAATGATAAGGTGGAGAATGATAACGTGAGAGCAGTGTACTTGGACCATCCGTTTTCAATCCAGCCCAAAGTTACCCGACCATTGATATCAGATATTCAGATTATCTCCCGTGCACTTTGACCACCTCCAATGTCGTTTTTCCTAAAATTCGGACAAAACTAGTTTAACTTGAACGCAAGAACCGACGCAGCCTTTTCGCGCCACGTTGACTTCCACAAAAGTTAAATTATGAACTCGGGATCCCCAACTTGGAGTTCATACGTTTTCCAATTTTCATCCCCCTGGGCGCAGGGTGTTTCCCTCACTTGGGGCGAGCTCAGTTTTGACTTTCAACCATTTTCCTCCCGCGTAACCTCCTGACGGAAAAAAGCGGTCCCTCGCGCAACCTTCGAACTGAATATTCAGCGGCACAACAGGTTAACCCCCGAAGGAGCCGTATTTATGTAAAATATCCGGAATTAATTAATTCCGAAACCTGACGGCGATGCCATTGTGCGCCTTTTTCCCCCCTTCTCGGCAAGTTTTTCTGTTTCATTGTTGCAACTTTGAGCGCACTCAGCAAACGCCATTGTTCTTGCGCCTCACGATTCCCATTTTAACCTGGCGGAATTCAAATCCCCGGTTTAAATTACGTACTTAATTAAATATACGGTGTTTAAAACATGGCGCGCTCTCAACACCACAACAGAGGGTGAAGATCGAGTCGTGCGCAGTCAATATGGCCCAGCTGGAAGGCGGAAGACTCGTCCACGATGTCAGCTGATGGCAGCGGCTATTTTCCACCATGTCATTGCCACAATCGACTGTAGATAGGCAGAAGTAGCGGGTCGTTGCTAAAGGTCAGGTTTAACCTAAATATATTATTTGAAGAGGGTGCGGAGCCTTCGTTTCACATCTGTTTACTTCTGCCTTTCCAGATTTATCCCTGCAACTACGCTCGTTGCCTTCTTTCGTACAACACTTCCGCCCGTGTGCAGCTGGGGCGAGACATAAGCTCTCCCTTGACATGATTTCAAATTGAGAATTCACTGAGCGATTCCTAAACGCTCCTAGCTGAAGCGATCATGCAGGAAGGCCCGTAGTAAACGTGAATTAGAAATTCTAAAAAAAGAAATTCTAAATACTCTCAAATGTTGATAAATCCCGTTCCCTAAGAGAAATTCTTTAAGACGATAATAATTTATTTTTATTGTCAAGCAGATAAGTAGCAAATAGTAGTATTCATATATAATTGATGAAAAACAACATTGAGAACCACCACCATTAGAAAATGTTTCAGGGGCATCTCGAGGATTCGTCCGTTGCGAAGCCAATGATGACATTCTGGGCAATCTTGCCCAAAAAATAACATTTCGTAAGCTCACATAATAATAATGATAAGCTGTACTGCTTATCAACGCTGCTTCAAATCGTGTTTGATTCTTTTCGTTTCTAAAGAGAAGAGGGGGAAATAATATGAACTTCTCCTCTTGAATACACGACTTCCATGCAGGCAAATCGGATCAGAGGTCACATTTTTAAAATAATAGAATCCGAAATTTGTGGTAAATTAACGGCTTCGATCTGAGATTACAAATTTGTGTATGAATTGTGTTTCGACCTTTTGTTCGTCCCCAGAGTCGAATATCTCTGCAATTGAATCATCGATTTTGTACGCTCCACGCAAATTTGAAATATATTCTTCAAAGAGGTATAACGAGGCTGAACTCTGTTTCCGAGGGTTAACGTTTCAAAGGAACTTTGAATTCAAAAGTGAACCGATTTCCTCTCTTTCACCAGACTCTCACCTTCTCCGACTTCAAATGAGAGGAAATTCTCATTTAGTTCGTCCAATTTAAAGTTGATTCGATGAAATCTAGTAACGTATAATGGAACCTGCTTAGCGTCCCTTCAAATCTTGTTTGTAGCATCACGAGACCTCAACTCATTGTTATCTTGTTACATAAAGTCTCCGCGGTTAATTGAAACGCCCTTAGGGTCTAGTATGGGAAGGCTCTCGTTAGGGGATACGAACTAGACTGCGATCTAGATGCTTCCTTCTTAGAACGCAAAAGCGATAATGAATCGGCTCATTGTCCTCTTTTCATTAGACAAAAAAACTCTTTTGAGGGTGCACCTGTATAATGAATCGATGTTGAATGAGATAAAACGTGGAATGTTCTTCAAAGAGATCGTAATCTCTCGTATGCCACCTGAGAAAATTTAAAATGGAAAACGACGTATTTTTTTAGTATTTTAATTCGGGTTCCATAAACAATCAATTTACCGTTCAATAGGTGTACAGGTCCGCCTTTTTATCGCCGACTAGACGGGTAAATTGATAATTATGAGTGATTATGATAATGATCAGGCTAGCAGGGAAAAGGGACGGCCCTTCATCAGCCACCAAAGCTACTGTAAAAATCATCGATACACAACATGCCTATTATTAGGCTCCATACACGAAGACAGCCAGGTAGAACTTAAAAAACAGACCCAGCCGATTTTATACAAGAAAAAAAGCGTAGGACTCCATCATCAGTGAGCCCTGATTGCTTTCTAGACTGATATCAGTCATTCGAATTCTCCAAACACAACATCAGAGCCAAGTAAATGATGAAAATGTCAAAATAAGTTTAAAAACAAAATAATTTAAGGCACTAACTATGATTAAATCAACAGAGTAGTTGATCACGTTAGGGGGATGGTCAAAACCGCTCTCAGGTTTTCCGGATCATGACAATATATGACGGCCTCAACGAGGAAATCGGAAATATTTTAGCTCCAAAATCAGGGCTTTGAATGCAGCACATGGGAAACAAACCCCTTCTCTTTGTATTATGAAAAATATGGAAATGCCCAAAGGTTAGCACAGGAATAACAGTAAAAAGGACATTAATATTTTGCGTGTTTGACCCCGATTCCCGTCAGTTGTTATTTTGGTCTCGTTTCGACATTCTGCCCCTGCAAGCGAATATTGTTCTTATTTTAACATAATTTTTTCGCAACGTCTGCGACAATTTTTCCCCCCTCAAGAGAACGTTAAAATTCTTTTCCGCGTAAAAATTATAATTAACCCGACGAAAAGTTGAACTGCTTGCAGTTAACCTTAGATTATTATCACCCACCTTGCCAAAGTAAAAGAGAAGGTTGTTTTTAAAAATAAATTATTTTTCAATTTCATTTCCCTCGGGTCCTCGGCGACAGAAGGTAATTAGTTTTGGTAGAGTCGCGTTTCTCTTAATGAGTTCCTCCGCCCTGTTCTTGTCCTCTTCCAGGAAACCCCTTTTCAGTTTTCTGAAGCAACTTTACACGGATCTTCCCGTGACAAAAGAACTAATTTAGTCAACTTGTATCAGCTGGGCCGCTGGGGACATTTTCGCTTCTCGGGCTTTCCTTGCTTACCTGCTGGTCTTCTCGAGTCAAAATAGAAATGAAATTTTTCGTTTAGTTCTTTTTCTCCTTATTCCCGAGAGCACAATGAGAATTCATACCGAGTTCGTACGCTATTTGGTCTCCACCTCCGCGGGCTTAGAGTTTTAAGGCGTTTATACTCCCAAGAGAGTTTCCCCTACACAGGAAGAGCATTTTATATACTTGAACAACATTTCCGACAATTAAGCAGTAATCATATCTGCCAATATTATGAGGATGCCGAAGCAGAACAAGAGCTTTCCTTCGATCAAAAGAGCTCAGCAATTTTGAGCAATTTTCAAAGCAGTTTACAGCTATAGCTTTATGGATTTTGGATTTCAAGAGGGAAACATGTAAGCCGCACTTTTCTCTCCAACGAATTTCAACGATTCCCCGAATTAGTGAGAAAACAATGTTCTGCAATATCATGTTTTACCAATACAGCTTTCAATCGTTTCGCGGCGTTTCATTCATTTTGTGGTTTTTCACTTAACCTCATTTTCAAACTGTAAACTCAATGAGCACTTCCACCACGATAAAAAATATTTAATTAAAAAAATATATTAAATGTTAATCTTGGCTCTGATTAAAACTCTGGGGGACACGCAGCATCGTGTGCCCGACATCCAATGGGGTTACGAGGATACATCCATCATCGACTTTTTGAATCCCTTCCTGTTCTCATCAAGTTCATGGTTGCTCTTCCAGGCAGCCCTCATCTGTGTAAGCCTCGCATCTAACCTCAATAACCTGGAAATGCCGCTCACCCTTCAACTTTCTGGTTTTGATAAATTGGCGCAACAGCTGCGAAGATGCTCTCGGGGAGATCACGGGCGGTACGAGGCTGTGGAATAACCTTCAGGAGGAAAGGGAGGTTTTTCCTTCGAAAACGGCACCGCTGTTCCTTGGCTCTTGTTTATCTTCCCTTTCCTTTCCCTCACATTCGCGTCCTCAGCTGCACAGACCGCACGCTCCTTGTTCCTCCCCGGCACCGGTGTCTGTTTGTTTTGTGTTACCCTCCCCTTTCTGCGGTCATTTCCTTTAGATAATTAAAGCCTTCGGGTAAACTTCTTCTAACGGGTGCCGCCACCCTTCCCTGCCGAAACAAAATCTTCCTGGTCTCCGAATCTCCTCACAGTTTCTTCACTTGGCACAATCTCTACACATTCTTGATCAGGTTAACTTTTCACAGATTTTTTAGCTCCAATCACATTTGTTTTAATGAATGCTGATCCGACATTTTGACTAATGAAGTACCCAACTCGCTCTCCTCTACATTGACTGTGGCCTGAAAAATACCCCGGGAAGGATAAGATAAGTGTAGGATATCCCTCAATCGATCCAACGACTGACCCAATTACCAGTTAGGAGTCCAGCGACGAGATATGATCAACAAAGGCATCGAGCGGGGGGAAAGACGGGCTCGTCCCGTGCGAAATAGATGGTTCCTTCGGAATGAAAACGGCTCCGCGTGTGTCCAAATTTAGATAGCGGCAAATCGTGGAGGAACGAGGGTTACTAATCCAGGTAACCACCCATATAAACCATCCGGGGGGTCCTTTCTACCTTTACTAATCAAGCTAATGCAGTTTGGCCGATGTTGATGCGGACTTCCCTTCCCGGGCCGCCTCCTCTGAAATTAGATGCGTATCAAACCGCCTAGTTTCGGCCGAGGGCTGAGGTATCTCTATCAACATTAATGGCATCTCCTTCAATTCGCTTGAGCGGGGAGAATCTAATCAAATCCACTTATTGAGAGTTCAAACGAGGGTTTTCGAAAACCGTATACAGCCCTTTTACTCGTCTTCTTGAGAGGCTTCGTGATCGGGCCGTCTCGTCAAGGGTTTCGAACGCGTGTTGTGTTCAGGTTCATAAAAAATCATATAATTGAGGGTCAGATCTGAACAATTTCGGAACTGGATGAAACAACAGGAACAAGCTCTGTCAAGACTGGGTTTCAGAAGACTCATGTGAAGAGAAAGAGCATCAGTCCAGGCAGCAGAGACCACGCTGTCAATCCAAAAATGCTGAATGCATGGTCAAGCATAGAACCTACTGGTGTATGATTCCTTGCCAGCAAGAAGAGAAGCATGATGGCTGCATGGTCTGTATCTGGCCAAAGTTTAACCTTCCTAGGACTGACCAGGCAACGAGGTAGCTGGTGGTAGTGGTGGTACGGGAGATGGATTTCGGATACTTCGGATAATGGCGACGACCACAGACCCGAATCGGATAATGCGCAGGAAGAGGGTGAGTCATACCCTCAACAAATGTTCAATGCTTAGTGGCTACGTACCGAAGCATGTTTTTCAAGGAATTCCAAATTCCATCATGTTCATAAGAGATCACTAAACTGCCTGGACAGAACCACGACCATACAATATCCAAGGCTTCAGTGCAGCTGGACAGCATGATGCCTCCCAACGAGGACACCCGAGGAATGCTTATCTTTTCTCTTTTTCGGGCTCAGCTGTATTCGCTACACAAAAGATTGTGTAAACATGAAGTAAGTAATGAGTCATGTTGACAAAACATTTATTCTAAATTCATCGCTCTGGAAAGTGTAATTTAAGGATCGCTATAACCGTGTCTTCTAAAAATTGTTGCCGATAAATGTACTTACGATAATACGAAGGATACGGATTTTGCAGCTGGCTTCACTTACCTAAAAAAATAAATAACATTTATTAATGAAATGAGTAAAGTTTACTTTGGGTAACGTAGAGAATGAGCCTGAGAAAATATTATGGATTTATACACACATAAACACAGACAACTTATAGCTTATATTCGATGAAAATGTATTCATTTGCAGGGGTCTTCAGAAGATTACATGGACGAGGAAGAACTGAAAGACGAGATGGACAGTGGATGACACCCCCCTTCTTCTACAAGAGCTTTACTAGAACCCATGGAATCAAGACCTCTTTGATGCAAATCCTTCAGAAAGAGAGCAAGAGAAAAAGCAATTTCAACTCCCTACACAGGAAAAAGAGAGAAAAAAAAATTAAAGGGCGGGGAACCCCACAGAATGCATACGATCCTCCAGGTCAAGAGTAAAGCCTCTACAAAGTGTAGTCGACGTGAGAAGAGGTAAAGTAAGGGCGTGAGAGGTAATTAACATTCGGAGATGATTGCATCGAGAAAAGCGTATCCTTTATGTATGAAGGGTTCTCGAGAGCAGGATGTGGCCGGAGCTGGAGCCTTCCTTGGACCTGGAAACCGGAAGCGACTTTTTCCATCCTCTTTTCTGCCTTCTAAAGGAAGTCGGGCTACCGTTACTTTTGATGAGACCTGTAAAAGTATCATGAAGTGGGAAACTCTCTTTAAAGCGGGTGGCTGATAAAAATTTCACTATTACGGGTTTGCAGGTGGAGAAATAACGTGAGGGGAAAAAGGTGGTGCTAATCTTCTGTGGTGGGCTTATTAATCGGCGGCTGAACTTCTGTAGCTGATCGGATGAGATTTGGCTTCGTTTGTAACAGGAAGTCAAATTTTAAAACAAAATTTTTTCTTTTTCGGAAATATAGGATGGCCATAATCATTTCGACCAAAATTTCATATTCTATAACCGAAGAGAATATAGTTGATAACCGATAACGCTGACTTAAATCTAACGTGACACGAAAGATAATCCTATTATGTCGTCATTTCGGACCAGGTATTTCAACTTGGCTAATAGTTTTCTAACAATTTTGCAAATAAAGCCAAGTAGAGTGTTTTTGCCAGTGTAGCCTGGTTTATGGGAACTTTTTACAGAATGGGTTTGTCCTATGTTGAATGAATTTCAATCCTCCTATCTCTCGCAACAACATAATGATTTCACGTGTGATGTCAACAAAAATTCCGTTTCCACTTTGTATTTTGGTTTATTCCTAAAACAATCAACCTGTTTTTATAGAGTATATCGGCTACCCTGATTTGCCCCGATTTGACATCAAGATGTCTTCCCCACAAAACTGAAATGTCCATCTCATCAGGAACCTTCTTTGACTCTACTTACTGCACGAGACGTTTCAGCCCGATCGGCACAAATTTGAGGGGGTATTGGGCTTAAAAATGGTTCTTTGAAACTCGATTTTCAGGATTTTTTCGGGACCTAGGTTTCTGAGGTATCATTTTCCACAAACTTTCGGATGCATAACCGTTTGGAATGAATTTGGGACACCTACTTTTGGGAAGTCTGGGACACTGTAAGGAATAAGAAACTACTCTATGGAAGAATTTTCGGTTTTTTTTTCTTCCAAGCCGAAATTTTGCAATACTCCAAGTTTTTTTTCTCAGGGAAATTGGAGGAGATAATGAAATTACCCCTGGCCGCTCTTCACTTCATACGCATAAGAAGCTGCAGCACACACAATGTACATGATTACAAAGCTCAAAACATCTTCACATACACTCAGGAAGTTACTAGATGTATATCACGTCCAGAACCTCTTAATTCGATAGTTGTGGTTTGAACTTTTCGCGCAAATGAGCTGAATCACCACCCTCTCGCTTCCCACAGCCTTTCTCCGTCTTAATCAGGCTCTTGATGAATCATTTCATTCAAATGCGATTCTATTAACCCGTCACTTTGTGGGTACCTCCGCGATGAACAAGAAACTTCTCGGTCGAATTCATTCCCGGCGGTATCCCGTCCCACGTCACATTATCAAAATGATGCCTATCGTATTCAGACCGAATGACGTTTATTAATTAACCACATCGACTTTGACAAAAAGCATTCTTTTTTCTTCTCTTATGAAAACAAAAGGCTCGGCGTTGGTCTGGTGAGGCAATACCGCCCCAACAAATGAGGCTGCCTCGATATACAAGGGAAAAGAGACGAGAAAGCAATTACACGAGGCAACATGATGTACACTCGTAACCAGGATATAATGGAGGGGATTAAGGTTTTTGTTTCATTTATTTTTTTGTATATACTTTTGTGGTGGTCGGCAGACGGTTACAAATAACGGAATAGAAGTGAAGGAGAAGACACAGACTTTCACGGAGTGTATAATATGTGTACTCTTTTTCTTTTCTTCTCTTGTTGCGCTGGAAGCTACGACCGGGGATGGATCATAAATCTCGGCGATTTCTCAACTTCCTTACTTCGAGTCGACACATAAATCCGTATTACGAGGCCGAAGAAGGTACCAGAGCCTCGAAGTCTATCTGGAGGTTTTTTTTTTCGGGGGCAGCAGATAAATTCTACTTACGCGGATACCTCTTACAATGTTCTCCCCTTCCGGAGGCGTTGTACACATGTTTTGGGTTAAATCCGTCGGAAACGTACTCTTTTCCTCTGTGGGCCAATGAGTGGTGGACTTGAAATATCGCACTCGAAAGCCACCTCAGTGGTCGGAGCATTGTGACGAAGTGCCCCTAAAATACATTATTGTTTACGGTCTGATACTCTTGCAGATGGTCGAAGGACGAACATCCACACAGCAAAAAATGTTTCTGGGGACGGGCACTTTATGGTGACAAATGCAAAACGAGAAAGACAATTGGAGCAGTTGGCTCTTTTGCGATTAAATCACTTACCTACTAAACAAATTACTGGAAAAAAACTCAATTTGTTCCAGAGCCTTCCGAGGAACAAGACGTGGGAGCAGAGCGGAGAAGACATCCAAATTTGAATACGTACAAACAAATTCACCCCATTTCCATAACAGTTCGGATGTTTACCGTTATGCAAAACTGTGCAATGGGCTGTATACGCGTCTCGTTATGTAAACGTATTTCAATCCTACCGAATGAATACTTCGTCAACCTTCGTGCATATTGATCATTTTTTCAACAATCCGGAGGGGTTGGTGCAGAGCATTTCGACGGAAAAAGAAGCCAATTAGTTCAACAAAGTTTCCTTTCCCCTACTTTTTTTCCTGTTCTGCGTTGAGCAAAACCGTCTTAATTAAACGGTTAAGCCAAGAGAATGAGGGTGATAATTTGACGGGTGGCAACTAAAAATAATTGGTGTTGTTCCGTTGGTAGAGTACTGGTAATTGTCGAGGGGATTGAACCAAGTGGTTTCAGCACGGAAAATAAAACCTGGGAGCTTATCCGGTAGCTAAATCGAGGGAAATCGATCAGGAATTTGTGGGAAGTGTTCGGGAGGGTTTGTTTTCTATAATTGAAAACGTAGTTAGGGGTGTACGCAAAGCCGTTTAGATTACGGAATCAAACCATTAAACTGACTCAAATGGGTGATACTAACGTGATGATCTTTGAGGGAACCTTCTAACAGGCGCCGTTTTGCCGGCGGTTTTTTAATTTTCAAAGGCATTAAACAAGATCGTTTCCTTATACCGACTCGTCGTGATCAAGATTGGTTTCGATCAATGTATCGGTACCTCAAGGGGGCTTGATCAGCCCGTGGTAGTTAACTGCAGGTATCGTCACTTGAGAATTCAAGGGAATAGACAGAATGATTTATCCGAATGGAACATGATGACCGAGAAAACGGATGAATGGTTAATTTTTCACAATATTAAAAACAAGAGCAGACTTCATTGAAGGGTGAACTTCCCATTGAGACTGGTGTCCATTTTGTGGATTTCGGACATGCCCTTTATTTTGCGATTGGTCCGCCACTGTCATTGTTTACGAGAGGGAATACTCAGAAATTGCTCAAATCATCCTCGTTCTTCCATCAAAACCGTAAGCTATACCCACTACTGCTGTTTTCAGTGTCAACAGTATGAATTACCCTTATTATTATTTTATTTAAAATTTATTCATTTTGATTGGTTATTCCTAGAATAATCAACCTATGTTTTCATACAAAAAGTCAATCTCTCTGATTCGACCCAAAAAATTTTCTGGGCGTTTCGAGGTGTCTAGATCAAAATAAGCACAAAAATGTGTAAATGGAAAATTTTCTAAAAATCTGAAATTTTGGTAAGAGACCCGTTTCCGGCTCTAGTTGGTCCTCGAAAATTTTCAGCCCGATCAGACCAAATTTTAAAAGTGGAGTGGGTAAGGGTCAAAATGTGTATTTTTAAAAATGGATTTTTGGCGAACTAAGAATGTGGAGTATCGTTTGGCATTTCGGCGTGTGTTTATGACTATATTTTGGACACTGAATCGATCGGAATGAGTCTCCATGCTCGTGGTCCGAGGAATAACCAGCCCCTGTGAATGAATTCGCAGCGTTTGAAATCATGTTTAATTAAACTTTAATTTAATTAAGTACCAATTAAAATAAATTATTATTTAAAATAGAATTTTTATTGAGTTTGTCTGTCTAAATATCCCAAGGAAGCAACACCAATGGCCTACGAAATTCCAATTGAGATTTTTTTGCCTAAATTCTCAGAATTTTCCCCGATAATCTACGTCCGCGGACGCCTTTTTCAGTGCATTCGATAGCGAATCTACGTACGTAACCCTATTTAATGTAACAAATATAATAAGTACTAGTTACAATGTCAACCTCTTCACCCTCATTTTGAAACCTTATTATTGAATTTATTCGCAATCCCTACCAATGTAACTTGTCCTGTAACTAAATAATTCATCGATCTGTCGTTCACCCTTAAAACTTCATGTCCATGCATTTTCGTAACGATGTTATACTGTAATTGCGGTTGTCAAATGACTAAGTAAGAATTACGTACATTCTCCAAGCAGGATATAGTGTGCTTGATACTGCTTTGTCTATGATTTATGTAGAGTAAACTTGTTTTCTATTTATTTAACCTCCGTTAGACTTCAGCACGAATGTTACGGTGAATGCTCACATGAAATGAAAACATGTCAACATTACTCCTCATGAAAGGAACTGAGCTTAGTGTAAAGTCCAAAGGTCATATTATCTAACTTGATGGTTAATTGAGACGAGAAATGTAGAGACATGGATGACGGAGGGCTCTTTTTCTAACAAGCTCATTACCAGAGTGTGAACGCAGGTTTTATTGACGCGACCGATCAGATCTGTAGCCCCGCGGCGTGACAGGCGATCTGCGAACCGAAGCGGCCAGTCATCGCGGCAACTCGGCAATTTCGAGGACCGTTAGGACGTGAGGATCATGTCGGGAGTTTCTCTCGAATCCGACCATCATGCGCTGTCACTCATTCCCATCGCGTGGAGATTGATTTTCGGCTAACCACGGCGTTGTGGCGTAGAGAATGATTAACGTTTTGATTTTCACGCTGGGGTTAATGGTTAGTTTTATTCGGCAGACCTTTACGAGCGGGTTGGTCATTGGGACCGGAGACTTGTCACGATAGCATCCTCCAACGAGAAGACGACTCTTCTCAACTGCCAGGCCCTAAGTCGTGTTATTCAAGAAGAGAACCTCCATAGAAATTCACAATGACCCTGGATCTAACTTCAGGAAACGCTGCAGATGCCACAGCGCATTTTTCTAATAAGATAGCCATGAGGTGACAATAAAACGTAAATAAATTCGTGACTTTCTTTGTCATAGACTACTCAAGATACTCCTAAAAAAAACACAGGGGTTGGTTACTTCTCGGACCAGAAGCAAAGGGAAAACAGTGGGTGTGGAGTATCCCGGACGTATTCCAATAGATTCAGCGTCCAGAATTTAGTGAGAAATGACACCCCACACGCCTAGATCATAGAAAATCTCGAAAATCCATTTTTCTAAAAACACATTTTGACCCGGTGGACGGATTTTGCTATGATCTGGACACCTTCAAACGCCTAGAAAATAATTTTGGGGCAAATATGACAGGTTGACTTTTTGCATGAAAACTAGGTTGATTATTCAAGGATTAACCAACCAAAAGAGATCATATAGTGTAATGAAATATTGTAAGCTGATTCGATTACGACCCTAAATCGAAGAGATTACTGGTTTTTCATCGTTCATGTCGAGTCCCACGAATGAAAGTTGTAATATTGATGTATTTCATAGCCTGAAACGTCAATTCGGAAGAAAGGAAGAATATATAAACAGGAAGGCTCGACCATTTCAACATAATCTTGCAAAAGAAAGAACGTGCGACGTCATGCTGAGTTCAAATTCAAGTAATTCCAAGATCCTCATCTTAGCCTCCTATTGAGCGCGTTTAGCAGTAAAATGTTGATGACCTTTGAAGAAGAAATAATTATCCCGCTGATATTCGAGAACCACGGAGTCATTATTTCCGCGAGACTCCCTTTATCGATTTTGGTCTCCATCGCATCGAAGTAAAAATTTCAAGAAGAAAACTTCGTAAATGTTCGAAAGGTTTAAGAGGCAGGTCTTTTCAGGCTGATCCCCGAGCGCTAGCGGCGGTAAATTTTAACAAGCTCTAAAAATGAAGCAAGGTTGTTGGGAAGGCACATACAGGAAATTAGAGGCGAACCAAAGGGATTTTAGCGGCCTTACGTTAACCTAATACCGCATCTGACATTTATGGAACCCAGCCACCGGCTTAAGCTTAGTCTTCTTCTCCGGCAAAATTAAGAATCCACCCTTTTTCCATCTTGCAATTTTTTTTGGAGGGTGGGGAGGTAAAAACAAACGTGGTAACCGCACGATCCGCTCTGAGCTGCAAAATCCCCGCACTATATCAATATTACAAGTTTTATGAGGAACTCGTTCCTCGTAAGCCGATTTTTGTAGGGCATGAAAGCATGTTTCGGATTCACTTGGGGCTAGAGGGGATTTTTAAACTCAACCAATAAATACTTAATGTATGAAATCCTATACTAGATGCAACCTCGTCCTTCTTGGGCACTCCTATCCCTGAAGCGCCTTAAAAAACGAACAAAGAACTGCATTTTGACTTACGAAAAACGTTGTATATTTTTTCAAAAAAATCTCCTGCTACCTACTTCAGATTCCCTGAAAATTATTCTACAAAAATATCTGCGCTATTATATTTCAGAACGTCAGTAACGTACCGGTAATTCGCTGAAGAAAATGTGCATGCATGTAATATCGTGATATATTTGACGCTATTTGTCAGAACCTTGGAGGGGAAGCCGTCAATGTGAATCAATTGGAGTTTAATCAGTCAATAATCAGGGGAGGGGAACTTTTCTGAATGGCTGATAGGTTTAATTAATGATGAAATTCACATAGGAAAACCACAATCAGCCAACTTAACGTCACATCCTGCCTTGTCTGCCTTTGAAGACTTCCAACATACGATGGTTTTCCTAACAGTCGCCGGCTCGCCACCAGTGGTCATGGCACTTTAAAACCTCTCTCGGCGCCTTTTACTCCATTCTCAGTTTACTTTTCTTGTTTGCCCTCTGTTATATACCCCTAACCTCCCTGACCCGCCGTTACTCTCTTAAATGACTATGCAAATCCTCAGTCCCTTTTGTTTTTCGAGAGCCCCACTCCCACTTCGAGTTCCACCTCGGGTTTATATTGTGTTTAATTAATTTAAAGGAAAACCCCGCGGTGAGAATTATGACCTTTATCAGGAAACTGTATTGTGATGCAGATCATGGGGCTATTCAAGGGCGTATAACACAGGTTTGAATACAGGTGCTTCGCGAAGCGCGGAAACTCGACAGTTTCATTCTCGCAGGGATGGTTGCCTCAATATTTGAAAACTCTTCTAATATTGGTCTGCTTGAGGTATTTTATGCTTGAAATTACTGCATTTTGTAAATGACCTGACGCCACTCATGCAAAACGGCCTCACACTCACCGTTTTGAACCCAGGAATCATTGATACTCAAAACAAATCCCTCCAGAAGTCACACCTAAACATATTTTTACAAAAAACTGCTAAAAAGGCATGATATATCGATACTAGATAAACATATTGTTAATAGACATTTTAAAACTTAAAATTTCAGATAAAATGACTTTAGATAGAATCAATAACTTCACGAGATTTTTACGTGGGGCTGCATCTCTATCAATTGAAAAATGAATCATGTACATTATGTACCCAAATACATTGTAAAAACGTAGCAAACTCTTCCACAATGTTTAATTATTGCTTTGAGAAAGAGTATTGGGAAAACAGTCAGTGTCCAGCGCTCAATACAACCAATTAAGCGTCCAAAAATTAGTGGAAAATTATATTCCCACATGCCTAGTTCCCAAAGAATGCCAGGAATCGAGTTTCAAAAACACATTTTCACCCATTCCTCCCCCGGATTTGGTTCGATCGGACTGAAAAGTCGAGGACCAACTGAAGTCGAAGAAGAGGTCCCAGAACGAAATTTCATGTTTTTAGAAAATTTTGTACTACCGTAGACGGCGTACGGATATTTTGATTTTTTTTAATCTACACACCATGAAACGTATATTATCAAATTTTGGGGCCAATCGGAGTTCTTGAACTCTTGCATGGAAACATAGATTGAATATTCAAAGAGGAACGAACCATTTTGATGTTTAAAATTATGATAATAAAATTTAGAAAAAATGAATAAGTTAAGGGGGTGAGGAATACTTCAAGCAATTTTACCGACGTCAGACCTGACAAGTCCTCTACAGAGCCGTCAAGACTCGTCCCGATCTTCATTCATCTTCCCTTGAATGGTCCGAGAGCCCACGGTACACACTTGTCAGCCAAGAGAACGACAAACCACGACGATGACGAGACATTTTGTTCTGGTAGCGAGTTTCCCACGAACTCGGGTACAATTGACCGTCCAGGATCATGCTCTCTACTTCGAACACGCTACAGAGTTGTTAGAGGAGGTATCTGTGGTCTCGTTACAATCTTTTCGCCGTAATCGTGAGGGCGCGGTTGTTTTTGTCTTCACGATTTTCAATGGCATTTGGCATCACTCTGGAGGTGATTGCTGTTATTTTGAGCTATTTCAGGACTGACACGACGATCACCTCAATCTCTTGGCGCTTTCTTATTTCGGAATTACGGCTAATATATTTCTCTAAATGCTCCAAAACGGGTGTTGAGAGATCCGCTATTTGACTGTCTGCATGGCGCAGGCCAATACAAGGAATAAAATGTTAAGGATCGATTAAATTTCTTTCAAGAACGTCACCAATTGGTGATGTTCGTAGGTGACCAGCAAAAAATTGTCTTTTCTGGCCAGTCTGATAGTAGGGAAGGTGAGAAGTGGTGAACATAAACAGGCTAGGGTGATGGGAGGCTTAATGGCCCAAAGTTCTGCCTAATGGAATATATTATTCTCAGTGGAAGAGGGTAGTGGAGGACTAATGAAATAAATGTGCCCGCGCGGAATAATCCCAGCAGCGCAGTGGATATCCGAGGAAAAAGTGCTCCAACGGGGTAAAAAGAGGCCAGCGAAGGCTTTAAATCCGTCCAGGGGGTCAATGGTTATCAGGACCTCCATCCACCCTCCAGCTCGTAAGTGTCGCCTTCACTCCCCACGGGTCATAGGCTACGTGCCCTGTATACGCGGCAACACAATTTACTGCAAATGGAATTTAGGTTCGAACTCACTTTCCTCGCATAACACTCTTAATGACCGAAAGACCTCGAAGATGTTTCGGTATCGGTGCCTTTCTCGTTAGAAGATGAACGGAGTTGTAGATGATTATCAGAACATCTCGCCTTGGCTGTTCAGGTTGGAGCTATATCGATCCCTCTGGCCGATCGGTTTGACACCACAACATAGGCCTCTATTCCTCGTATTTGTTCCAGAGAACCCACGACTCCGAGCCCCCAACTTGACTTAAGTGATCTTTTTCCAATGAAATCATACCTCATGTTGGGTTAAAGCGTCATAGTTGGAGCGTCATAATGTGATATTGACCATTCCATTTATCATCCACACGAGTTCAAATCTTCTACACGAAGGAACTTGGATGATCAAGGTGAACTAAATCGAATGCGAGACCAATACCAATCTTGATCCATAACCTCTTCCGGTGGGCGCCAATCGATCTGGGATCCGTCCAATTGGATTCTGCGTCCAAAATTTAATGGAAACTAATACCCCACACGTCTAGATCGCCAAAAATCTCAAAAATCCGTTATTCAAAAAACACATTTTGACCCCTACCCCCCCTCCTAAAATTTGGTCCAAGTTTCGAGATCTCTGACCAAAATGTCAGAATTTTAGAAGAGACAAACCTAACCCCCCTTTTTTGTCTAATTGGTTCGATACATTACACTTTGTTATCTCTCGTATTTCTTGTTCGATGTCGTGCGTTATCATCCGTGGTGCCAACATAATCTCGTTGAAGACCCTCTCGTATACTGACGCAGTGCAAGGCCCTCACGTGAAGTCACTAATCCTCTTGTCCCCCTCGTCTTCCGACTCACGGTCTATTGGTCTTACCTATTCCCGTTTAATTTACGTGATACGCCGACCGTGAAATAGCCCAGGTCCTCACCGCGTTGCTCTATGTCGCATGAGTATCGTCTTTATCGACTCCTGTGCACGGCACGTATGAGGCAACACGAGTAACGCTATATCTTCAGAACAGGAGATGCTGTGGGATCGTCGATGGTTGCCAACGCCTTTCTCGAGTTACTGTGGATGCATTACGCAAGCAGGTGACATACCACAACCGAGGGCGTACGAAAGTTCTTTTTTGAGGGGCTGCACCCTTGTACTCCTATGACCAACAATATTGGCAGTGTGTAACGTGCCCCAACCCTTGCACTGGCCGATGAAGTTCTTGGCGCATAGAAATTGTCGTGGCTTTGACGGCACTTCAGAAGGCGGCAAGTTGTATTGTCCAGATGTCCTTCAGAGCCGTTCATCCAACCATCTGCCCACTCAGAGCCACTGTCACTTTCCAGAGGCTTCGTATTTGTTCAAACTTAGCCCCTAACCGAAATATCGTTTTACGAGAGGACTATTAGTCCATTTACAGGCCCTTCGCGGATTTTTCTTCCGTTTCTATAGAAGGGGCAGTTCTGTTTGTATATTTCGGCTGTAAGTGATCAATCTTCTCTCAACGTGGGGTCCACACGTTTTCACAACAACTCGGTAGTAATTCGAGCAGTCCATTAGCCCTTATTTACCTAGAGGAAGCGAAATGGGGGGCCAAGGAGTGAAAGTGGCCAGCGGGGGATCTCAAGGGCCAGGCGCCCACAAGATCACCAACTGAGCCAAAACCCTGACCGCTTAACGACTCTGGTCTCATTGGCTTGTGTCGTTTGACAAGTGGATGGAAAAGTTGTGGGATGTCACTATGTTGGGCTTCCATAGAAGTCGGGACCATCACTTGTGTCATATTTGTTGACAAAAAAGTAGGTACAATTAGTTTATTATAACTATTAAAAGAGAACTGGATCTGAAATTATTGAATTTTTCAGGCAGCGTGCACAGGATCTCTAAATCGAAATGAAAATAGAACGTGTTAACCTGATCCATGTTAACATTAGTAAATAATTAGACTAATTGAAAAAAAGTCCCGAGATAATGCTTCATTTCGGCGTGAAATGAGAATGGGAGAAAAACTTATTCGATGCTAATTTTTGGCCATTTGATTACGGTTCGTTGGACACATTGGATTTGGCATTAAACGTCCATATTCCGTGAGTAGAATTCGGTCTATCATGACGAATTTCGTTATGTTGTCATCTGAGTTTTCGATAAAAATGTCGAAATAAGTGTGGTCTGCGTCTTCTCGTGATAACCTCGCCAGAGGAGAAATCGCCAAAGAGAGATTTTAAAATATTTATTTCATTATTTCTTGTAGCAGATAACTATCCAAGGCATCGGTCTATCATTTCTATCAACTGACCAGCAGCGCATACGTGTAACGTAAAAACAAAAACGCTGCAAATTCTTTCACAGGGGTTGGTTATTCACCAGACCAGCAGCATGGAGACTCGGTTGAATTGGTTCAGCGTCCAAAATTTAGTGGAAAATGATACCCCGCACCCCTGGATCGCTAAAATCTCGAATATCCATTTTCGAAAAACACACCTCACCACCACCAGTTTGGTCCGATCGAGCTGTTTTGAAGACCAACTAGAACCAGAAACGGGTCTTTGACCAAACTGTCAGATTTTCAGAAATTTTTCTACTACCAAAGTCGGCGTGGACGGCGGACGGACATTTGACTTTTTTTTTATCTATACACCTTAAAACGTAAAAAAAATAAAAAATAAAAATAAAAAAATATTTATTCAGGGCCGAATTGGAGAGATTGACTTTTTGCATGAAAACAGGATGACTATTCAAGGAATAATCAACAAAAACAAATGAATGAATCACCGAAAGCGATGAACGACACCAATGGCAGATTTTACTATGATCGCAATTCGTATTACGAGTCATTAATCTCTCATGCAATTTGATACCCCGAGCGGGGAAGCGAGCGAGTGGGGTGAGCTCAAATTAAATTAGGAAGAAAATAACAAAAGATGGTTTAATTCCTTTGAGAGACGTTGAACAAACAAGATGGGGTTTGTTTGATCGTTATGCAGTGTCAACATAGACTCGGAGTAAACGAAGTAATTGTGGTTAGCTCGAGGTTTCTCTTTTCTCGCTGAATAATATAAGAACCTTTTCCCCCTAAGGGCTGATAAAGGTTTGTTTTTTTTTACAATAAAAGAAAAAAAAATTAAAAAAAAAAAAAAAATAGCTGCAGCCACCCTTACCCCTTGAGGCATTGCCAGCTCAGGTGGAAAATGTAGAAACTACCCTAAAACCAATAACCGCGGTGAGACCAAACAAAGTTGGTACGACTGTTGGCTCACGCACCAGCAGGATGAGTAGAAATTTCTTTTATTACCGACGCAACCGAGCGATAAAATCCTGAACTGATGCGAGTTCTTGGAGTAAATAATTACACGCAAGGCCACTAAACACTGAAGCAATATGCATCACATCGGAGGACTATAATTTTGGATCATTTGAAATGCTCGTACCAAATACAAACGAGGTGCCGACACTGAACGCCTCGAGAACAGGATTGCCAGAGGCTGGTTGAGATTAGATGGAGGCGTGTTCGATGGAGTCAGAATACGTCTTGTTCCGGCTCGAGTTAATGACTGGGGCGCAATATTGGTCTTCTCGCTCCAAATCTGGAGGCTACTGTTTGCTCTCATAATCTTTCACGTCTTCATCAATACATCGGCTCGTGTTCTCTTCTGAGGTCAAACGATTGGGTCGATTGAGGTCGATTAGAGCCCCGGGAATTTCGAAAGGGAGAGCATCTAGATGAGGAATTTTGTAGAAAGTTCTCTCAAACACAACAGAAATGTCTCTTGAGCCACTACCGATGCTTTATAGCACTCCCGAGTCACAACGCATTGATCAGTTTCCCAACCTGACCAGGAGCATGGAGGCTCCATCTAATCGATTTAGCGTCCAAAATTTAGTTGAAAGTGATAACCCACACGCCTAGATCGCCAAAAATCTTAAAATCCATTTTTTAAAAACACATTTTGACCCCTACGCCCCTCCAAATGTGGTCCGATCGGGCTGAAAAGTTTTGAGCACAACTAGAGCCAGAAAATTGTCTATTAACAAAAACGGACGAACATTAAAATGTGCAAATTTTGCTCATTATGATTTGGACATCATGATACGCCAAAAACAATTTTTGGGGGCAAATCGGAGAGGTCGACTATTTGAATGAAAACATAGGTTTATCATTGAAGGAATAACCAACCAAGACCTGGTCTTCTGCATTCAAACGACCATTTTCTTCCTTCAATTTCCTTCAAATTAGTCCATTACTGAGCCAACATTTTTGTAAGACATTATAATTTCTGGAAAGAGTCGCCCGCTGAGTCACAAGTGAACTAATATTGATTTAGGATGTTGAAATCTCCAAGATTTGGCAGGGTTAAATATTGAAATTATTAGGAATGTAATTCTAATAGCGTAATTAGACTCAATTCAGATGAGGAAAAGAGGTGAGTATATACGATAAAATCAATTAAAAAGTAAAAAGGTTATTTTTCTTACTCATTTTGGTTGTTTAAAAAGAAGTTTGATCGGGGACATTATAAAATCGATGACATTAATGCAAAAGTGATTTAAGTGAATGCAAATCAAATTATCATTGCTGAGGGAGTTATGAACATTGTAGTGACTTGGAGTAGAAATCGACAATTTGTTAATATTGTCATAAGCACATGTTTTATGTAGAGTAAAGCTAATCTAGGAAATAGGGTAACTTTGTGTGCCAGCAGCAGAAAAGTGTTGTTTATACTTGTCCACAACCTCTTTGTCATTGGACTTTTTTCCAGTCGTTACAAAAACAATGACACCCTGCGAGATGAGTCGAGTAAATTTTTATGCGCGTGTGCTCAGTAACTTTGGTGACTTTACGGGCGTGAACTTGGGTCAGACCGCGCCGCAAAATACGAGCGCGAAACCTAAACGGTTTCCTCATGCATAATGCAAAAGAGCGCATGAAAGCGATGTTTTGCATCCCGAAAGTCGTCAAAAAGCTTGAAGCACTGTTGGGGAGAACCGGTAGCCATTATACGGCTACTTTACGGGAAGATGTTCCGACAAACTAGGGAAATATTATTCTTTTCTGTTCGTTGACGAAAGGTGGAATTTATATCGAGTAATAAAGGCGCACGCTTGAGGGTACATTAAGTGGAAATGTGTTCGAATAACAAGACTTCTCTCAACTGGCTGGTGCATCAACCTGAGTCGACAGTGAATGTCGGGAGACTGGTACATAATAATGTATTCAACTCTCGTTCTCCAACATCCTCACATCATACTGAGGTATAGCGCAGCGAAGGAAAGCCGTCTGACGAGCTGAATTTGCCTAATAACGCGGTAATAAATTCAATTAAAAGTAAATTGCTAAAACTTTATTTATTCAGCGAATTTGTTATTGATCGGAGAGGAGAATCTTCAGATAAGGTAGGCCAGGTAAGAATTGTTTCCTTCGTCTTTCGGGGATTTTCAGATGCCTAAAATAATTAAATGAATTGTGGTTTGAAGATGGAAATATGAATGAAAGGGAGAAGAGATTGAATTAGGGTAGATTCGATAAATGCATTTCTGCAAAACAAACGAAAGATCAAAAAAATTTTATGATTCTCTTCTTCCATAGATATTTTATAAGAAAAGCTGAGTTTGGAAGTCACAGGCATCTCTCATGCTCTCAAGACAAGAGTAAAAAAAAAAAAAATAATAATAATAAAAACAATAAATGATAATAATAAATAAATTAAAAAATAAAAATTAAAAAAATAGCAAAACGACAAAGGTTATGCAACAGCCTAGGCACCTTGGCAAGGTGTCGAGCAGACAACCACTTGGATAGGGTTGGTATAATAATGACCAGCAGAATAGGGTCAGTCTCCTGGGCAGTGTGTGGAGCACACGATTAGTTGGACAGGGTTGGTATAATAGTGGACAGCAGTATGGGGTTAATATCGTGGGCAGGGTGTGGAACACATGACCAGTTGGACAGGGTTGGTATAATAATGAGCAGTAGAAAGGAGCCAAACTCACCGAAAACAGTCAAAAGAGCTGGATCGCTGACGCGGCGTGCTGCGATGTTTTCGGCGACGCAGGAGTAGTTAGCAGTATCCTGAAGACGCGCCTGATTCACCAACAGGTGACCCTCGCTGGACGCGATGATGTTCGTGTCCCGCCTCCAACGGAGCACCGTTCCTCAGCCAGTACACCCGCGGGGGTGGAACGCCCCCTGGTGGGTGACACCTGATCTCTGCTTGGCGGTCAACCTCGACGCTCAAGGAGTACGGCGGCGACTCGAACGTCTTCTTCAGATCTGCAACACAAAAGGAACGGTGACGGTTAGCGTTATTGCTCCTAACTCGCAACGTTACGTTTCGTTCGTCATGAACGCATAAACGTTATTTTTGCCGCTATACTATAATTTTTCACTGGCACACGACCGTTAATTTTACGAGAACGAAGCCAATTCATTCAATACTTTTCAATAAGTTTTAATACTTCTCTTGATGTGTGTTAACACTGCGCTATAATTCGCCCCGTTATATTCCCAATATTTAATTCAGGAATGAGACATCGTGGTCTTGGTTTAACCTGCCAATTTATCAATTCGTGGTTTGCTCCTTCATCAAAACTCAAGGGTCAAGTCAGAGTGTTATTTGGAAGATCAAGAAAGTTCCACAATCTGACACAGTTTTCAAGCGATATTATCTAAGTTTCACGTTAATAACGCGCCAAAACTTTGGACTCTCGAAATGAGGGGATTCATATGAAAATGTTGTTTTTTATCCAAAACTGAAAAAAAAACCCTCGTGGTGGTGGAATCGTTCGTAGGATTTTCATAGAGTTTTGGTAAATTTGATATTTGAAGGATTTGGGCCATAGTGAACTCAAGTTTTTTTTTTTTTGCGTGAAACGGAATGAGCCGCAAATTCATGGAACAAAACTATTATCGCATTAACTTTCCACAGCTCTGGGCATCTGGCTGTGGCGATTCCTCCTGAGAAAGGGCGTAAAAGGGGTTGCCGAAGTGAAGAATAAAATCGGTTCCGGGACGCCTTTTCCGTGTGCCATGGCCACTCGCTGAAAGCCCCGAATGACTTTTGAACGAAATCCATCAGAACATTTGAAGGCTCTTTTGACGTTGAAACCTCCGGAGCTTTTATCGGAAAACCGCGGGAGGAAAAAAAAGTAGCTTTCCCTTGGGAGAAAATAATAAAATCAATTTATTCTGAAAAGAGAAAATGAGAAGAGAAAAGCAGAGTTTGGGGAATGAAACACTCTTGAGGGAATTTCGTCATTTCGCGCTCGTTAGGAATCCGATGAAGAGTATTTGGCACTTTCTTGCCTCTGGCAGATCAATGAATGGTGAATCCGAGTTCTTGCCGTTCCTTCAAAATGATGAATGGCGTAAAAAGTTGTTGTTTCAGGGGAGAAAAGACTCAAGACTGTCGATGACGAAAATAAGCCTTCCAGCCCATCCACCTTGCCGTCCTGTCTTTTCTGTCTTCTGCTGCCTCCGAAGGAATCTATGAACTGGAGACATCCAGAATTCACACCCAACACAATACTCCGTTGCTCTGATCCACCTCACAACCAACTTCGTCATAGATGACGCATTCACAGGATAAACACCGGTGAAAGGAACGAGACTATTGAAGATTTAGGCTGACAAAAGAAAACCCACTTTCTTCCCCTAAAGGCTTAGCCTACAAAGGGCACGCCTAGCTTGAATTATGCCCGTTGTGTTGCCGAGATGTATTGTGCCCGGGACAAGGCGCTTTCAAGACGGAAAAGAGATGGCACGGGCAGGTTTGGGAAGGGAAACGCTTGCATAAATCGTGACTTCCTGCACGGTGGGATGAGATTTAAATGAACCAGTTTTGGAGGAAAGATCCATTTTTGTACGTTCCTTTTTTTTTACGTGAATAGGTTACTGTCGTAGGGAGGTGGTTTATTCACTTTTTCGTCCCATATCGGTTGAAAGAACCCTTTGTGTGGGAGGATTTAAATGGGATGTAACTGAAAAAAGCACCAACGGCGTAAAACGTCAAGTCTTGGAGAGCGAAGGAAGGAATAAGAATAAATAAATTGCCTTCCACTCAGTGCGGAAGAGTACTGGAGAATAACGGAAGCATTGCTTTCAAAGAAAGCTGTATATTTACTCATTTTGAATGTACGCCTGTGACGCAAGAAATAAAAATAAAACTATTCAGAATTATTCCACAATGTCCATGGTTTTCAGACATACATGAGAAAGTATCCGTTTTATGAACAATAAGTAAAGTATTTTCAAAATTGTTTTCTTCGCACATGAAAACCCTGCCTTGGTTTTGGTTGGCTGTTCCCAGAATAATCAACATATGTTTTTATGCAAAAAGTCAATCTCTCCAAAATTCATGAGGGGGGGGGGGGGGGGGTCGATGTGTTTCGAAAAATGAATTTTTGAGATTTTTGGCGATCTATGCGTCTGGGGTATCATTTCTCACACTACATTTTGGACGATGAATCCAATGAGACGGGTTCAGGAACGGTTGGCGCTCACTGGAAGAGGTTATGGGTCTAAATGGGTATCTGTCTACCTATTTTGAATGTGGGTTTTCAAGATTTCTGATACCTAGGCGTGTGGGATATCATTTTCCACCAAATTTTGGACGCTGAATCGATTGGAATGAGTCTCCATGCTCCTGTTCCGAGGTATAACCAACCCCTGTGAAAGAATTTGCTGCGTTTATGATTTACAGACCCTGTAAAGGGAACATTAATTTGAAGAGTTTTTTGAGTTAATTTCAATAATAATTTTGAACTGACACAAGTTTCCAAAAAAATATTGTGCAAAGTGTGCAATTTTGAGCAATAAAATGATTGCTAATGATGATGAATATTTGCAGCAGTTAACGCAAGTTTTAAACAAATTATTAGCAATTTTACGTTTCAGTTCCTGACAATTTGGTTCTTTCAAAAATAAAAATGCCCAAAAAAATTATTGTATTTTTTTTTTAAATTGCAATGGTACGACACTTCTTAGAAGGCTCGTTGAATACCTAGCTGGATTTTAAATCTGAAATTCAACATTTTTTATCGAACTAATTTTTATCGAAAAGGCGAGTTGAAGACCCAATATATACAGTAGCATCCAATAAACCAACTTTGGGCGCTCATTTATTATTTTCGAAATAATTTCGTTTTGTTGTTGAACGAGTCGATGAATGTCCTGGAATATTTACATGATTCTTGTGGCGATAAAGTTTGCCAGTTTCTTTCCGACGTTGGGTTCTCGAGGGATTTGGGGCCATTTAGTGTCAACCGCCGGCGTCGTAGGTATAAAGTGTTTTTATGAATGGGTCTCGGTGAGGGGATAATGCGATTTTCATCCTGATCCGGTAAAAGTTACAGTTATTCGATGCTTAGCGTGAAAGGCAATGAGAATGGGGATCCGGATGATGCACGAGCGTAAAAGGCCGTTTAAACCCCTTTCGCGAATCCGCCCGTCGCATCAGCTTATTCGGAGGCCGAACTCCTCGTTAATTATGAGAGACAAGGCCGAAGCGATCGGACGATAGCCGAGAGCTTCGGTAGGAAAAAGGGAAAAAGATCAACATCGTAATCGGATCCAGCGGTGCCGCCAGCGCCAGTGGGTCTCCTGTGTGGCAGGGCACCCTGGAAGAGCTGGCAATGGACCCCCCCCCCCCCCTAACACGTCACATCACTTCCACTCGCTCTCTCCTCCAACCACCCCTCCACTCCATGGTCCTCTCAGCTGCAGGATGTCGGCAAACAACCCCCTTCCCTACTATCACTCTGCAGTCCTAGTCGCAGTTCCATTTGACTTGGTTTAATCCGCCGTCACCGGTCTCCACCTGGAACGGGGGAAAAAAAAAAAAAAAAAAATCCACCAACAAGAGCGGCAAAAAAGTGAAACCGTCGAGTTTGTTTTTATTTGATGTGTACCCCTCGTCTGGCTCGCCCAGAATGTTTCTTCCATGTTTGCATCCGCGATGGAGGCTCCGCTTCAATGAAACGTCCAACAAAATTACTGCCCTGTCAACAAACTCCTGGCTAGATCATCTTATCAGCCAAAAACTCGAAACTGATGACAATCCTCTCCTTCACCAAGTATCCAAGTTCTACGTTCAGGTTCATTTCCCTTCCTAGTTACTTACTGAAGACATATTTCCACTTCGACAATAGAAAATGTGCTCAAGTTTCAATTGACAAAATGACATTTTCTCACGTGTATATCAAAACTTATGTAAGATTCCCGTCCATCAGCAAATTTCTCACTGAATATCGCTGATTTGAATGATTTTGCCCGATGAAAACCAAACCAGTCCCAAGTTCGCACGAGTAAGAACGTATCTTCAAAAGCCGTACTATTACGTATTTAGAGCTCTATTCATATACTATTTCTACGGATGTTCAACGCACGATTTTTCCTTAGAAATAGATAAAAGGCTCAATTTAGCTTGTGGAACATGGTGAAAGTCAGTGAAACATTCATTCTATCATCAGTGGCCGCCTCGTGGTTTCCAAAATTAGCGAAATTAGCTAAACAGCACCCTGGAAGGGAGAGGTTTCCAAAGTTTTCATATTTCGAAGTGAGGGCTCCAAAGAAAGCTTGTGATATTAAGAATGTGAAAATTGCAAGAAATCGGTCATAATATGATGTACAGAACTAATTTGATGGTTGGTTATTCCTTGAATAATATAATCAACCTATGCTTTCATGCAAAAAGTCAATCTCTCCGATTTATAGAATGAGGTGCCTATCCTTCAATTCATCCACTTTTCGCTCCTCCCAATTCACTCGATCAGGTTTGTGAGCACGATTTCAAAGAATTTCTCTATTTATTGACGCGTTTGTGTAAAACTAATCAATTTACACAAAATAATAAAAAAAAAATAATAATAAAAAAATCAATGTTTGAACCGAACAAAATACGGTGACTGTCATAAATTCAAGTAGAATCCAATAATTTTTTTTCCACTCAAGAACTCCACATATTCCTCACGATTTTAAATTCTTTACCTTTCTTGTGAATATTTTCTAAAAAGTAATGCTCTAAAAGTAATGTTCTAAAAAGTAAGCAATCAAGAATTTGACAGAGGTTGAGGCAGGAATGAAATTAGACTAAACCACGGATAAAATAATATTTTTGTGCAATCTTACAATGAAAATCATTGACAGCTGCGAAAATGACTACATCCAACAGTTGGCAAAAGCAAAGACGAACTTAACGTCATTCACGTCGTACTTAGGACTGATCGAATATAATAATGTATGATCAATACTCATTTATTTCTCTAAGAGGAGGCTATCCTACTCAAAATGTTTATTATAAATCGATAAAATATTATTATTAACGAATGATAAGTCACACTTCATAGAAACTGAGTAGTGGTGCAGATTGGGCTACCTGAGTGAACTAGAAGATCTTTTCTTTTTTAAAAAAAAAACTAAAACTGGCTTATGGCTACCTTTTTTCTCTCCCTACAACTACAAAACCACCCTCAGTTGTTGAATTTTCTTTTGATTTCTCTCAATTCCCACCGCTGCAACTCGAGCCCTGCTGTGACCCGGCCTACTTGAATCACCCTCGTCATACAGTGCGGGCCTCTTGTTAGGGTTACATCCAAAAAAAAAAACAGAACAAAACGACTGAATGAGTCTCAACAATGCTAAACGAGGATATGGTTTCATTCTTCTCAATTAACTTTAAAGCAAATGAAAACGGTAAACGAGGTCGAAAAGGAGATTTTATTTGGTGAAAAACTTCTACGAGTGTCGGATTGAGAATTCAAGCGCAGGCAAGTCTTATTGTGAAGGACTAGGGATAAATCCCGTTCTTTTTGCTCTCCATTTCTGCGTCAAAGCTTCAACATCTATAGTATCGAAAAAACCAATTCTTTTTCAGGTTGGGCCTTTGCCGATATTTTACGGCACTAATCGTGTTCAGGGAAGCATTATACCGTACACGTTATGTAGCTACAGTTATGTCGAATTTTTCATCACGGAAATACAGGACATGAAGGTTTCACGTGGGAATGAACAGTTTTTTTCGCCTTGTGGAAGGATTTCAATTTTTCTCCTTGGGTCACTAGTGAGAGTGAATGTTCTTGTTTTGTGTTTTTGTTTTCCTTCAGAACAGGATCAAAGCGAGTGAAAGGTTCCTATTTTGAATTCGTGAAAGCGCCCACGACGCACATCCACCGGCTGGCTCGCGAATGAATCAACGCTCAGGGTTAAATTATACGTTTCCCGTTTTCTGAAACAATGTAGGAAGACACGATATGGCAGGATCTGAGGGAAGGCAATGGTGCAGAACGAGAACGCACGACCGGACACTATCCCTAACTCGGAGTTTTGTTTCCACTGGTAACCCTGTCAAGAGTGGTAACAATTCGCCCTCTTTCTACGAGGCCTACAGTACGAACGTACTGCGCTTGGGGGAGTGAATTGTGTGACTCACAGCTGGCTCATCTTCTTGATCACCTTCGGTGGATTGATGTCAGGTTTGTATCTTTTAGACGTCTTCTAATCAAGTCACTATTTGAAGTCTACTTCTCTAGGACAACCATTCTATATTACTTCGATAATATGTAGAAGTTACCTAGTAAAATGCTTGAAATACAAAAATACAGCAGGTAATCCGATATTGACACAATTTCTCGAAACAAAGGCACAGAAGTGGCGAAAACGAGTACTTCGAAAACCATTTCTCAAGATTTTTGGAGTTATTAGCGAATCATTGTCCACGAAGCATTAGTTCTCGGGTCGATTAAGATGCGTTTTGAACCAACTGCCACAAACAGAGGCATACAAATATTTATAAATTATAATTTGAACATGGATTTTAGGGGTAATAGCTGTGTGAGAAGTCATTATCCACTACATTCCGGACGGTAAATGTAGAGCTCATCAGGTCAGTAACTAGCTCAGTCAGCAACACGATCATGGTGGAATATGAGTTAATAAAACGAGGACGTAGAAGAAACACAGCAGATTTCTACTTCAACGATTAATATTAGAACGCTTCGAAGTCCCATCATTAAACCTCCCTATAAAAAAAGGGATAAACGGCAAGAACAATCTCCCTAATTTATAATGCTACCCCGTTTTGAATTTCCTCGTCGAGGGTGTAGAACGTTACCGATCGCCTTCATTTGAATTTATTCCTCATACGTCTTGGAGGTTTACTCGGCAATAACTTGGACGCCACAGTAACGGCTGGTTATACGATGAGTAATTACCTTTATGAATATTAATCGGGTCAATGAATGTTAATGCTCAAACTGCGGTCATTAGAGTGGAATGGACGAATCAATCCCACTTTCCAGGGCTTGTATTGTTCTCTCGCAAGACTAATGGACGCATTACGGGACGATACTGGTACAGCCTCATGAGCGCGGTGTTCTCTCTACGCGGATGTGATGGTTTTATTTTAGATTTGTCGTGTTGAGGATATTATAAGAGCGATGAGGCTCACGGGAACACCCAATTTATACGAACCTGAGCACGCATGACTGCTGATAGACCTCTCAAAATCCTTGATATTCTTACTTTTGCAGCACAAATGGAGCTAAATTTAGCTAATGAAGTAATACAAAATAAATATACATTCTAATTGACCAGGTTAGCCCCCGTAGCAGCTCCCTGGCGGTCAGGCATCTCACAACATCGTCTTAGCGCCTACAGCTGATTTTTACTCTTTGGAGTAATGTGTAATTATATGCAGGCTCTCGTCGCAGAGCGGCACTATCTCTAAGTTGAAACAATTTCACCAAATTTGCGCCTGCTCTCGTTCTGACTCAGCAGGTCCACCGAGGATTCCAATTGGTAACGACTACTCGTACTCAAAGGATTGTTTTTTATTACCAGCAGTTTCATGATCAAAATCATTTTAGTTAATTTGAAAACATGCTGCCTACAAAATCCAAGTCACTGATTTCTTTAACGAGAATCGCGTCTTTCAGAGTCTTCTTGAGTCACCGAAAGCTGCTGGTGAGAAACGAGGAGCTGACAGCTGGAATGTTAAACTCAGGAGTCATTCGGCGTCGTAAAAAGAAATCAGTATCTCCTGAATAGTCACGTGACAAGCCTGATGTGCTACGATTTATTTTCGAGATTATTTTCGTCACCAGTTTTCGTCCGGATCCCACACTAGCCTCGGGCCTGTTATTAATTCCGTCGCCCTTTTATTCTCTCCCTACGCCTCAAAGGTCTCTAGGTTTCCCAAACTAATACAAACCTCACCCTTGTTTGTTGAATGGCAACCGGCGAAAAGGAAATCAAACAAAATCGTCCCGCTTCGGGTGTTCTGCCGATGATAAGCTCTCGGGTTTAACTACAAATCGTCTGATGGATCGCTCGTCAAGTGCTGCCTGCCAACGTTATCTTCGTCCACGTCTTCTTACAATATGCACCCCCTTTTTCCGAGCCATTTACATCAACAATCGCCCTTGACACAAGTTTTCAGTCATCAGGATTGTTTACGTGTTTTCTTCGCCATGCATAATTTTGGGGTGTTGGAAGTTACAAATTCAGATAACAACGCATACCATTAATCTTCAAACAGGAATCCTGGGATGCTCGCAAAATGCGTACTCCTTATAATCAAGTGTTTTAGTGAGCGCGACAATTCTGTGGTCAAAGGAGTTGAGGAAAAGTCAGACATGGAAGCCAGGAGGAAGCCATTGAGGAAAAGTCAGTCAATTCCTTTGACAACAGAATTGTCGCGGCTCCATGTCTGACTTTTCCGCTTCTATCAGCAGCCTGTTTGAGGACATTGTACTCCCGTCACCGACCCGTTCAGACTTTGGTCTGATTGCTAGGTACCTCTCACTAATAACAGTCACAATTTTACTACCCACCTAGTAGCAGAGACATTTTTTTAAACCACCACCTACGTCCGCTGTCCGGTGTTCATAGATAAGACCCATTGTGCCCTAGGCGACTGGAAGTCCCTTTTCATGCACCTAAGGGAAACCTGCTATCTTCCGTAAAAAAAAGTCTCAAAGCTACGACTTTATCTACTTCCCGAGTGTTACAAAAGCTCCTGAAAGCTCGAACAAGGCTCCGAACCTCGAAATCATAATTCAAGCTTTCTTGTCTCGAACTGGAATCTTTCGTCCGGTACCCCTCCTTCCGTTCCACTATACAGCTCTAGTTAAGTTGTTATGTAAAATAGCGCAACCGTCTAATCTGTTTACAAGGCAGTATATAATAAAAAGACAATCTCTTATTTCGCTTCGAGCCCACCACCGCTCTTTCTGTCTGTCGCCCTTGGACAGAGTCCAGATAAATATTTCTTTATTACCGTTTGAGTCGATGCGGGGGAATAATATTTGAGGCGAACGTTTTTATCAAAATGCTGTATCTGGGGGACTTTTATGGACTCACCCGCAGCGATCAGGATCGAAGGTAAATTAAGAAAAGTTGGAAGCTTGATGGGAGATGGAGAAGGATCAGCATCCACATTTAAAGCAGCTTTTGTTTTAATTTGAATTTTAGTCAAATAAAAAAGGAAATAAATTATACAAGAAGAAAATGCTCAGTTGATGATGACAGCCTGAAAACCTGACGACGTCCGATTTGAATCAGTAAATTATACTCGGCTATACACGAATCCGTAGAAGTATAGTGTTTCTCCGACGAAAAGCGAGCCTCCTTGAGCAACGTGAGCAAAGCAGAACCAAATTGACCTCATAAAATGAATTGTGGTGAATGATCTTATTTCCAGGGCGGAGGTGGATTATTACAATCATAGATTGTTTCGTTTCAATTCGCCAATGAGTGCATTAAAGAATGCATGGTTTGTAGATATAAGTCGACTTCGTGCTAAAAAAAAAGAGCTTTACTGATGAATTTCACGTAGCCTCAAATGAATACAATTACGGAATAGGGAAAACATACAGATGAAAACATTTTGTTTTCAAATGTTGCTTCCACTTTGTCATATAATAACTAGTTTACTATGATCTACCAAATAAATTTCTTTGTTTACTGTGGATTTCCAATTTGATTTTCCCCCACGTCGAAAAGTCAAGACTCTGAAGACATGAAGAAGACGGGATCAACGAATAAGTCAACCAAAAGGATACCTTCCTTTCGAGTTCTATGGCCTGATCTAAGGTTAGTTAACTGTGAAGTTGATAAAGAGCGACAGCTTGTTGTGACGTACCTAATCAAAACCTATCCAGTAATCCAGCCAAATTAAATAAAGTAAAAAGGGCTAGAATAGGAAAATGTTTTCCTCTATAGATGTCACCCTCTCCATCGCGGTAAACGAATTCCCACTAGCGGTCAGAATTTATCATAGAAGACGTTGAATGACGGTAAAAGCAGCCCATCGATCTTTGACTCCAGACTGAATGGAGCTGTAGAGTAAACGCGCTAGGCAACAAATCATGCTATCGCCTGTTAATCCGTCCGTAAGATATTAATGGTCCTCTCGGTTGACAATGCCTCTCCGTAGATCGTTTGATAGAGCAATAGACGAGTATGCAGTCTACCGGGGCCCATCGCAAGGACGTTTCTATATAATTGGATCTTAGTTTATTGACGTCGCGATGGTCGTCGCCTTGGGGATGCTGCGTCCTCAATTGGCGCCTGGGTGGTCTTCGTGGTGTGAAATTATGCAAATCAGACCCGCATCATCGCTTCAGACCCGCACCACAGGACGAGAAACACAGTTACACAGGTAACCGAATTAACCCCTTCTTATCTTGTCTCTAAGACGAGATTGAACAAATTTTGATAAATTGAAAACAATTGATCTGAAGGCAATAAATTCATCGCCTTCATCTACTCATAAGAGACACTATAGCCGGTGGCAACACATCACTTTAATTAAATAAGGTCATTTAACCAATTTTCATACAACTTCATCAGGATCCTATCCATCAGGAATTACCAATGTAAATATAATATTTAGCTTGATTACGTCGATTGCTCAATGAATTGGTTTCAATTGTTAAAACTGATAAACAATTTTTTTTTTCAAGCGAATAAGTTTGGTTGAGTGTGAATTAATTCCTAAAGTACAATACTCGTAGTCATCTTTCTCGGCAGAGGCTTTTACCCTTACGTTGAGGATTTTTCTCACCAACACTTCATGCCCGATTAGGGGTTGTATTCAGGATTTACGGCTCAAGATTAGGTAAATGCCGACCAGGCATAAAGTCAGTGGTGCAGGCTTATCATTTAATAAGAGGACGGGGAGTTGGGTGTGCACAAGTGTAAATAACAATGAAGAGTCGCTTTATCGGGCGGTGGCTTGTGGATTTAATAGTTTAATTACAGGGGAGTACGAAGGAAGGTTGCAAGAGGGCAGGCAGGTTATCTGTATGAGGGAGGGAAGAGGTTATCGAGGATCAACGGGCATGAATTAAGTAGCCCTCATTAGAAGGTTAGCCTTATCGTGGCGTCATTACGGGTCTTCTCGAAGGAGGCAGAAGCTTCTGAGGTTCTTCTACCGTTGGGCTTCGCGTGCTGGCCCTTCTCATGCCAAGCTTTTCAATCGAGAAGATTCTCCCGTAAGTGGACAGATTCTTCATGACGGGAATGTCCCCGTTCACCAACCACACGCTACCCACCGATGTCCAAGATCGTAGCATATTTCGGGAAGAAATTCAGCTCAAACCGCTTCAAATCACTAAGACATTTTGAAAATATTTACGAAAAAAGCGGGGGGAAAACAACTTAAAAATGTGTATTTTGAAAAATGGGTTTTCGAGATTTCTGGTACCTAGGCGTGTGGGGTATACTTATCCCCTAAATTCTGGACGCTGAATCGATTGGAATGAGTCACCATGCTCCTGGTCAGGGGAATAACGAACCCCTACGAGAGAATTTGCAGCGTTTTTATTATAAATTATTCTTTACATTGTCATTCTAGTTGAATCCCTCAAGGTAGCCTGGGCTGCGAGTCCACAAAATATCGTATAATGGAAAAAAAAAACTTGGTATGCACAGAAATTTCCAGTAATTTATTCCAGCCAGCCTTTTCCCGAGATCATGAAATCTCGTGGATTTGACACAGCACGTTGCCTACTTTTCGAAAAAGTTCGCTGTAAAAATACCATTTTTTACCTATAAATAATGAGCCTACTCAAGCATCCCTCATGAATAAAAAATTATCATTCCAGCGCCCTAAGGCGTGCAGGTCTGAACAAGTGTGATCATAGACTTAACGGTCCACTTTCACAGCTATCGATGAATTATTGGCAGACTTTTGAGCCAATTAAATGATAGCAATCTCCGACTTTTAAAGGCTTCATTCATAATTGATAGCTTCTATCGAACAGTAGCTCGGTTATAAAAACCCACGTGTAGCTATTAACGTCGAAGTAGAGGCGTAAATCGTTTTTGATCATCAAATCGATATCATCTATTTTATTTGCGTAAAACCAGAAGTCGTGTAACGTGTGATTCGTTTTTATATCAGGAGGATAAGCATCAAAATCAGGAAAAGCGAGTTTTAAGCTCAGCTCGTAGAAACCGAACGAATTTGAAATACCGTTCAAAACCGGGTTAACTAAAATGAGTATAGGAAGGTCGGAAGTTTCAGGAAAAGGGATGAGAAATGTTCGAAGGTGATTGACGCAAAATGAACTTCTGTTCGTCGTAGTCTGGTGTGAACAATGCGGCTCAGATGAGCGATAGTCCCAATCCTAAATGAAGTATTCAACGGCAGCCCCCTTTTTTAGGCCGAAGACAAGTCACGAGGTTACAATAGCGACTGATGATGAGCGTCACGATCAGTCAAACCCATCAAGTCTATACATAGCGGTTTTCTTCTTTTCAAGTTGTGATTTTTTGAGGTTGCGGTCGGAAGAAATCAATTCCAGGGCTACTACAATAATTGTTCAATTTGTTATCGTTCGACTATTAATTTCATTTTGAGACATTGGCGCAGTGAAAGCGACAAGCCTGCCCGAATGATATCAGAATGGTTGAGTGAAATCCGTGAAAAATTGACCGTCACCAAAGATATGTGTATCATCAATAAAGTGGCTATCCTGACGACTATCCTCATTGGTCACAAACGATTGATGTTATTGGCGAATGTTTGACGTCTCAAATAAAGGCAATCAGTCCCAAACCCTCTTCACCGATTAAGCGTGCGAAATTCAGTGAAAATGGATACTTCACATTAAAAATCCCATTATCACAAACCACACACTCACCCATTCTGGCAAAATTCCCTTGTAAACCAACTTGTAGGTGGTATAAACATTTTCCGATCCTGCTACTACAGCAAAATACATAAAATAGGACCGGAATTCGCAATGTTGTTTGGCTTTGAAGAAGCGATGTACTAGTAAAATTGTTGGCCGAAATGATCCGTCAGTTTTCATGAACTTGACAATAGATCGATCCTCGCAGAGGCAATCGACGAGGCTTTGATGGACGGGAAAAATAAGTTCAATCAGCCAGTTTGTCACATCGATGGATTACCTTACGGAAAAGAGAAGCCCTGAATCGAAAAACTGATCAAAAGAGCCTGTCGTGAGCAGGAAGCGTCAATAGTTTGAATGGTCCAACGAAAGACCTCTCCATCGCTCCTCAACTCATTTGATTTAGTAGACCCTTCGAAGTTTTGGCTTGAGTTACCGAGTTATGAGATGATTACTAAGGGCAGACCGTATTTAGTGGCTCTCCTCATTAGTATGAAACTCAAAACCCTTATCAAGGCGAAGGCTCGTTACTGACGAGTAGCCCTCTGGAAACGTCCTGTTCAACCGTTGGCAAAGCCTTGCGGAATCTAGGGCACCATTTCTCGTTTTCCGGAATCGAATAACTCGATTACTCATCCTCGTGAGGTACGTATCACACGATTAACTAGAAATTCTCCTCAAAGAATGTACGTAAATAAAATTCGTTCATGACTCAACATTTGAGTATTATACTGGTAAAAATGAGGAATGGAGCGACTATTTTAATCTTCCGTACATATCTCCAGCAAATCCGTAGAGAGATGTGCGTCGTAAATTTGTCATGAATATATCAAAACGATTCCATTCAACTCTTGAAGAAAGAGCAAGAGGTCGAATATTTTTCTGAATGATTCTTACTGGCAACCCCATCGCCGTAATTTGTTACGTGTTTTTGACCGGATGTCCCTAGAACGGCCTTTAATATGCCTTTCTACACAAGATAACCTCAAATCTGAGTATACCGCTGGAGAGAGCGTTAAATTTCCCATCTAGTGGGCCCCTTAACGTCTCCAATAATTGGGTGCTACTATTCTCTAATTATGAAATGAATAACAATACGCGAAATGTCAACTTGCAGCCGGGTAAAGGAAAAATTAATACCAAGAAAAATCCGGCGTTCGTTCGTGGAAAATCGTCCCCATAATACCAGCTTTCCAACGGTATTTTCACATTTATTTTTGAAACATAATTTAAGGGTAAAAATGACGTTCCAAGCGGAAAAAAAATGAGAAAATGTTTCCTTTACCCACCTGAATGTTGACAAGGTAATTCGTGATTTCATTCATTTCCTAACTTTAGACAGAATTATTGAACACCAGTAATCGATTATTGGAGATTCTGAAGGGCCCATCAGAGTGGGACACAATGACGCCCTTTCCGTGTACTCAGATTATAGTTCAACTTGTAAATTAAGGGAATTGTGGCTGTTATAGACTCCTCTAAAAAGATGCAAAGACCACTGCATTAAAACATTTTCTTTTTGCTACTGGACCATGATTTACAAATGGGTACTTGAGTATAGTCTAGTACAATTCCTAGTAAAAACAATTTGGAGATTTCAAGTATGAATACGCTGACTCATTTCAATTGATTCAACGTCCAAATTTCAGTGGAAAATTTCTAGGTACTAGAAATGTTAAAAACCCATATTCGTAATGGGTAAATAGATACCCATTTTGACCCATGACCTCTTCCGGTAGGCGCCATTCGTCCCGAGACCCATCTCATTGGATTCAGCGTCCAAAATTTGTTCGAAAATGATACCTTAAGCGCCCTGATCGCCAAATATCTCGGAAATCCATTTTCGAAAAGCACAACTGCACACATAATGAATCTTTTTAAAATAGCTGTGTCTTATAGCAGATTGCGAAAGAGTAGAAACAGAAGCAGACGATGAGTTGAACCGTCATTGATTCAATTCTAGCCATTCCATTCCATTGTACTGGATGAAAACGTTTCCATTCACTTTACACTCAACCTACCCCTACCACCTTTTTATTTTTTATCGCTAGCGTTTATTTCGCTGAAGTTGTGATTTCTTCTCGTTTCAGCACAAGTTACTAAATCGAGTTTATTCTATATATGTATTCATAGCGTCGGAGAAAAAACCACCGTTACAGTCCACTATACCGTGGCTCGACAGTTGGTCACGTTCGAGCCTAACAGAATTTCCTACAATATAAAAGGACTCGCCAACTGTATAACGAAAGCCCGGATGTTGTAAAACAGTTCATAAATATAAAAAAAGTTGACAGTTCTTTTTGTAAAAACGCCAGCTGAGCTTTGAGAACGAAGGAAATTTCTTGACGGGTGGAAAACTATGTAAGGTGACGAGCAAGTTATGGACGAAAGCTCAGGGGCGATATATGACGGAAAAGGGTTTTATAGTGACGTGCGATATCTCATAACCGAGACTTGTTGTTTTACTTTTTTATATCGGCCATTAGGCCGTAAAGACGTCAACGCTCAAACGCAATACTTTATCAAATACTTCGAAATAAAGGCGGCTTCGAGGGAGAAAAATCGAACGGGAAAGTTATTTATCGCTCGAGGATTTACGGCTCGGTAGCCAGTTGGGGATTTTATTGGGTTTGCCACTTCGGTTCGATGATAGTTTTACAATAAAATAGTGGGAAAAACATTTGATGAATTCTCCTAGGGGTTTCATTGCTTAACCTTTAACTTTGTGTTTCATGCTTTCTGCGGCTGTGACTTTATAGCTCTGAGCCTTCACTTTTTTGAGTGACTTTCCGACAAAATACAATATTGGCCTAATCGCCATAAAAAAGTTTACTTTTCCGATAAGGCGGTTGAGCATCTTTTTGGTGTATTCTTAGCAGTTCTAACTGATGAGTCCCACTTAAGACAAAGTCCGGCAAAATCAATTGCCTGGAAGATACAATATTAAACGATTTTTACTTCTCCACAATTTCTCCACAAAAACGTCCTCTCACCAACAGTATACTAGCCCGAATGAAGAAAATGGAAGAACCTATCGATCTGATAAACGAACCAATAACCGGATTAAAAGCCACCCCAGTGCTTGATTTAAAAGAAGTTTTCAGCCTTTATTCATCGGATAGTACTTGGAGACTGTAAAGTGAATTGGTTATTCAAAGTGAGGTCGCGAGTTTTCCTACTTGAAAAAATAAAAAAAAAAACTTTTCCACCTTTCCAATGGTGCGTTCAGTCCACTGAAGAGGATCGAATTTAAATAATTGATACATTCAACTTGAGGAACGGTTAAAAAGGGACGATCTTTTAAATAATTGTAACGTCGCACTAAGCTTACGATGACGACAGAATTTAAGGTAATTCTATATAACCGTGATTACTTACAGTTCGTACAGTATCATTTAAAAGAAAATCCTCACCAGAAAAATGGAAAACTCACCTGTAAAGAAAAAGAAACCGTTAGTTATTAAATTTGAAGAAAAAATTGAAATTGATTAGCAAAGTAAATACATAAATACAAACGAACAAGGCGATAATTAATTTCCTACATTTTCTAACGAACAGCCAAAACTCCAAATTAGCGAGCTTTGACTGTATAATTGCGCACACGCTGATATCGAAAATTCAAATTCCGTTTTTAACGAGAACTCAAACAAAGTCGGCTAATGAACTAATGAACAGCGTAAATGCTCGAACTATGTTCGATGGAAATCGAGTTTAGCGGCCGAAAACAGGACGGTTCTATTTGAGCGATATTTCACGCTCAACTCAAGATAAATAGAGTCGATGTACTCGTTTAGAGCAAACACTTTCAGCCGCGTCGAAAGGATTAACCCTCCTCTCCTCCGATGTATACTTTCAAAACTCAAACACTCGAGTGTAACGAATGAGGGTATGAAAATTATAAAGTTCATCCCGAATGTGACCCAGTTTGTTGGTACATTTTTGAAGCACGTAGTTCATGCTGCGGTAATTTATATCATAATCTCATTAAAACTTATCACGATTTTTCCTCTACGTGAAAGAGTCTCAGCCTATCACAAAAGACGTTTTCAAACTAAAAGCTATAAGAAATGAAAATAAATTTATTCACGATTCCCCCTCCCAAACTTTGGATTAATGCCCAATTGAAATACAGGTTACCTAGATCTTGTGTAATAAAAACGCCTAGAATCAATCTCAATCAATGACAAATTTTGAAGGTTGGTTACAATACTCTAATGACAAATTAGAAATAAAATGCAAAAGCACTTTGCTAGCCGAGTTTGTTGTAGTAGGCCGATAGAGATACACGGTATATCATTCCAATAAAATAAATAAACCGAACAGTAAGTGAAAAGCTCGAGTTTTACATTTTTGCCTGGTAGAAATTTCCATTAAGTCGTTGGTTTTGGTCTTGAATGGGCACAAAATAATGTCTGAAGAGGATTTTGTAATGCAACCAACTTAATCGAAACCAGATAGCTATGACTTCAAGTCAATTGTTTAGCGACTTTGGATTCGTCAGAAGACCTTTCGGTAGATGGCAGAGTAATAGGGTATCAGGAAACAATGATCTGCCCCTTAACGCAACGTTGGTCTTGTTTGTGGATGATACACCACTAAGTAATGCGAGGCTCTCTCTATGTTGAGGGCCGAGAAAACGAAGTAATTTGTTTTGATTGAGGATTCGTTCTCGAAAAATCGGTTGCTGTTGAACGAAGAAAACCCCGAAAATTGAACTTTCAGCCTTGGACCCTGCCTAAAGGCTGTGGAGTGAACTTTTCTAATCATTTTCGGAAATTAATTGCTAATCGTTTTCTCAAATATGGCGTCTTCTACACATCTTACCCTAAAAACCAATAAACTGAAGAAATTTGGGGGAACACATACTATACACATATTATTCTGGTTGCAGGTGAAACGTTGATCATTCTCTAGAGAGGGATTGAACGCACATTTTTCCAACCATCTTATCGTACTGACCTTCTTTCCAATTCGTGTGAGATCTCACTGCATACTGCACTAGCGTAAAGAACTACTTGTAAATTCTCGACAGGCACCGTGTGCTTTACGAAACCCCTTAACCTAAACCAATCCTCGAGAGTGTCACGGCCCGCTGAGGCAAAAAGCAGGGTTGACTCGTCCAATCGCCGGAGCTTCCTACCCTTCAGGTGAAAACTCAATTTAACGGTCGACGAGTCTTTTTACTCGCGGGTAGGGAGATTTTGAAGGAATAAACGAGAAAATCGTTGTACGGAAAACGCCCTCAGCCGGTTCCTTTTGTGCCTAAGTGGTTCCGCGATTCTAACCCAGTTACACCCATTGTTATCGCCGCTTTCTCGAAATTATAATCGGAGAAGGACAAAAGTGGTATAAACTCCTTATATAAATCCAGGGGGTTATAACAAGGCTTAGAGATGGTTTACTCCGGGGGATTTGAAGCCGTCTAGTGAGAGGGCATCTTCTCAGGTTAAGGCGCAAACCACTTTTCTTACTTAGAGGCCTTCTCTCCAACGCTAAGAATGAAACTTCCCCTCGGCCAAGCAATGTGGTCCGCGCTTTTATTTTTCACAGGGTGAATGAAATATGACCTGAAATTGGGAGGTTTATTGTTTCCCTAAGCCTTAAACTGGGAGCGTCTGGCAGAGAGCTCTTCATCATTATACGGTCCTGCTGGCTCACAGATAGGATTATACGTACATTATCATGAGATTATAACTTGTTCGAATGTTGAGCGAAAACTTCCCTCCTCCTTTTTCAAATATATTCGGCAATTTTCTAATGAGTCGATTTTACAAAACTGTTCATTTTCTAAACATAATAACCAGATAGCTAGATGATCACGTGTTCAGAACATTCAAGAAAACAATTCAACTCGCGATTATATGAGAAACTGGGTTGAGAGTTTGAAGGGGGAACAGGGAAAAAATCACTGGTCCTGATCTGCGTCAATAGAGACGATGCCTACAATAAGAATTTGGTAGGTGAAACATCAACCGATCAATCGTGCGGTAATTTATCGCGACTATATCGAGAAATGAGTGTTCGGTTAAATTATTCCCCTGCTTGAATGACTATTAAAATGTCTTTCAGCCCAAAAATTAGAGTTACCGAAAATAGGGGCGTCGCGGTCGATCTGATGTAGCAACTCAATAATGTACAGTCTTCTGTGTCGTACGCCCAATATCGATTGTATGCTCGTTAACTCTGAATACTAATTATCTCGTTCCCGTTCGGTAAATGATGCGTTCGTGTAATTGTCGGCAGTAGCGTATCGCGCTAAATTCTTCCGGCTCCGTGGGCCGTTTTTCTGAGCCGAAATAATGCATAGTCTCCTACATCCGAGTCCACCTATCGATTCCGGCGAATAATTGTACATTCCACACGCGAGGAAGAACATCCTCCGTCTGTTATTACGTTCGGAGACTTCTCATTGACGGTTTCTTTCGATTTCCGCTTAGGAACCTTCTCATTGGCTGCCGTCTTGAAAAATTCACCTGAGCATACGTTATGAGGTTCGCCAAGCGGACGGTGCGTGTTCAGGCGAGAGAATAAACGATGAAAATCAACCCAACCGACATTATTATAATCGTTGAAACAGCATGCGATTTTTTTTCCAACAAGAAAAATTATTACATGAAATTTGAAGAAACAGCCTTAAAAGAAAAAAATTAAACCTTAAAAGAAAAACATTTTATGATTGCTTGCGGTTTTTATTTACATTTGAGAGTAAAGGATTAGCCAAGAACCTCGTCAACCCGCACAACAGGCGTGTGACTTTTCACGGGGGATTGAGTGCAAACCACCCCCTGAGCACCTGAATCAGCCTCTGAACTATCAAACTGGCATTCTACCTGCGTCTGCGTGAATTATTTTATAGTTAGTGTAAACTTGTACTGCTTCATACTCATTAATTCACTTTTAGGATGGGAATGATTTTGGAAAAAAAGTCTTCCCAAGGAACAACACGCATGTATCCATTCTATGCAATGGTTTCCTCAAGTTGTATTTAGCCAATAGAAAACACAAAGTGAAAATTCTGGATCAACAAAAACTCAGAGCAACCCCGAATTCCGTTAACAATTTTTAATAAAAACTTTTCGTTAGAAACCCCGCCCACCGCTGGTTCCGCCATGAGCCTATCCCAGGTGCTGGCTAATTTCCCTCGACGTTTGAGTCATTTAGGCTGTCGAAAGGGGTTGAGTTTTAATTACTACGTGTCGCTTCTTTAGTAAAAGACTCCGTGTGCTAATGAACCATTGTCTGGGCCCACTCAAAACCTGCGGTTTATTAGCTTCGTCTTTTTTTCCCAAAGAGGGAGGGGGTCGAATTTATTGATAGACCTTTTATCTTTTTGATGGGCCTCTTCCAACTTATTAATCGTTGATATCACGTAGCCCCTTCACAACCGGCTTCCCATCAATTTATCATGGCTCCAAGATTTCGAACGTGCTTTGTATTCGCGTCGCTTTTAACTGAGTAAGAAACCTCAACGATATGTTTTTTCGTGCTTATCAAAAAGGACGCTCTCGGAATATTTATACCCTCAACGTGGGCTTTTCGAGTTAAGGATCCGCCCTTTTTATCGGAGTATCGCGTCGCGCAAATAAACATGTGTTTCCGTCGTGTTATTAGCTCACGTCAAAAAGGCACTGGTGCGCATAGCAAAAACTAGAAGCCTCCGAATGTTTTGTAAGACTGGATTGGTGTGATAGTTCCCAGGAAGTTCTCCCATTTTATTCCTGCTGAGTCCGCGCACCTAAAGCACTGAGCAGCAGGAGAAGCAATAATTTGAACCGAAAGTTAGATGATCACGTTTTACCGGAGAAATAATCAATCTAGGTGAACGATTCAAGTGGAATGCCAACTGAAGTCATAAAAATCAATGCATAAGATGCAGCAAGCACATTCTATTAGCTAAATTATAATATAATACAGTGGGTGAGAAAACCGTTATTAAATATCCAAGAATCGAAATATCGTAGGAATGAAATTATAAAGGATTTAGTAGTTTTCGTTTAAAGGAAAACAATTATTAATCATAAATATATCGAATTTAAATTGTACGGCTTTCAGACCGTAAACTCTGATTCAGATAACTCTCATATTGAGCAGCAAAGATTTTCCTAGACACTTGTTTCTTATTTTAGTATCCTTTCTTTCTGACTGACTTAAAATCGACTGGTATTTTCTTCGCAAATAGTAAAGTCACCGGTCAATACTGTTCGGATCGTTAACGGTGACGTCATACAATAGTTTGGAAAAAATATTCTTGAAGAGTCGAAAAAGGTTTTATCAGAATTAAAATTTGTATTTTTAGGAGAAAATTTCAGTGAAAATCTGTGTAAATGCATGGCGTCAGTACTTGTGCGACTAGATACGTTTTAAATAATTGATTAATTGTTTATTAATTAATTCAATACGTAATTAACATTTTTGTAAATAACTTAAGGTATTCGATTCAATTTTTTGTTCGAGGCAATCATTTATCAGTTGGGGTGGATGGCACCTGAATGGCGGCCCATTCCAGTACTGAGGCTCGAACTAAGTAAGTGTTCAAATCACTGAAACCGCACGACGCGTGTTGAATCAGACCTCACAAAACTCGTTGTGCCGAAAGTTTGATCCGGAAGGGAAAGCTCGTCGCATACTTCGATTTCCTGCTTTGTGTTCGACCCTCCCTTCAAAACCGTAGCGAAACAACTATGCCGAGCCTCCGTTCATTGGGAGCCCATTAGGACCGCTTCGGGATTTCTGTTTAAATGCCAACAATGATCTACTGCCAAGCCATTCGTTCCACTGAATGGAGAATAGCTTCCGATTCTGACTATTTAAAGCTCGATCATGCCCCTGGCTAGTTGAACTGATTGGAAAATGAAATTAGTCTTCTCCGTTCAAGGTTGATTCAACTTTCATTACCGTCGTAACTATTACTTCCTCGATGAGGTGGGTCCTCCCTTTTGTTTGTGATGGCTTCATCCTTGCGATGATTGAAAGCCATTTCAACCTTCCTCAGGTGAAATACGCAGACCACATTTCCAGCAAAAACGACCCTTTTCGAAAAAGCTCCGCCTCAGTATAACACTATATCATCTTATAAAATATAAACTGAAGTGCTTTTCAGGGACTAGTGCCCCTGACAGACGACAACAGCTTTGGCTTCCCCTTCTTGACTTCACCTATCTCGAACACCTCCGTGACGTCGACCAGCTGTGTCAAATATAAACACACTCGTAAAAGCGAGGGGAATCACTCGAGCCCCCTGAGGGCACCGGTAACGACGAAATATGACATCCATTCGAACTTCTGCTCAAAAAAAGCTTATTACAAACCGTAAATCTTCTGGAAGCTACTTCTCCCTCAGTCGAGATCTTAAATTTTCATTTAAAACAAATTTTCATTCTATCCTGGTTCACTAGGAACGACCTACGCAGTTCAGGTCTGTAAATCCCCGAATCCACTTTCGACAGAGCTAGTTATTTTTTCTATTTATGATTACAGCTAATCTCCGACCTCTTCACCACCTTTTGTCATTCTATCATCGCTTGTTGTAATGTATATGCTTATAGTAGGATAAAAAATGTACGATAGTGAAAGTTTTTGGAGTAATGCAGGACAACCAAGAAAGTAGTAGTGCTGTGAAAAATTTGAATTCTCGCCTTCCCTCCCAATTCAAACTGAGCGCGGTTTCGCTGCCTTCCGTATCTCATCGATTGCCACCCATCGATCTGTCCGGTGCTGCCACCTGAGCAAAGTTTTCCTAAACTGGCGTCTTCTGGCGATCTTATCAGCTTCCTCGTGCTCGTGGTACCATACCGTTCCGATCCCGATGTTCCAATCTCGCTTTTGTTCTCCCGTTAGCACATTTTGCTTTCGGGTGCTCTAATTTTTCCATTCAATTTCAATTCCGTTCTGCTTCATTTCATTTTTTCGCAGTTTTGGGTTACTGCTCTACCGCTATCGTCAATCGTCGCCCAGAACATCGTGGCATGGACGACTCGAAAATACTGCGTCAACCGTTTATCGCCATCCCTCGCCCGTTTCGTCCAGGACATCGGGCAAGACAACTTGAAAATATCCCGTTCCATCTCGTTCCCTATCCCATTCCGTATCGTTTCCCGTCTGTTTTCACCCATGTCGATAATTTTCTCAGTCATTAATGAAACAGAGATTCAGAGTCCAAAATGTAGTAGAAAATGATACTCCACACGCCTAGATCGCTAAAACTCTCGATAATTGAAACATATTTTGTCCCCTACCGTCCCCGAAATGGTTCCTAACCAAAATGTCAAATTTTTATAAAATTGCCTACTACTAACAACAGCATGGACGGCGGACGAACGTTGATCTGGTTTCTTGATCTGGCCAACATAAAACGCTAACAGTCAAAATTTGGGGTCAACCGGAGAGAACAACCCCTGGCATGAAAAAGGTTGATCATTGAAGAATTGATGAACCAAAAAGGCGGGAAATACGTTTTCAGCAGAAGCATGTATGGTGGAGCCAGATCTGAGAATACTAAACCGAATTCGGAGAGTAATCCTGAACTGGCCTCCAGGATCTCTTCTAACTACGACGAGTACAATGCAAATCCATAATCTCTTTCCTGCTTTTACTCGAATGCGTCCAAATTTTGGACGTTCTCAACTCGCTGAGTCTGTTACCCTGTTGCTGATTCATGACTCTAGTCGTAAATGACAACACGATTGCTGATCCTCGATCTTCTTAAAGATACCAAGGGGAATTTCAACTGAATAGATCAAACGAATAATCTAACATAATCTTTGAAAACTTAGCAAGAAACAGAATATACAGCTGAATAGTAGGAGTGCAGGGCTGTGGAACGTTATAAGAGAAATAAACCCACCACGTAGTAATTCGCCCTGTACGTGGCTCCAATATAATCTCCGAAACATGGAAAGCAACTTCCCTTTCATCCTTGTTCAATTTGACTTCTCGTATTATTCCATTGGGAATTCTGAACCGAATTCGGAGTGTAATCCTGAATTGGCCTCTAGGATCTGTTCTACACAAATGGCTGGTGGGAACACTACTCATAACACCGTGTTCAGAAAGTTTGCATGAATAAAATAGAAAATACGTATCAAGTACAAACAAATCTGGATTTTTCTGGATTTGATTATTCAAGGAATAACCAACCTATGTTTTCATGCAAAAAGTAAATCCCTCCGATTCGCCCCAAAAATTTTTTCTAGGCGTTTCAAGGGGATATCATTTTTTGACTAAAAATACGAGTCCCGAGACGATTGGCGCCCACCGAAAATGGTTATGGGTCAAAATGGGTATCTATCTACCTATTTCAAAAGTAGGTTTTCGAGATTTCTGGCCCCTAGGTGTGTGGGGTATCATTTCCACTAAATTTTGGACGCTGAATCGATTGGAATGAGTCTCCATGCTTCTAGTCCGAAGAATAACCAACCCCTGTGAAAGAATTTGCAGCATTTTTAGAGGAAATTTTAACTAATATTTCTCCGAAATAGAACAGGTCAGTTTTTAAATACAAAATTTAACAAAAAAAAAGTTTCAAATTAAGTGGAAGAAAAGGAAGGTAACTCGTAGAAGGATGTGGGAGTCCTAGACACGAGCTCACAAAAAAACGCATTGTGCATTCGTAAGAGCCTGCGAGCCTGGGATTTTGGATGAAACAATCGCAGGACCTAACACAATACACACCCCCGCATCGGAGCCTTTTAACCCTCCAACTCACTGCCTAATGGATCACATATTCACCACCGTTGTCCAACCTGTGCCCACATTTGGTGGGGTTCATATTTAATTTAACAAGAAGAACTGGTAATGTAATACCGTACATTCATCGTTTCGTGACGGCTTTTTACCTGATTTCCCTTCTTCATTTTTTTTCATTCACTTTTTATAACCTATTGTTCTTACAAAAACATCTTTTGAGCCCGCCCATTTTTTGTCATCACGCGAGCATCCCCACACTCTAACTCACTAATTTGCTCCGCTGAGAAAACTCCTTAACGAACTATCAAAAATGACTTTTTTATTCACCGTCGAGTTCAATATTTCGACGAAGATGCAGAGGCGGGTGAGGCATAGTCGAGTCCCGAGGTACAAATTAAAAGAAACTCGTCAGAATGACGCTATTTATTTCATTTGATTGTGATACAGTGCACACAATTAGCGGATACCCACGCGTTTTATAACTCAGTTTCACCGTCCATTGTTTTTAATACGATATGGACCCATTCGCCGAGAGTTCGTTTTCTCTTTATACGTTGGGCAACAGGAAGGAGAGCACGCGTGGGCTTGAACACTGTTTCAGACTCATTACGCCTATCGCAATTGAAATTGAACCATTGAGCACTCGAAGTAAAACAAATTAAAGCTCAACGATGACAAGCTTCTCCCTCTAAATCGCCAGAAAACATGGTGAACAATCGTAAACATCGAAATTATCAACCCATTGTCCACCAGTTATGGGATATTATTAATATTTATTATTTATCAGAGCGTTTCCACATCAAATTGAAGGTTTTCCACATCAAATTGAAGTTTGAAGCATCAATTTTGAGGTTTTACACTTCAAATTGGAGGTTGATGGTAATGGTTCGTTTCACATTAGTTTTAAACGCCGTAGATTCTGCAAATATCTACTCCGTGCAACACAACATGACGAAGACATTACATCCATCCCTTCCAGATGCCATCATTTTGAAGGTGCCCCTTGATTCTCCTCATTTTAACCTCCAATTTGACGTGAAAATGCCCTGGGAGAGTCTTACGTTGACAATGTGTTCATTCTTTTCCGTTCATTATGTTCATTTTTACTTGTAGTGTTACGTTTCATTCCTTAGTTTGTTGTTATGCCTTCCCCGCAATCAAATCATGTATTCCCGCCATCCTCCGATGAGTAAAACCTCCAACTTGATGTAAAAATGCTACATTTATTAATACTTGATTCAAAAGTTTGAGTTTGCTTGGAATTTCAAACATTAATGACATTAAAGCTAATAAAGGTGAAAGTGAGCCCTTGAGTTTTAAGGAAAACCGTACATTTCTAGACTGCATAAATGGAAAGAAAGTTACGGCTTAAAAAAAAATAAATGTGGATGTTTCTCTGAGGTTTGACAGATTCGAACGACATTCCCATCACAACAAATAAATAAATGGAGAATGAAAAATGAAACGTTGAAATTTAATTAAAACTTCCTAGAAAAAATATTTTTTTTTAGTACATTGGACTTCGCCTTTGAGCCTAATTTGACTCAACTCTGTCAGATAGTCGAAGTGAGAACCACCCTGTATCCCACGAAGAGCAGAAAAAATACGTAAAAACCTTAGTACCTATTTGATTGATGGGAAATAGGAAACGAAAAGGTTTCATGAAATGGGTCCCGTGAAGAATTCAAGGTTGGTAGTACTTACAAAAAGTACTCTGTAAAGGTATTAATCCATAATTGTGAATAAATCAATAAAATCAACCAGTAAATTGCATATAATAGTAATAATAGATTATTCTGGGTCAGTATTCACCTGAAAATCAGTGATCGATAATCGAATCAATCATTATTGATCAATCAAATCAATTATTGATCTCTGACTATTTAGTCAACTCTATCATTATTGCGATTATCTACGGGTAAAAGGATTCAGCACTCTCGGCCTGATGAATCCACATTCAATCCACTCCCTTTTTTGTCCGAGTATACTACGAGTATGTTACTTTACAATTTTCCGTAGAAGCGCGGACAGAGACTGATCTGTCTGAGGACCAATAAAATACGAAAGGTCAAAATGGAGCAGTATAAAGACGTCCCGCTACGCTGAACAATTTGTGTTTGTTGTAATTATGTACTTTGTTCTATTGTGAAGGCGCTAATACGTAGTTTGGAGTACGAGAAAATGATAATTACCACCTGAGTACTAGTTCGAAGAGTATACTTATTGCCATAATCACTCCAACTCTCAAAGTGTACTGCCAAGCACATCTCAGACTGAATCAATAATGTATGTTGAGAGTGCGCTGTTCTATTTGCGTAATTACCCGCTCACATTACCATGAAACGCGTGAATTACCAGCTGTTTCCTTTCATGAGCTAAAGCGTACCTTGGACAAAGCACTCAACTCGTCGTTCACCTAAATACGAGCACCGTTGGTTTTCCTTTCACGATCGCGAAAGCATAAGTGTTTGTAGAGAAGTAGTGTTTATTAGGGGAATCTCGTAGGTCTTCTACGAGCTGCGGCCTCGAGGCGTTAAAAAGATCGTACTATTAGCGGAAAGTGTTGCTCCACGGCGGCAGATTGCACGGTTCCTTAATTGGATAAAACAACCTCTTTTCCTGAAGCTCAATTTGCTCTGTCCTTAATTCCTTTCTTCTTAGAGACGTCTCTTCGAAGAGATTCTTCTCTCGGAGGCCACCGTCGATAAACCACAACTCTTACTAGAAAATAATTGTCTCCTCTTATCACAAGATTGACTCAGGAGAGCTCAAGACACAATTTACATCGCCTAAGAAGAGTGATTGGAGGTGGTGAATTTATTGAGTGATCCCGTTGACATTTACAACCTCAATTGAAGTTCGTTTAGTACGAAATCAATAACTTGTTTCCATTTTAATTCAATAATTTGTATTTGTATTTATTTGTATTATCATCAAGTAATTATTTTTGTGTTTTTGGTGCGGCTTTGGTGACTATTAGGGGGAAGACATTGTTAACCCATTAAGGCCGCATAGAGAAAAATGTTTTTGAAATGACCTGATTTGAATATGGTTTCACTATTCCTTCAATACGTTTTTGAAAAATCTGCCGAATTTCGCTTCAAAATGGCGAAAACAGACCATCAAAGATTAAAACAAACATTCATCACCCTTGAAATAAGCATTTTTTTTTCAGAAGCTAGGACAGTGTTGATCGCGTTGATTTACTCTGAAATGTATCAATCCATCTGGAACTTTCACATTTTTCTTTTGAAAAAGAAGTAAATTTCAATTTATATTCAAAATGGCAACTCTTACCAATTCGTTGAACTGCTCCATTCCTATTTATCTGACCGGTACTTCCGCATCAAACAGGACGATGCTAGTCAGAACCAAGGAAAACGCGCAATGGTGTACCCCAAGGAATTGTATTAGGCCCACTCTTATTCAAGTTCAACGGGACATGGGAATAAGTTATGTATCTTTTGTATTAATAAACAGTTGTAGTAATGTATGTCAGCGCAATATTGTTAATGAGACTACTCGGTGCAATAAAATTGTCAATAAAATAAAATAAAAATAATAAAATTCAAAATGTCGATGTTTTCCATTAAAACAGCAATAACCGAGAGAAAATCACACTTTTCCGATTTCAGCCCCAATAAAAATGTTTTCCCCCTTTTTATGGCAGTACGAGGAAAGTGAAATCAAATGCATGTTAGGATTTTCAATTTTTGCTGTATTTTTGGGCAAATGACAATTTATATTACTCGCTTTCTGGAAAACAGAGAAGCGACGGAGAATCACAATTTTTGGTAAAGTGAAATGATTTCACCTCAATCACCGCGGGAAAAGTCATAAATATTCATGTTATATGGCAAAAGAGTAAACCGGCACTGACTGAACGGGGGGAACTCGAGTGACTATAAACAATGACCGTTCCCGTGATCGGTCTTTTCTGATTGGTTCATTTTCCATTTGTCAAACGAATTTCCTCCCATTACGTTCGACCGGAAACACGACACCTCGTACATCGCCCTCCCCGGTAGATAGGCCCAAAATGGGTCCTTCGGGCAACCCGCAGGAGATTTGCCTAACGAACTCGATTCCCTGAGCCCGAGACCTGATAAACTTCCATTACTCCTCATAAATAACAAAATACCACCGTGCGACCGGTCCAGGTTTCGTCAGTTGGACAGTGAGCCGATTCAGGCGAAGTTGATCAGTCACTGGCCATGATTGAACCTTTTTTGCCTTTCCTTTGAACCAATTTGGCAGGAGAATGGCTACCAATTCTACGCTGCTGAATCCAGATGAATCAAATATACTTGTTATACTTATGTGAACGAGAGAAAAATTGGAACCTGAACCTGACAAGGTGAATCTGGTGCATCGGAAACTAAATCTACCCTCTCCTGCCATTGTTAGAGAGCGGATTCAATTAATCCAGGAGAACAACACAGGGGAAGCAGTACAAACGAAGGACGACATAGTTCTGTGCTTCAGGAATTCCCGCACAGAGGAATTAGGCCCACCTGATTGCTGCACCGAGGTAGCGCAAAAGGCAACGAGAACTCTTCCCACATCTCCGCCTTTTCGACTAATTGACAATTAAAACTTCTGTCAATAATGTATATCCGAGTGAGATTTAATGAGTGACTCGGGTTTGCGCCTCGGAAACTGGAGAGACAGAGGATATTAAAGGCAACAAATTTTCGCGGCCTATCTGAGAGTAAAACCTCGAGTTCCATGAGTTATAATATCTTAATTGTGCCAGTTTAAAAGTTGTCCCTAACGCCCCGAGTTCGGATAATTAGAAAAGTTGCAATTTCTACAATCTTTGCCCCTTTTCCTACTCGGCAACCGTATTTCAAGAGTGAGTTTACAACCTAATACAAGACCTCCGGCTTTCCCTCTCCGCTTTATTTAATTCATACGATGTTTTATAGGCGGACATCAAAAGAATCCCAAAAGACAGGCCCGAGAAGGTGAAAGAGAGAGCAAAAGCGTTAATAATATATAATACGGTTCCCATTCATCTTAAAAGACGGAGGACACGTGTTTTTTCCCTACTTTATTTCCGAGCTTAAGGGCATCGAGAAGACTCGCAACTATAATTATAATTTTGAGTTCCACGTGTTATAAAAATTGTGATGCAAGACGAAGCGATTTGGGCCGTTGACTCCGTGCGTTCAAATTAATTATGTCACGCTATAAGGACCTCGCCCTTTGAAACAGGTAAAAATAATTTTCACACAAAGAGCAACTTTCATCTACGAACATTTGCTGGAAATTGATTGTCATAAATATATATTTTGTGATGAATGGACGGTTCTCTGAAGAGGTTCTGAGTGCAGTTGGTATACAATTCTATCTAATGAGTCTCATTATACAGGGAGTGCGGCAGTATAACTTCCTTTTTTCAAATCTTGATAAAACACATTGTACGAATCAGAAAATTGTCATTTTTTAATATAGTAGAGTACAAAAATTAAGTTTTGATTAACATGGGTTTGATGATCAAATCAGTTTGGTGACGTACCCCATTCTCTACACACTGGGTGAAGTAGTCGCCTATTCTCAATTAGGGGCGACTTAGAATGGTCCGTCCAATCCCCCGAATTGGCCCCTTGTAATTTTTTTCCATGGGGTTTTTTTGAAATTTCAATTGATTTTTTTGGAATTTGAAAAAGCAAGGACCCTACAAGATTTGAAAAACAACATCCAGGCCTACAGATCGCCTGCTATGCAGGTAAGAATTATTCAAAATGCCCGAAATCGGTTCATCCAGTGTACAGAGAATGGGGGACGACACCTGATATGATCTTCAAAACCAAGTTAAACAAAACTTTATGTTTGTACCTACATTACAATAAAAAATAAAAATTTTCTTACTTACTTAACTCTGATCAATAAACTCTACATTAACGAGCCTGAGAGCGATTCCTCTCCGATTTGCCTATTCGTTCAATCGATTACGGTGGGATTTCGGCCGAAAACGAAGGTAAGGTAAGGGTGAAAAATTTTCTATTCGACATCGCTAATACAGTTTCTATGAAAAAGTATCGTGTATTATACGAAATTGTTGAGAATGGCGCGCGTGTGGAGCTGTTATGTGTTCAATTAGCTCAAAAGTTGTATAATGTACCGCTAATTGATAAAGTAAATCTCTAAACTTCATGTTTTACACAGGCGAGTTCAAAACGACGTGTCATCAGAGATTGAAAAAGCGACAAAAGAACAAGAATAGGAACAGTTTTCAGCTGTAATTGTCAAACTAACACGACATTCCGATCATCATGTCGTGGATTTGATGGCAAATTGAATAAATACCTTCGAAAATTATTGAATTACACTCGCCATTGCTGTGGTCGTTGGATAGAGCTTAGATAAGGGGTTACGAAATAACCAAAATTATTAAATTCAAAAATGGTGAACTTATTTATTCAATTTTTAATTTATTTTCTCCTGAATTTTGGTTTAAGGCGGAAACAATACAAAAGATTTTCGTCGACCATCATTTCGCTTATTTTTGGAATGCAGACGATTGAGGGCCTCAACGTTGACTTTTAGTCCGTCTCGACATTATAATGATGTCATCTGATACTGACAATCATACGAGTGACCTGACTTGAAAACCCCTAGAGTGGACATTCAATGTGACAGTGGCAGTCATTACATTCATCCTTCTCAGTCAAAGCTTGTTCAAATGGACATCCTAATACAAATGAAACTGACAAACGACATTCTAACGATCATTATGTACCCGAGGAGGAAAGATAACACAAACAGATGGTATAAAATCCAATTTAGACACAACTACAAGCTGATTCAACTGACATTTTTGACAAGTTTATCAAAAACGGATTTGCGTCATAACGCTCATGTCACGGAATCAAGAGATGCGCCATTGATACGCAGCCACCTGGTCGGTCAGACGTTTTGGGGGACGAAAAAAAGTGTTCCATTCAGGACGAAAAAAAGGGTGGAAGGGAGAGAAATTGAAAATCAAATAGGAAAAAAGGGAACAAGCGCTAAAGCGAGAGGGAGCGACGTTCAAACAAACCATCTGTGCTACCCAGGTGGTTCAAACTCGGGATCGGTGCACCAAATTAAAAGGTTAGTCACGAGCTGGTGACTGCAAACCCTTTTGGTCCCGTTCTATTAAAACAATGGCGAAAGAAGAAGGGTCCCCCTTGACGAACATGGGCGGAGGGCAGATTTTTGTTGACGCTGAATTGAACGTGGCTAGCTCTCGTAGGCGTTTTGTTGCGTGTTTCGAACAAGTCATGTCAAAATGGCAGGAGAGTGACAGCCGATATTGATTCATATTCACAACGTAGCGGCAGAAATGATATGCTACAGTGGACAAACTGGGCACCTGGTTTGACATTTTAACAAGAGTGACAATAGGAGAAGAAATCTTGTTTCAAACAAATTATTTCGTTTTTCAGCGCTTTTGAAACGTTCGAAATATACCGTACATCGAACTCTACCTAGCGTTCACTGAGTGCATTGATTCTCATCATTATCCTTCTTGAATTCCGTTAAAAAATTGGAAGCATAATAATTCTATGATAAGTTAGCTGTAAGTACGCCTTTTTTCGGTTATATCCTATCATCAGAGAATCAGAAATTGTTGGTATTTATCATTTATTCTTCTTGGTATTTATCATTTATCTCATTCTCTCAGCTGGTTTAACCACCAATTTTTTTCAGGGTAAATTAATTAACTCACGGTACCTAGCTCATAAATTTTTCGGATAATGAGACCAAAAAAAAAAAAAAAAACGTTTTTAGGTAGCACATAAAGCAAATTATTTGCTAATTCGAATCCCAATACAGAAGAATTTTCAGGGTCGCTCCAAATCGCCTTATGAGGTAAAACGGACGTGAACGAACTGGCGCTTGAGATTCAAAGGACTGAAGGACCACGCGTAGTGGCGCACGTGTGAAGGGATGTAACAAGGAGAGTGAAACTACGTGCGCGGAATAAGAAACGTTATGCGGAAAAGGGGAGAATTTTTGTCGGAGACGACCGTGTTCTTAACCTGGGGAAGAAAATGGGTATGTGGCTTCTGTTGGAAATGTGGGTCATGAGGGAAAACAAGACGGAAGAAGACAGAAGGTGTAGAAATACGTTTTGGTTGGTTATTTCTTGGATAACAAAGCTACGTTATCATGCCCAAGGTAATAGATAGATCAACCTCTTCTATCGGCCCTAAAATTTGACAGTATTCGTTTCATTATGTCTAGATCAAAAATGCTGCAAATTTTATCACAGGGGTTGGTTATTCCTTGGACCAGGAGCATGGAGAAAATGGGGGAAAACAGAGAGTGAGAAGTATCCCTGACTCCTTCAGGAGTCCATCATTTCTTCTTCCGAAATTCAAAATTATTGAAGATATTTGAAAGCCTCGGCCTCATTTTGGCCAAGATGATATATTACATTTGAATCTGCTGGAGAAAAATAGATGAAGTTGGATATTTGATTGCCTCAAACGCATGGTCTCGTCCTACTAATTCAAAATTCGGGATGACTAGGTTGACGTATAGCAGGCGGAGGGTGAATTCCGTAATGTCAAGCCAATACTGTACAGTTGAAAAGATAGCGATCGGCCATTCGAGCAGCCCTACAAGTGTACAGTATCCTGTCAGGACGTGTACTAGAGGACAACAGGACGTTGATAGTGGGACAGGAGGTAAGCTGGACTGAACGCTGAACGCAGCCATTTCGTCCGCAGTACCTTGTTATTCACAGGCAGATTTTGATAGTTGGTGATGTCCGCCCTGCAAATCCGGTCCAAGTAAGGCAGAAAAAAATTGATCACCATTTTAGGGTGAAGGGAGGCGATGTCAAGTGGTGCGTGATATATGGGGATCTCTCTGCAGGTGATTATTCTCCCACTTGGTTTGGGCTCCTGAGTTGGCATCAACACTCAAAGAGGAAACAATCAATAAAATTGACACCCCCGACACATCGGACGCCGTTGACGAGTTGGCGAATGAAATGAAACGCGGAGTTAGGGGAGGTGCAACATGCAATTAATGATATCAACCTCACCCAGACTGACTGTTTGGCGGACAAAACCGTCCGGTTTCCCCCTATTTCGTTCCGAACCAGATCATACGCCAAACAATACCCAGGACGAGCCGCCGTTAGCGAGAGCCCCCAAACAAGCAGCTTGCTAGGAGGGGGAAAAGCCCAAATCGTAATGAGCTCATTCGCGGGAAAGGGAAACCGAAACCTCCGACTATTTGTGTTCAGGTTGGTGGGTTTGGGCTTTGCAAATAGTCTTCCACAAATAGTGGAGGGGGGGGGGGGGGTATGACAACCGAGGACCCAGCCCTAAACCTCACGGGAATGATGGATGCATTCTGGCGTCGAAGGGAGGATCCGGGACAAGGACTCGATACGACCGGACCAAAAATCAACACCGTCCCAAATTGAATTAGTTCGTTAATTCACCTAATCGCGCCTTCCATCAACAGAAACCCTCGAAAAAAAAAAAATAGTGGACCCTCCAGAAATGTGATCCATCACACGTCATTGAAAGGGAGGATATTCAAATTGATGGGAGGCAATTAACGGAAGTTTTTCGTTTTCGGGGTTCGACTAACGCTTTCATCCCCAACTGACAATAGTGATAGATGAGAGATGGGAAGAGTTTGCGATAAAATCATAATTCGATTATGAAATTAGGGATGAAGCTGCCATCCTGCTACGACTCCACTTCAGGTTCGTCAGCGATTCTCTGCAGTATATTCACCGTTGATTTCTGGCCGCTTGAGACTGTTATCTCTACAAGAACATGTCCGACGTCCTGCTCAACGAGTTTTTTTCACTCCACTTCGCCCTTTTAAAAATCCCTTTCTCATTGTTGGTTCTCTGTACTTTCCCTTAGAAGCGATAAGGTTTTATCAAGATTTATGCGGTCATATAAGTCTCCATCCCGCCGGACTCCCCTCTTAATTGGTCGAAAAGAAACAAACATTAGGCCGCCTAATCTTATCGACTGCGTGTAAAATGTGTTGGACATTTCTCACGCGTATCACGCCGTTCTGGACTGCGAGGGATTGTCCATTGTTGGAGTTTCAATATGGGTAGGGACTACGCAGACAGTGATAACGGAGGAATAGTTCGTACATTATACACTTGGATTTCCCTTGTGGAATTCCCTCCGTGAGAAGTAGCCTCATTCATTTGACCGCCCTTTATCTCACTTGAATGGATTCTGTATAAAGAGCGAAGCAGACGGCTCTGTATTATTTGTGCGTCCTTCTTCATTGTCTAAATTTACCCGCGAGTGGTAAATTGAAGAAAAAATTGCTTTTTTTCCATTTCCTAAATCGACGAATTATACTGAATTTATAAGTTTTGTAATGTACAATCGTCGAGCGACACATCCTCCTATCGGTGTCTGACTCTTCACTCACATGTCTGGTTACTTGAAAACTGTAAGATGAAGTAAGTAGAAGAGATAAGGAAGAATGAAAAAAAAAAAAAAAAAATCTCAGTAAAGAATACTCGCCGGGTTACACATTTTTCTCAAATCGTGGTGACTTACGAGAAAATGTCTAGAAAGTACTGATATCCCTGGTTGGTTATTTACTCACTGGAGGTAACTACTGATCGTAGAGGGTAGTTTCTATTAGCCAAAAATTTTGATAATTGATCAAATGCGACTAATCGCTAGAAATCGCAAACAGGGGCAGTCTAATGTTACTGCTGCTGTAGTATGCTACTCCTGGGAATTCCGTGTCCATAATGGGGCAAAGCAAGGGTTTTTGATAGGTATTGGCGTTTTTTTTGGTTCTTCAATGACCTTGTGGACTGGAATTGTGAGGATTGGGGGGTGAGGACTGATCATATGACGTCATTCTCGTTATCAATGCTCATGATTGATACAGAGAAACCGAAAGTAATGGTTTGCCAATCAGGAGACGGCAGGTAGGTCAAGGCGGGAAAAATAGAACCATAAGGGTGGAAGAGGTGGTTATGAGATATTTAGGTATGACGCTGGCTCCATCCATCCAGGTCCACACTATTGACTGGTTGCACGCGTCTGAATAAGCTACGTGTGACGATAAGAATAAACCAGAATAAAGTTGTAGCCAAGGCAAAAACGGTCATCTCATAGTTTTCATAAGCGTGGAGGCACATAAATATGGGCAAGATTGGAAAAACTGCTGAAGCTCTCATGATAACAGTGAAAACATTCAACTAGATTGAATTCTGAGAACAGGAGATGAATAAGGGTTTCTTGAATACTGAGCCTGCACCACCGCTACTCAAAGAGGGTGGAATGAGTGAGCTCTGAGAGCTATAAATATAACATGCCAGATCAACGCCTATTCGCCATGAAGGGTCGTACTGAATTAGCGAACAATTGAAAACAGAAACAGCACTTAAATCGGAAATAGCGGAACGTATCAAAGAAACTCTAGTGGCGCTCGTTTCTTCTCGGATATCTGTTCGAAATAGCTAAAGAGCCCACGAACTTGTGGAGGAAGATCACGGTCGAAAGGTTCTTCTGGCAAAACTCGGGAAGATTCCAGCACGAAGTCGCCTGGCGCTGTCCACGATTCCCCATCATTTCGAAGCAATCAGCCCTTCAAGATCCGCTCCCTAATCCCCCCTCTCAAACCTTAATTAAAACCATTCCGCCTTTAAAGCGCTCTCAAGTTTCGAAATCGACGAAATCCCAGTCTAGGAATTAACTATCGACGGGTCGGAGAGTTTTTAATTTCAGACGATAACTCGAAAGAAACGGTTCCTTTTTTTCCCAGTGAAGAACACGAATTAGCTTGAAATTACCATCTGTCTACATTGTACGGGCGAACCCATAATTTATTAATTACCGCGTTTGATGAATTAAACACGATGGACATGATTGTAACGAGATCCTTCACCTCAAAACCGGAATATCACTTATCAACGAGTACATTCAATGAGGAAAGCTGTTGGATTTTGGTTGTTGGTTACACGTTACACTTTTTCCAATTGCCTCAGCCACGGACCAAAATAGGGTTTTAAAATCAGAAAAATCATAAATTGCGTAAGTAGGAAGAAAATGTATGTTCTGCCTATCATCAGCTGACTGATAAGAGTCTGTTTCTGAGGTCACATCCATGGCCTCTAAGACAGTGTTGCCAACATAACAAGAAAAATCAATGATCCCGTCTGTTAGGTAATAGAGTACATAAATAAGTATATTCATGGTATTTTTTTTTAAATTAGGATCGCCTGCTGATAATATCCCATAAATTAGAACCCGCAAAAATTTATTTTCAGGGGGTGGGCCATCAATTTGGGCAATTGACCTAACATACTATGGTCGAGTTTGGGTTCTTTGTAAAGCCCCTGATCACCCAATATTGATTCTGATTATTGAAAACCCAAAAGTGCGAGTTTTAGGGTGGGTCAACTATTTGGGCAATTGGCTTAACGTTGTCTTTAGGCGGGAATATACTTGGTTATAGGGGAGGAGTAATAAGGGGTAAAAATGTGTGATTCGAAAAATGGATTTTTGTGATTATCGGCAATCTAGGCGTATGGGGTATCGTTTTCTACTGAATTTCGGACGCTGAATCGATTGCAATGAATCCTGACACTCCACACTTACCATTTCCTCATTCTCCCCATGCTCCTCGTCCAAGGAACGAACAAGCCCTATGAAAGAATTTGCTGCATTTTTCTTCAAGTGCTTAGTAAAGATAAGCTTCACCTCACGTACGACTTATAACTAGAATAGTGATCCATTGAGGAATATTTTGCAATGTGTTCCTCTTGGCACACTCGTCATCAATATACATATACTTTTCTAAGACGAATAAACTCGCTCTGATAATAATATATTATATTCTACTCAAAAGACCTCCTGAAGCCGATGTCGCTCGGATACATTCGTAGGATCCTACGTTATAAAATAAATATTTAAAAAAAAATTACGTTGATCGATAGTTACAGACCATTTATCACCCCAAAGCGGAGCAACGTTCGCTTTACATACCCACTAAACTTAAGTAGGTAGCTGAGCCAAGAGTCGAGACACACCTACGAATCGACCAAAGGGAACAATACATTACAACGAATAATTGTGCGGCCGAAGGAAAATATTTCACGCCCACGTATTAAACGGAGAAGTTATTATTTCGAATGATATTTTTACATGACGATTTACAGGAGTGGCTTCCAGACGGCGAAATAAGTCCGTTAATCGTAACACGGGTCTTTCATTAGGCTCCTGGGGCTGGCGCACCCAAGAGAAACTAGACTTCTGTAGGTGTACTCGCTACCAGTTTGTCTAGGCGATTCGTGAAATGATCGATGCTCATCGGTATTCACCAAAAGGGATCGTAACATTCTCGGTGGTCCGATTATGCTATCAAAACCGTGAGGAAGTCTGGTTGTATCATTACCAAACCGCTGGTCGTGATTTATTGTTATTCAATGATCCTCGTGAATGGGTAGTATCATTTGATTTTCGATGAAGCGGTCGGGAATTTGACAACTGAATTCATAGTTATCGCGGGTATAACTGTCGTGGGATTTAATATTCAAAAGCGGCGCTCGAAATGACAATAGGAAGAGGTGGGTTGTTATGAAAGGTGTGCCATTATTATTATTATTAAACGCCACGACCCTGATATATCTCATTATAAATTTACATGAAAATACGAATGAAATTCAGTTTGAAGTCTGAAAATTTAATGAGAATATGAATACCGATGAAAGTAAAATCACATTTTCATGAAGAATACTTATTTTTACCGTAATTTTTCAAAAATGTTTAATTTTTTGTATATTTTTTTCGAAATCATTTTAGACAAATCTGGTGAACAAAAGGCTCCACAGGCCAGCAAATATCACACACATGGTCAAATGTGGTTAATGGTTGAGGTATTAATCATTCTTGAGGTTGTATGAATGGGTTGAACACAATTGTGACTACGAAAGACCTAGGGAATATAGTTTGATAACTCAAGATAATGTGATTTTTTTTCTTTTTTGCAGCTTAAGGTAATAAGGGTAACATTTAACGAGAATGTATCCAGCGCATTTACCGCAAATTCTGATTCGAGTTTCTTTTTTTATTGGTGCAGTTCAGCTCTCCGCGAATAAGAAGATCGTACGAAGCCGGCGTTGGAGGACTAATGAGCTTCTTCTCACTCGAAAGAATGGATCTGATAGGAAAGGTCAGTGATATTGAGGCAAAACGGAAAGTGAACGAACGTGTCGGCATGGAAATGAGCGAAAAGTGAGCAACACGTTTGAGAGGAAGGCCGTTGATGACATGAAAAACACTAATCCAGCAACGTTTTTCAAGCGGGTAATTTCAAAGAGATTTGAAAAGTGCTCAAATACTTCAGCTTGGATGACACTCGTCGCAGATTTTGAACGGTCCATTCACCAAATATCATTGTATTTCCCCATACATCAATTACTAGATGCAAGGTTGATTATTCCTAGAATATTCTATGCATAAAGTAAAAAGCCGACCTCTCCGATTTTTCTCAAAAAATTTTTCCTGGCGTTCCAAGGTGTCTAGATCAACACAATCAAATGTCCGTCCGCCGTCCACGCCGTTTTTGGTAGTAGAAAATTTCCATAAAATCTGAAACTTTGGTCAGGGACCCCGTTTCCGGCTCTAGTTGGTCAAAATGTACATTTCTAAAAATGGGTTTCCGAGGTTTTCGGCGATCTAGGCGTGTGGGGTATTATTATCGACAAAATTTAGGACGCTGAATCGATTCAGTCTTAATGATTCTGGTCCGAGGAATAACCAGCCCCTGTAAATGAATTTGCAGCGTTTTTCTGCAGATGGTTCTTCTTTTGAGGAAGATATCACGGTCCCCTCACACCCCAAGTGCCTTTGACAACTACATAAAAGAGACTTGGATCATAAAGGTTTTGCTTCCAATAATGTGGGCAACTAATCCAAACAACATGTGGCTCGTAGGTTCGTGTTTAGTTATTTTATACCTATTTCATAGGTCTGTATAATGAGGAGTGGACTCTAAAGTGATCTATTTTGTCGCTGTCGGTTCATTAATTTGTGTAGATAGCAGTTTGTCAATGATTAGAAACTATTTATTTCATTTAATTTGTTCATTTTTTCAACAAAATGCAATTGGATACAAATTTCAAGCGATACTCTGTAATCGGAATTGTGCTGTTGAAGAGAGGGTTGTGGAAATGATTGGTGTGAGAGTCAAGTTGTACTGTGGAAAATTGAACGCGCCAATCTATGAAAGCAGTGGAACTCGTTCCAGCGTGAAACTTCATCGAAATTCCGACCGCTCGCCCCAGTTGAATGGCTCTTCTTCGGGGTCCCCGTGTAGTGTCCCTTTCTGATACGATCCCGCACGTCCCGTTCGGTGACGTCATCGGCGTCCCGATCAATCAGCATCACCGACGCTAATTTGCGGGGTAGTTCACCCCTTTCATCGCTTTCGGTTCCTATTCAAGTGGGACGACGGAGCCACCGAGGCGAACTGAGGAGTTGGGAGATTGTCGGAGTCCAAGCGGTGGCACAAGGTGGAACAATTCAATCTTTGGGGTCTGGTGGAAACGGCTTCATTACGCTCGTATAAAGGAAAACCGTGGGAAAACGCTCGGCGCGCCACTTTACAAGGAGCCCCCGCACTGTCCCACCTGGAGCCCCCTCCTTGAGTGATTAATGCCGCCTTTGGGCGAGCAGTCGGTCGGGGAAACGCCGGGGTTTCCTCGCCATTAGCGGGGTATAGTCCTTGGTCTGGGTATCACCTTCCCTAATGTACCCCCTCTCTCGGGGGCAGAGTGATGCGGGGCCCTTCTGGGATCTATAGAGCTCCAGACTACTATTAATTATACCACAGAGCACTGAACATCCCCCACCGTTCCCTCCGCCTGAATTATACATGTAAAATACCGTCTCAACCCCGTCTCGCCCCCGCAACTGTTCCCTTGGCTCCTGCCAGCGCTGATTTCCACCATCTCGGCGAAGTAAGACGTGAGCGCGAAACTCCCCTCAAGATGCCTTCAAATCTGCAGCAACTTACAAATTCCGACGTTGCAGAAACACTGCGTCATTGCTGCGCTTAACAGATTTTTCAGAGCATTATGTGCACCAGTTTTATGTAAAATTTTGTATAATATCTTATATTTTTTTCAAATGGGAATCGTATAATAATATTTTATGCAGTTCAAACAGTGCAGTTTTGTGCTGTTCTGAAAGTGTTTTGCGTGATGTCCTCAGCAAAATTTTTGGTTTATTATTCCTTCAATATACAACCCCATTTTGAGCCAATTGGGTTGATATCAAGAATGAAAATAGGTTGATTATTCAAGGAATAACCAATCAAAAACCGAAACGTACGTCAGCCGTTTTTCTTACTAGAAAATTTTTCAAAAATTTGAAATTGTTGTCAGGGCCCCTTTTTGGCTTTTGTTGGCCTGGTTTAAATTTCATTCCGATCGGCCCAACTTTCAGGACAGTATGAGTACAAATGTATTTTTTTTTAAGTCGATTTTTGGAATTTTTTTGAAACACTGGGATATCATGCAACAAAATCCGTGTACAAGTATTTTTGCAACAGTTCATTTTGTCTGTTTTGTGTGATACTTTCAACAAGTTATTTTGAGTGTGACTGACATTTAGCAATCTTCTTCTTAATTTTTAGCCGTATTGCGGGCCGTTTAGAAGGTGTTATTCTACGTTGAAAATCACTGATGCGTTTGAATTATTATCGCCATAAGCCTCCTTCGTTTGTGGGTTAATTCTTTGAAAGGCTGTGCGCTAGAGCTTGGTGTGTTGTCAAGAGTTCGACAATTTGAATCTTCATCCTACTCTAATTTATCTCAGTTTGGATAAAATTGGGGGAGTTTCAGGTGAGACAACTACGCGATAAAATTCGAGGTCGAAGACCTTGAAGGTGGGTAAACGGAGTGAATACTAAGAACTTCCCACTCCACCATCAAAGGATATATCGGGGTTTCTCGTTCAGTGGTCAGTAAAAGGGTTATGCACTGGGAAAGACTTACTGGATGAAGAAGAAAAAAAAAGCTCCACTCCAAGATAGCTTTATTTAAGATCGTTCTCTCCATCGCTTCCTTTCCCTTCCGAAGGCTTCTATGATTTACGAGAGCACACAATTTCCAATTGAGTGGTTTCACCGGCGAGGGAAAATAATACCTCGGGTCTCTTGAGGGCTAAAATACTAGTTGACCCAGTTAAAGGGCTTGTTGATGCCCTCGAGCGAAAATAAAAAAAAAGCCCGAGCTCCCAGGAACGGACAGAAAACGCATCTCAATTCTGTCAATGGCAGATGACCGCCGACTTTATTCGCTTTTGTGAGCCTCACCGCGGTTCGAGGCAAGCCCAGTGACTCGGTCCTAATCAAAACCAGCAGTTCTATCCTGGAATGAAAAGGTTCGGTCGACCGATGAGCTCAAAAGTGATCGAATGAAAAGTGAAAGACACTCGGACACTTACCTGGTTTATTGAATCAATTCATACTAAGTGACTTCTGGCACCATTTAATTTTAATTAATTAATAGTCTTTTGAATAAAAGACAATAAATTCAAACACGACAACTCCAAAACTTTAAAATGCTCAATCTCACGAGTTCTACACCATAAAAAATAATTAGGAGGCAATGAATGAAATAATATGGACAAAATTAGATGATTTGTGACACAGATTGGAACAATAATTCTAAAAAGACCACCATGCTCATTTAACGACGTTAATAGTGACCACTTTCATACGATTGTGAGGGCTGAAAATTGGAAAACCATTCTAAAATACCAAATGATACACTTTAAGCATTCAAATGTTCACATTTTTGAACAAGTTTACAGTAGAATTTATAGTTTTATTGGCACTCCCATCGAGAAGTAGTCAGATTTTCACTATTTCACTTTTCATTTTGACGATTCGAGGAGGTACGTGAGCGAGAATTTGTGTCTACATTTTGGAGTAATTGTAGACTTAAAATGTAATAATTATTGGAATTTTTTTTTTAAATCTTAAAATTTTGTGGAACAGCTTATGTGGTAATATTTCATACAAAAGTATTGTGTTATATTTCTGTGAATTATTTATGCAGCAGTCAAGAGAGAATTATATTGTGTAGAGCAGTTTTTTATGTGCAAAACAGTTGAAAAATAAGGTTTCATCAATTTTCAATTCAATTTTGTCTGACGTTATAAGGTGGATGACAACGCATAAACGCACGTTCCATCTCGAGCCACATCTTGGAATCGTTCTTGTGTGTTATGTGTGACTCAGCTCAAATGCGCTAGTAATGACGGTAAATTGAAGGGGAAAACTTTTAGCGAAAAGCATAAAAATTCTTCCCACAGGGGTAGGTTATTCCTCGTACCATGAGCATGGAGACTCATTCCAATCGATTCAGCGCCCGAAAATTATTGGAAAATGATACCACACACGGCTAGGTGCCAGGAATCACGAAAACCCGTTTTCGAAACAGGTAGATAGATCCCCATTTTGACCCATAACATCTTCCGGTGAGCGCCAATCGTTCCAGGACCTGTCTCACTGGATTCAGCATCCAAAATTTAGTTGAAAATGGTAGCCCACACGCCTAGATGGCCTAAAATCTCGAAAATCCATTTTTCGAAATACACATTTTGACTCTCTCCCTCCCAAATTCGGCCCAAACGGGCTGAAATTTGTAGGACCAACCAGAGCCAAGAACCTCCCCGATTAAAATTTCAGATTTGTAGAAAATTTTCTATAACCAAAATCGAAGTGGATGGCGTATGTACAGCGGACGGACATTTGCTTGATTGGCATTGCATTTCGCATGAAAATATAGGTTGAATATTCAAGGAATAACCAGCCGAAACCAGAAACCACCTTAATTTTGGCTTTATCCGAGCCGTTTATTTTTGGGACGGCTCAGAGGTAGAATTTCTACTCAAATTGTTTACAGAAACGATAGATTAATGATGTTTTGAACAGAAAAATAATAACATTATGAATACAAGAATATAATACATCAAGAATGTATGATGATATCCTACTGTATAACTTACTGCACACGGGTACTTCTATGTTTATGTGATTTTGATGGTTATAATCCTAAAGGAGACTCTGCCCCTTGACGTATCTTCTTAATGATCGTTAGGGCAAACCATCTATTTCACTGACGTAAAGAGTAACAACACTAATATCTATCAAATTTTCGATCAACAGGGTGCGCCGGAGGGTCCCAGATGCAAAATGGTGGTTAAACGGTTATGGAAGAGGTAAAATCCCCGCCGCCAAAGTGGGGGCTAGCACTTGGGGAAAAAGGTTTGATACGTCATAAAATCGTGAGTGTAACACTTGTAGAGTTTATGACCGACAAAGTACGAGTATATAAAGGCCTCCATGGTCGTGAGGAGGAAATTGTTATTTAAATTCGCATACATTCTCGAGGGTGCCCCCCGGTTATAGGTAACACGGTGGTGACAGGTATAGTGTTTCTCCACCCCTTTTCCCTTTACTCGAGGGTGATTCCTGTATCGACTTTCCCCTCAGAAAACGTGTTTTCGCTTCTTCTGCACCTCGAAATCGCGCCAGGTTTGCCCAATCATGAACAAAGGGGGATAACTGAACGCGCTACGCTGCAAAACTGCTGCCATAAGTAAAATATACTGAACGAAGTCCGTAATTGTACATGAGCTTCCTGGTAACGATGAAAATGTCACATATTTAACTCTCATAAACTACCGAACAACCGGATCTGACATCACGAAACCCCTCAATTGATGAGGAAACCAATTTAATTTATTCTATATAATCATGTTCAGTATATATGTCAAGTTCAATAGTACTAGACTACAACCACTAGATAACGTTCGCGCATGCGCAGTGCATAGAGTTGGTTAGATTATGACAAAACGGATAAGGGGCCATCTACATGTCGCTCTAGTGAAAACCAGGATGCTTTGAAACGCGAAACGTGAGTATATTTTTGATTGAGGATAATAATAGCAATAATATTTTCAGTTCTAAATGAGAATAATATACAACAAATCTATAATTTACGATGGAACGTCCAACTATAATTCCACTGATTGAGAAATGGAGACCACAGAAGCCTCTAAATTCGCAGTATACCGAAATAGTTCGTAGTTATTCCTCATCTAAATCAACAATGAGGTTGAGGTGAGAGCTTTCACCCACAGTCAGATAGGTTCGATAATGATAAAATAAAGGAGAGCTTGAAAATTCATCGACAGCGCGAGCGGTTCAGTATTAGCAGTCCAAATATTAGCTCCAGGGACCGGTTCGGTTGATGAACTTATTGATTCAAACCCGACAGGTTCAATCTCACGGAAATGCACACAAAAGGCAGCGCTAGTGAGCGAAACGAGGGTAAAAACCCGCGCGTCAAAATAACGCCCTGATATCGAATGAATTGTAGAAGGATCAGCGTTTACATGCCGATTTGTAGGATGATGCTCATTCATAGTCAGATGATGGAGGCTATTTAGATAAACTGTACAGCCATCCAAACGCACGATATACTAACAGCACTGGAAGAGGAGGTACCTATTATTTCATTGATGGAATCTACAGGACGTACATTCTTGCCAAATCTTTCAACAATTTGTCAAAAATGTTTTGTTTTTGAGAGATAATGCCTTTTTAGGTCTTTTTTGAGCAATTTCAAGTAGTTCAGAGGCTGAAAATTTTGTGTTAAAAATTTGCTTTCAAACCATTGGTGTCTTGAAAATGGAAGTCCCTTTTCAAATCAGCCCTGCTCCAACTTTCATTCAATAGAGAAACAATTCCTTTTTCCTTTCATAAAGAAAATACTTATTGAAACATAAGAGTAAAAGATAATATAGATCTGACAACTCTTGAAAAATAAGACGGTTTTTTTCCCTCCAATGAATTGTGATGTACGTTTACAGGGATTTTCCATAAGAGACCAATAATCTTCTCGATATCTTATCATCCTCTTCAACGGGCCAGACTTCGCTGATGAATACTAACATTGAAAAATGAATCCCCCCCCCCCCCCTCCTTGAATACCAAAAAAGGGTTTAGGCTTCTAATATAAGTAAAATTAAGAAAATACTGAACGCTGTAGAATGCTAAAAACGCAGATTCAAGTTAAAGGGAAAGCTATTTTCCCCTGGTTCATTGAGATATTTAGCAAAATTTTTCAACATTTGTGATCAATTAGAAACCGTTGGAACCAGATTGGAGTGTTCCCACAATTGTGATCCTTTCTTTCAAGATACTTAGGAATTCATGCCTTCAGCTGTATAAATGTGTCAATATCGTATATTGTAGGGTGCTAAGAAAGGTAAATGGGTGAAAATACTAATCCATCCGTCAACATGATCTGCTCATAAACAGTCTAATTCCATTTTGACGACATTCGTACAAATAAAAAGAAAAAAATCTTGAGAATATACCAAACAGAGTCCCATTAAAATGCATCGGATTCGAGAAAAATGCCAATTTGCTATAGAAAACGCGATTTACGACAGAAATACTCGTATACTGAATCCGAACTAATTATTTGTACATTTATTTGCTTATATTTTTATCTAGTTGTTTTAAATTGAGCTTCTCTTCTAAGCTTCAAGGTTGATCTGTGATTTTAACATTTCCGCATGACGCCACCCACTCGTTCCTGTCTCAAGAGATCAACGAGCTACGGATACAAACGAATCTATTTGTACTCTTTCAGCTTCGTAACAAATGAGTCACGTCTTTTGTCAATTAGGTCAGTTAGGTGGGAACCACGTTGTCTAATATTAGTAAAGGAAAAAAAAAAAAAAAAAAAAACGCGTTGGGCCTATGAAAGTGATGGATGTTACCGGGGTTCCTTTTCTATTGTTGAACTAACAAAGCACCACTCGTCACAAATAAGGAGTTGTCCGCCTCCGGACGGTATTTTTCCTATTCTCAACACTTTTCAAACCTTTCAACAAAAAACTTCAACAACGAGAATCAGGCGCGAGCTGAACAATTTAGAGATTCTGAAGAAAAAGTATGCGGTCACGTCCGCATTGTGGCTGTACTTCAGTGCCCTCGAGGCTTCTTATATTTTGATTAGACGTAGTTAGAGACGAGTCAACATCTCATAAGACGCCCTCAGGAGTTTTTTTCGGCCGAAGAACGTGCGTGGGCACCTCATGACACTCGTTACAGCCGTACAAACTCGAGTATTTTCTTTTGGTAGTTATTAATATGCTCGACTAATTATAGATCGAGAATATCGGCATATGCTGCCAAGTCACCCCTTCCTTCAAGGCGCACATGTTTAATTAAGATTTAATACGCTCGGCATTACTCATCCGTGTTCTATTACTCACCACGTTTTTCTAATGGGATCCTTTTCACGTTGGTGGTCCCTTTTATAATATAAACGTTGGTGTAGGCCGTTTCTCATTTGGGAGGGCGTAGAGAGCTCTGCTCTAGCTGACGCTGGCTAGAGTTTACAATAACTGTAATACTGCTAGCTAAAGATTCAACCCCCTCCCAAACCCAATTATAATCCAGTGATTTAATATTTGCAAAGCAATCAAAAGTCAATGCCTGAATTATTTATTTATCACTAATTCTGTAGCTTTCTGTCATCAGCTGCGACATCATTACTAAAAATTATGTTAAAATGATCTCTGAAACGTCATTTTAACTATCGTCAGATGGCCAAAATTACGAAATAATAAGTCGTGAGACGTCTTGACGACACAAACATGTAGTAGAATTCATTGGTTCATTGATGGAATCATTGGTGAATGCTGCACTAAATGAGGGAAAGCCCAAAAATATTTGCAATTTCAGCGATAAAAAAAGTATTCTCTTTCATTTCAGATTATTTTCCACTAAGATAAGACGTCAGATCATATCGAAATCCTCTCAGACTCGTGCTTTAGGTCTTATTATTGGACCCATTCAACACAAATTCCATTGCATGTACCATATTGTATTTCCATAGAATGGAACAATAATGGAAAATATGTCTGTAGAGAGAAAATTTGGGTTAGAAGAAGGAATTTCGGGACTCTGCGTGTCCACGATAATCTTCATATAAGTCAAATTTCAAAATTCTTTTTATTCTCTTTAAAAACAGTTTTTTGCCTGTTGTGGGCGACTCTGCAAGAATCGTACAAAATTTGACAATTTATTTTCTTAATTTGAGCACCCGCTTTGGTAGAATAACCCTCTACGGTGTTTTCCAGCATCACGCGCTTACTAAAACCTTTAAATTAGCTGCGTTTTTGCGCGGTGTTTTTCACGGATCGTGCATATCCGAGGGAAAAAACGTTTCAATAGTTCGTTAAAAAGTCGTTTAAGTGGGTTTAATCGTTTAGGCGGACGGATGTGTTTCTAAACCGAAGGAAACCAAATCTCATAACATGACTCACATGAAAATGAATTACCAGTCATTACTGAATACGTGAGAAATCCATGTTAGTGGGAAACAGGCTATTTGTAAGCTGAGTAACAAAACGAGGCACAACAGTATTCAAAAATTATGCCATTTAGAGAGTCAGGACGAAAAAAATTGTTAGCCATTTTGAAACGAAATATCAACTAGCCTACTCTATCAAATAATCCATATTAAATGTATTCATTCTTGACAGGAACGACTCAACAGGCTCAATAATGAGTGTGTATTTTGAACTTTGTTATTCGATAGAAGTTCGAGAAAGGGAGCGAGCTGGAGTTTTCCCCACATCTTTAATCTCAATTTTCCCCTGTGGTTTTTCGGTCTTCCACTCGCCCGTTTGAACAGAGACAAGCTCCTACAGTTGAGAGAGCACTCGAAGCGGAATGAAGAGAATGATTTCGGGGCGAAGCGAGAGGAAGAGGGAGAAAATTAAGGAGGAGAGAGACAGAGTGAGAAGCGTTGGGGGTACTAATGACAAAAGAATTAATGGATAAACGGTGGAAAGTTTGATTTCTCACGGCCGAAGGAAGTTTTTCTAAGGGAGGATCGTCAGATGCCTAGGCACCTGCAAGAAATGGGAAGTTGAAGGGCGTAAAGATGATGGGAGAGGTGGGAAAAGGGAAACCCGGTAGAACTTTATGAGATGGTGTTTATTTCCGTGGAAAGGTAGAAGTCCCGGCCTTACTTGGCACTTCTGGACTGGGGTGGCCCTTCCAAGGCACATCGGTTGAAACGAACGGGAGAAGAAAGAGGAGAAAATACAAAAATAAAAGTGGAAGAAAAGCAAGCGACAGAAAAGCCCGAGGAGTATTTACAGAGGAAAAAGCTGCCGTGGAATGATATTTATTTTATGACGACGGCGGGGGTGGAAAGTGAGCAGGAAGGGCCGCGGCATACATTACGATTCTCTCTCCCGAAACTGCATCGTTACCGGACGCAAGTTGGAGGTCTTGGGAAAAATGTGAGTTATGGTCAAGGTAAAATGCGAAGAAGTATCACGAGAGGAGGTTTTTGCCGGGAAATGGTCAAGGGAGCCCTTACACGTGGGAGCACGTAGAGATAATTTATAGGGGGAATATGAGCGGTTTTTCAGGGCGGACGGATGCAAAAATCCGGCATGAGGATGTTATTTACCGATGATGTCAGGAATGTCGACAATCCCGCTGAGGGTAACCAAGCAAAAAGGAGGGGAGGGGAAAAAAGAGAAAAAGTAGCGTTAAAATTTCTATCCAGTTTTATATCATATGAGGGGATTTCTGTAATGGTTATGTAACTAATTACGAAATGTCTATATCACCCAGTCCAATGTCAAACATGTAAAAATAAGCACATGCCCTTATATCAATTAGTATTATCTATTGCCGAGTTATTTCAAATAACTAGGCAGTACGAAAATGCAGGTTCTGCCAATCACTGGATAGGACTAATAAGGGCTCTCTTCTGACGTCACGCTCACATTCGCCATGACGCCACTGTTGCCAACAGAACAAAAGGTATCCAGTTTTTTAGGTGATTTGAAGACGAGTGTATTAACCCCGGATTTTGGGGAGGATATGGGTAAAAATGTGTTCCTTGAAACTCGATATTCGAGACTTTTGCGAACTAGGCATGTGAGATATCATTTTTCAATAAATTTTGGCCAAAACCAATTGGCAATCCAAACCGATTGGCGCCCTCAAGAGACAGTTATGGGTCAGAATGGGTACCTACCTACCTATTTCGAAAGTGGGTTTTCGGAATTTGCAGGGTCCCTAGGCATGTGGGTAATTATTTTCCACTAAATAATGGACGCTGAATCGATTTGAATGAGCCCGGGACACTTCACACTCATTTTTTCCCATGCTCTAGCATCAAGGAATAATCAACCTTCGTGGAAGAACTTGCAGCTTTATTCTCCTTCCAACACGAATAATGTTTTTCACCAAAACTCACTACCGCTTTGAGTGTCTGCAAGGCCAAAAGCGTAGGATTCCCCGTGTAAAACCTCAGCCACATAACTGGGCCCCTTCCTCATGCAGTCTTCAGATAAACACAGCAAACACAACCCCAATAAACCTCTTCTCCTAAAGCTTCTTCTCATTTGTTGTGGATCCAAGACCAGAAACCTCTGCTGTCACCTTTAGCCGTCACAAAAAGTGAATTTCCTTCTCAAAAGGTCTAATAGAAAATTTTGAGGAAAATTGACGAAAAATTGGCATAGGTTTCAAATTGGCCATTAAACAGTCTGTGCCCATCCTTGATGTAATTATAGATTATCTGGGGAATATACCATATAAAAGCGTCAAAAGCCCATGCATGATAATAGATTTCTTCAACAGGATGGACACTAACTTATACAAGTCCACATGGGGGTTCTGTCAGGGCAATAACTCATCTTTACACTGTAACGAGCCGATATTTTACTTTCAGTAAGGATAAGGCAATAGTAAATCCGTATTATTGCGGATAGTATTTATGTTTATCCATCCATGTTACGTAGTTAGGGTTTGATTTATTCACGCATCAATACTTTTCCCTCATTGGCTGCTGAATTTGTGATGAAGTTGGATGCCTTGAGACCGAATGCGGACTAACTGGGGTAAAACGGATTCCATTCCTCTACTAAGAGTATCGATTTTTCGTAAATATTAAGAACATCTCCTGGGGAGATAAGCGTTATTTTGGGAAAATAAAATAAAGGAAAGATGAGATAAATCGGTAATATCATGAAGCAATGTATCCCTGATGTTTCTTGCTAATACGAATCTTTACCGACTCGATTGTGAGCCAACATTATCGATAATCACGCCAATATTCACTTTCACCCTGAGAAAAAGGGAAAATTCGTGAAGGCGGAAATTGTTCTTCGTGACATTTTAACAAGAACCAAGACGAGTGGACCCGGGACCTGGATGCATAATTCATAATCCCAACTGCCGCAGACTGAGGGAAGAGGGTCAGAGACGAGAGGGCTCCTCGTATTTCTGAACCAACGATGCTAATGGGCTCTTCGAAAACCCTTGTGTGGTCTCCTCTATTTACACCTGCTCACAAAACAGTCCACTTCGTTATTTCGTCGGTTATAAAAAATAAAATAAAACTAAAATAAAACCCTCAAAAAAATATATTTATGCACTTGGTGAAGAATATCTCAGTTATGACGGTATTAAATCGTCAACACTTTTATTTAGGGCAAAAAAAAAAAAACACATTTTTTCATGAAAAGCTTGAAGTGAAGTCGTTGAGAGACTGACACGGGGTTTAGATTTGCATAAGGACCGTTCCGTTGTTTGCGAGTTCGCATTCATTTAGACGTTAAAAAGATTTATCCAGCAAAGTGAGGGCTGTAGTTACCTTATGTCAGCATGCCTCAAAGGAGTCACGCAGAACCGGCTACCGGGTTATGATGGCCTACTCTTCAAGGGCACTTAAACAGCTAAGTCCTACTACCTTCACGGCTACTAATGGAGTCGTTCACGGTTAAATCGAACCTTTTTTGTAATGAAAGTCAAAAAAAGTATAGGCAATCACTCACTTATTCTTAGTTAATTGATATTTTCTCACTCAAGAATTCGATTTTGTCTTTTTTCCCATTGAATTGGTGATTGTTAACAATTTTAGATCTCGAATTTGAATCCACATTAGGCAATAATGACTCTGTAGTGTTCTTATTTTGTTACTTATTAGTCGATTGTGGCTTTATTCATCAGCAAAGTTCGTGTTTGTCCCCTTGTGAGACGATCGGGGCTCCATCGAATCACCTAGTAATTCAAATTTGACTAATTCTCGGTCGGTTGACAATATCCATATTTTCACACGTTCATTTCAGGTCCAATGTAAAAGTACATACATTTTAATTGAATTTATTTAAAGATTGAATTCTGAAAAGAGATTTTATCAGTACTTATTAGCTCCATCACCTAATATTTCGATGGTAGTCTAATCGTACGAATCGATATTGGTTATCGACTCCCTCACAATGCAACTGCATGTTGAAGCACCATTTAATCGGCCGGTAATTGCTGCTATTCTCACTCGAATGTTCAATCACTGAATCCGAAAGAACACGAAAGACTTAACTTTTTAATTCCTCAAAAAATATTTCCACCAAAATCTGCCAGCTGTAGCTACGCTCTCTGACTGAAATTTTACTTTTAAAGTTACTCGAAACTTCCTAATGTTAACCAACACTCGGGAAAATAAAGAGAATGAGAGAGCTTTTAACAAGCTCAATCCAAGATACAAATCCTCCTAGTTCACCACTTCACACCCAGCTTACCCTTACATCCCTTCCACTGTCAGAAGTACGAGTACAAACGTAGGGAGTTTTCCCCCAAGAGGACGTTTTGAAACTTTTCCATTCGCCAGAGTTCTCGTATATGGAAATATGTTGAGAGGATTAGGACGGTTTTGCGGTTATTAGGAACTCGAAACAAATTAATCGAAACGGCTTTACAGGGGCGACATAAGCCGTATCTCTGATTTTTCGATCTCCCCCATAAATGTTTGATAAACATTGTAGGGGTTATCTTCATTCATTCCTCCATTACTCATCCCCTTTCCACAAATGACTGAATTCCTCGCTTACGAAGGCCACAATAGTATTTCATGCATTCTTAGGTATCTCGTCAGTGTGAGGAAGGCACATCAGTAGTTTGAAATAAGATCTCCGACACAATCGTGCCTCAGACTGATCTTGAAGATGGAGGATCGGACATCGTTCTCCTCGAAAGAAGCTACCGTCAACTTAACAAGATAATCTCACCTTTAGCTCTAGAGGTTCAATTCAAAAATTTATATCGGCGTACTCACCTGAAACAAAAGATAAATAATTAATATCGGGAAAAAAGCAGCAGTCATATGAGCTCGCTAAGGTGATTGGATCCACCAATATGGGGTATTTGTGCATTTGCATTGATTTTTTTTTAATGCTTTTGAATGTGTACTAAGGAAAGATTATAAGGAAAGATTATACCTCTCCAGATTGTGCAGAATCGTTTCATCATGGATAAAATGATGATAGAATTCATCAATTTGTTTAGAAATGATGAGACTCAGTTTTCAGAGGAGACTTTTGTGGATTATGCGGATTTTTAGTCACAAAACATTGGCCAGCCAGGAGACTACTGGTTAGGGAGCGTGGAGGACCACAGATAACCGTAGGAAGCGGTTCTGCGGATTATTGTCTGTAGTAAGTTGGTAGTCATTCATAACCAGATGCGCCATGCGCTGTATTGCCAGTATTGCTGACAACATCGCTAGCCGCAAGGAACTGTCTTACAGCTCTTTTTAAATGTAGGACTTTCCTCAAGTTGGGACGAGCTTTAGCAAAAGGAAAAAAACAAAACAAAAACACATAGGTATAAATTATTTACATTATAATTATTTAGGTGGTGCGGTTGTCGAGTATACAAAAATTCATCAACTTCAACATTTTGACATTCTGAAGTACCATTATTTATTTTCATTTTTGTTATATTTTTTTTGAGTACCAATAACTTGTATTTTGCGTAAGTAATTTTATTGAAGTTGTTTCTGCGCCCCACAAACGTACCGTTGTTTTCAAAACCCTCGACTCGATGAGGTTTATTGAATCGGTGGTTTTGTGCGGTTTTGTTCAGTCGGTGAGTCCCTCGACCTGTTACACCCCTCAGCCTCCCTCGGGACCCTCTTCACCTCTTCACAATATAAACAACGTAAAAACAGAAAACACGTCAAACCCCCCACGAAAGGAAGAGCCCTTGCGAAGCGAGCGGAGTTTTAATAAATCAAAGAGGAGCAGCTCATTTCCCAGAAGGCTCAGGGTGCTTCCTGTACACCCTGAGTTTAATTTCCCTCCCGTTTAACTTCCTCGAGGTTTTCGTTGGGCTTTTCCACGAGCTCACGACCAAAACGACGTTTTCCCGACTTTCCCCCGACGACCCTCCGACTTGATATCCCCCGTAGTTGTACCCTCTGACTACAGAACCCCCCCCCCCCCCACCCACCCAAAGACACAACGCTGAAACGAAATGCGTTTTTTGTCACCTCCCAAACGCAATTCCCCCTTGATATATTCAAAATCGGCCATCTCCTCGCTACACTTGTTTGCCCCGGGTAAATACCCCATATCGCTCAATATCGGTTGTCGCTTACGAAATTTCATTCGACATTCTATTCTCTGTGAGTCGCCAAGTGGAAAGATAAACCTAATACTCTCTTTTGAGAGAATTTATTTCGTGTTAACCGCAGAGGTATTGCCTTTTGAAATCGTTCCATTTTATCGTAGCCACTTTCCGCGTCTCCATTACTCTCGACCCCTTGTAAAATGGTTTCGCGTATTTTTCTCGCCGTTTCCCCGCCTAGAGTGCCAATCAGATAAGGATAAGTGTTTTTTTTTCTTTTTGAATTCCACGGTATCTGTATAAACTCGACTGTTGTGGATTCCGGTCCATCGCTCTCGAGTCTAGCCAAAAGCAACCAAAGAACCATTGGAGACGCAATGCGCTGAATCAGGTGCCTGATAGATCGGCCATGCCTCTCTTCAAGCATTCTACGGGGATATTTTGATACGATATTACATTCAAATAGAATTTCTGGATGGCCAAGTTGGCTGTCAACCGAATGCTGCCTTTATTAGGATTTTTTTTCTCTCGAAATTCACAAGTTTCCTCCCACAAGTTTTTCTATAACACTCCTTGTGTGTGTTCTCATCTGAAAATGAGAGGAGTCCCCAGCTTTTGCCCACTACCCAGTTTACAGGTCATATTCCCCTTTCCAATAATATCATAAAAATGAGCTCGCCTATTACAAACTAATGTAGATGCACCCTTTATATAACGACGCAAGGTTGTTTCAGTTCATTTTTCCTAGCGCAAATTGTCCTGTATGCTGAATACATGAATGCTTGGCAATTTCGTTCGGGATCCACTCAAATCGATTAATCTCCAAAATGAAACGTACATTTTTTAAGCGTCTAGCCTCACCATTCTAGAAAATCTATTTTCAAAACATCCATTCTAGACTGATAACATTCATCGAGGTATGACAATCACGATGACTCCAGACTAGTGTCTTAATAGAACTTATACCCAGAATTTTAGAATTTTTGAACGCTGAGTTTCGAATTGATGTTCACTGAGTAATTCTGGTTTCTTGCTGAATAATTATCACAGGAAACTTTTCACATTTCTTTTATCAGCGCTTAGCTTATTTGTATTGTTAAATTCGTACATTTTACTCCTCGTTAAAAGCTGTTTCGATCATAAATCTGTCTGTCGACATCAACATATCAGAGAATGAATGGTGGCAGAGCCTAGTTGAAGCTCATCTAAACAACGTCAACATCACGAGAAATATTACCGATAAATAATGACGATGACGATGAATGATCTTTTTTCATAACCCGAATAGAAAGACCTGGAACATCAAACATACCATTATGCCCTACATTCATCAACACGCTCCCTTCAAAGGTGCTCCTGGAAGCTTGTATTTTTTCATTCCTCCCGGGAAAAAGCGTATAAATAAACAACAGATGTCTTCTGTTCGAGAGAATTTTTTCCCTAGGAAAGCCGAGCGCGCGTAGTGCGTCCAACACGAGGCGAACCCCCCAAGAGTGGCGCTGCTCGGGACGAGCTTTGATAGGAAATAAATAAACATTGGGCTCGTTGGGAAAACATGTTCGTCGTGTATATCAGCTGAAAGCCAACTCTTGGGCATTTCGAAGATGTTCCGTCGAACCGGCAGGTGCCACCGGGTTGAGATATATTTTAGCTAAAAAGCAAGAAAAGAAACAGCGCCTAGAAAAGACTCGTAAAAGTGGAAAAAAACGTTAAGAGGTTTGTACAATATTCATTTTTTTCAATATTTTAAGCGTCTGCAAATATACGGATTTTCAGTCTAAGGCTCCTAAAGATCGTTTGTCATTCAAATTAGCAATAATGAACCCAGGGGACTTCTTTCTCTTCGAGGCTTATTATACATTCTTTTGTCCCCAGACTGAGACCACCCTCGCAGCCTCAGTTAAATTTAGCGTGAGATGCATGCTGAGGCTACTTAAAAAGACATTACCGTCCCGCGAAAGAAGACTCAACTCGGATCATTTACAACTTTGACGCTTCGAAACTTCTTTCTAAATGTTTTATATTTTAATTTTCCTCGGAAGCTGTCGTCTTTGCCGTAGGGTTGGCAAATAATGAAACAGAATCACACTGGAGTTTTGAAGATATCTATCAAGTAATCCCCTTTGAGAAATTAGGATATTGTAAGTGCTTATTTTTCCCATAAAACATACAGTTTAGGTACAAATCAATGACAGTATACATCAAGAGTATCCAAACATGAGGAATGAATAAAATAATATCACTTATTCCTGATTAAAATGATTCGCAATTCAAACTTGTTGACGTCCAAGAAGAAAATGACTTCTAAAGATTCTTAATTTGAAGAGAGTTACTAATCTTGACAAGATCCAAGGACGCATTCAAAGCCATTAGGCTGGTGAAAGTGAATCAATAACGATTAATCGGCCGCTTAACGTTTAACTAAAATGAGTTATTAACTTGTAATGTAACCAAATTTATGCTGTTCGATCAAGCGGGAGGCCTAACTTGTCATTTGAAAATTAACGAACGAGCCAGTGGGTGCCGTCAAGGGGCTATTGTCGTCGAAGCTGGAATAAATTCAAATATTCGGCTTTCTAATGGGAAATTTCCGGTGTTTTTGTCGGGACTACCTTCATTTTTAGCATTGAACAATGAATTTGGTTTGATGAATTGTAAATTGTATCTCCGTATGATACATTAAGAACTTAATAATATTTACAGATTAATATAATCATCACACATTTGGACCGTTATATATCACATGATTATAAACTGGTTAATGTTTGTACCTAGTATGATGCTGTGAATACACATAAGAGATCGGAGAATATTGCGCAATCTGGCGCAGTCGAATCCGTAAAGAAGAGGAGCCAAATGCGTGAACAATGATATAAGCGATATTCTGGCAGTGCTGGAGCCACCTAGGATATATCCCCTAACTATTTACCATTTCCTACATAAGAAAGGGGAGAATGTAACCGAATTCACGCTTTTTCGCACGTGTGCGTGAGAAATGATCGAAGGTTCAATGTCGTTAGGATTAGAACCTTCCTCTGATGATGAGTTAATGTGAGCTTGGTATCTAGTTATTTCCACAAAGTACAATACTTTCAACACAAATTTGAGATTAAATTATGCTGATTGAATTGTGAGGTCAATTTTGAGAATCAAAGACGGATTCCTGCTTATTCTTATGCCATCATCGGATCCTAATCTCAGCCCAATCATCGGATTACGAAGAAATGGGTTTTGATGTTGGAGAAAAGCGGGAATTCCCTCTCGAGTTGATAAGCCCTAAATCCTCGTCGACTCCCCATATGGAAGGTCCAAGTGGTGGGTCTCACCTTAATTGGGTCTGGGAAGCCTACGCATCTTGTTAACATATGTCCGAAGCGGCTCAGGCGCAGCCCACAGTAATGATCTACGTTAATTATTTTATTCGCCCACTTTTACCAACGAGGCCAATCAGGGAGCCCCGGGCTGGATAATTGGTTCAGAATTATGTGAATAGGTTATGTTTTTCTCCTTGGAGCGACGTCTGTATGGAAAATGAAATTGAAAGGAGTTTCGTGGCTTCAAACGGCCTTAAACGAATATAAATGAATATTTCATCCTGAAGGGGAAAAAATCACAGAAAATTCGACTGACTTTTTTCCCGAAATCGGTAACTGATAAACGACGGTACTGTTGAAAGAATCTAAATAAATAATTAATTAATTTATAAAAATGAATGTACGCTAATCACACAAATGAAGACATTGTGAAGACATGTTATGGATACGACCCCGATTTCTACCAAACGTTGGAAGTGAGGTTTCAGGGTTCACGACTCTGATATTTACAAAATTACTACCCAAACATGTAGAAACTGATGGCACACGCCTTCTATTCATCTTAATCAGCGAATGGGGACACCATCTTGGAGCACAGGACTACCATTGATCGCCCCCCAATCACTCACCGATCATGTATCACGCCCAAGGACCCTGTCAGGGGTGTATCGACAACCAGCCAGATCGTACTTCAATCAATTTCACACGCGCAAGACTTGTCGAAGGCCTTTTGGAAAGGACTCGCCGAAAGTGCCTGCTTTCAAAAGGGCTAAGGGCGAATGGAACTTGCAACCCCCTTGTTGGCGCTCATTAATCAACCCCGTATTTCAAAACAAAGCACGTTCACGCATTACCAAGTCTTTCCGCATTTAACCCTGGAAACTCGAGGAAATTCCGAAGGGAAAAGTCTATAACGGGAATTGATAGACAGACAACGGGGTCAAATACTAAAGCAACTTCCTCCACTTTCGAATTTTCCTTTTGAGGGAAACCCGTTGGTCTTTCCCTGGTATATTACATTCTGCGGAGTTTTTCTCTTTTCCTGATTGATCGCAGAATGTGTTATCTGGAGGGAAGTTCAGAGAACACATCCTATTGAGGGGTTGGAACGGTTTTTATCCCGAAGGTATCACTTCTCTTAGTGGGCACTTCTCCACTGTTGGCTTCAAGCAAATTAAGTACCTACAAGACGAAATTTCGCGGACGATGTGGGACTCTTTAGCAACGTCGTCAATGGTACGATCATCGAAGGTGTCATCCAGGTTTGGAGTAGATAAGAAACGCGGGCTTTGGTGACCTCAATGTATGAGTACTAGTAGTGTAATGTAATTGGTTCATGGGGAGTTTCGGTGGAGAAAAGAAAGATTACCCGCTTCAATAGGTTGGCACTGGCATCAGTTCCTGCTCTCATGCAGACGAAATCGTATCTTGCCAGTCCTGAGGGAACCTAACCTAGGTCTAGAGGGCTATGGCTCACACGAGGAGCGCAATTTTTTGAAATTGCGTTCAAAAAATACCGCAAGAATGATTCAGCAGCTGAAGACAGAAGAGGCTCGTTCACGCCACAGAAACAGAAGTTGTTGAGAAAGTATCAGTCTTACAAATTCTCTATAACTTCACTCTTTCCTTACATCTTAACATTATGAGCCATTTGATTGTTAAAATATATTATATTTATAGTTACTGGAAGGAAGCACAGTCTCATCCCATTGATTCACCATCAACTGTTAGGCTAGGCCTGCCTGCTGCCGCATTGACCGCCACAGTGGCAGCGTTAGAAGAAAATCATCCATTTAGAGCCTCTTCCATCAGGATTAAAGTTGGAGGTTGCGTTTGGTGTGACAAAGCGGCCATGAGGGGGGGGGGGGGTCCAAGGTTTAATCAGTGGGATGCCCGGTGGGTTGTAGAGGGGGAAGTGGGTTTGAAGGAAGGACCGTGTGACGTATTACCTTGCCCTCTGTAATTGGGTTAGGAACCTTTGTTAATCGTCACAGCGGCCTCTACCTTCCCTCTAATGCCTCTCCGTGCCTCTCGGTATAATTGCTTCCAGAAATGGCTCGGACTACCGGAGGGTTCGGGCTCTTCCTTTGGTGCCAAAGAAAATCCAAGTCGACCGCGAACAAAGATATAAAAAGCGAGCAAAAGAGCGCTTTTATACAAAAAGAACGATTCAGAAACCCAGAAAAAAGAATCCCATCAGTGAATACCCTTTACGGTTCTTTATGAAAATGACTTCTGCTTTGCATATAATACAATCATGTTGAGGAGCCCCTCTTCAACGTATCCCTTGAAGGAGATCCTCCTGCCGCAATCTCCACCATACATTCAACGTTCCTTGATATCAGTCAGGAGGGTTATAATACCTGCTCTCTTTTTCAATTACACGAGGAGCCTCAGTCAATGTCAACGCGGCATTCTTTTTTTCAAATATAATTACTTCCACTCTTTCATACTTGAGGTGGTTCGAAACTGGCGCTCGAGCGGATGATGTTCTTTGATTAAAAACGCGGCTGAGCGACTCTTCCACATTGATACAGTTGAGATGGTTCAACGGGATCGTGAGGTCTTTAGTATTTGCTCACCCGTTTAGTAGGAAATTCGCATTAGTGAATTTACTATCAAGGAGGCGTACTGCACAACTTGGTGGGCGGTATGAAGAAAAGTAGTTGATGGGTAGAATTCCTCGTCCACCAACCAGAGGCGATAATGACGAATGGCGAAAGATGAAAGACACAATCCAAACTTGAGCTATATGACGCAGGATATTCCGGCACATTTACAGTGGACAATTGCGGAAACAGAGTGTTTAGAACCAGCATGCTGTCCACTGCCGACACCCTCCATGATCTTCCACGTTCTTGGTCTGCCATACTTTTCCAAGACATCCATAACCTCGGAAAAAACCGTATTTCTCTAATCGATATTCTACTCCCCGCTGAGGCATTTTGGGACATTTTAAGGTCGGCCCCTTGACACAGATAAGAATAACATACTTAACTCCCAGACGCTTCTGATTCTCCTAACTACATATATGCTTCCAAGAAATCTTTACAGTCGTCCTGATGTCAGCATAGTCAATTCCCGGCCAGAACGACAAAAACATATTCTATTGCTCAGGGTAACAATGGAGAGGATCTAGCCTTTTTTAACGCCTTTAGTGAGCCACAATCACCGGAACATCCGAATTTTGAAGGAAAGAAAAATTGGAAGGAATCCTCAAGGTGGTTCATGAGGTCCAAATGGGAATTTTCACAGCACTAAATATCTTAGCAATACCCGGATTCTACTGGTATGAATAATCGCTGCAGATGTACGCCACCACGTCATTTTCCTCATACTAACACTTCCCCAGTCACTTCTTGCTGTCAGATCTCGTGGGCAGGAAAATCTTATGGGACCGTGGACAAACGAAGTAAATAAATGAACTGGGTCGAAACCGAGCGAGCCGCACAGTCTCGCCGAGTTTCATCCCGCGGTTTCTCTTCCTTTGGAGTGGTTCTAATCAAATTAGTTTCCAACTGTGGGTGAGGACGCATGATGGGGTGGAGCAGTTCCCACAACAAACTCAACTCGCAACGTACAACTGGATTAACTTTGGTAAAAGGAAATAAATGAAAAACTCGTAACAGGAGAAACTCGATACACGGAGGACTCTTCCATGGCAGTATTATGTAATTGAAACTGAATTCATCCTGCGATTTAAAACATGAAGACCTCCTTTATTACCCAGGAATGAATCGATTATGTCAAGATTAATCGACTACACCGACATTTTCCACATGAATATATCGTTGCAAATCGTTGCTGAACTCTTCGCCATTGAAAACCTACAGCTTTTCTCGGTTTGTTTTAATTTAGATGACCATCCAGTTTACATAAAACTGCATTTTAGACAATCTTAAGGACCCAGAAACATTACCAGCACGTCCAGCGATCATTGGAAGAGAATTCATGAAATCCTACGTTGCTCTATTTCAATGCTACTCCTTCGATTGTTGACCACATTCTGGAGTTTAGCGTTAATGTTCCCATGGGCTTAGTGCGCGTTCATAAACTAAACCAAACTCCCACGGAAAAAAATTGACTCAAATAAAATTTCTGAAAAAAATACGGATTGAATGCATTTCCGGAGGAGGTGGAAAGCAAAATATTTCAAGAGAATTAGGAAATAAATAGTTTATTTTGCGAACAATAAAATTTATATCGATTTCTTGTCGTGTTTTCAGTTTGGAAAGTCGTTTCAAGGAAGAGCAACTGGGAGTTCTTTTTTCTGCTCGGTAAAACAAGGGTTGAAGCACCATGTATTGGTGGTACGTAACAATATAATTAATTATAAGTAGATTCATAGTACGAACTCGGTAAATACAAAAACCATTTGAGAATTAATTTCAGCACTCGGCTACAATCGACAGCTTGCGAACTTTCCGATTCCAACCCATAAAAGTTTACTTCTCCTGTGATCCCTGGATTTGAATTTCCGGAACAGCAGCTAATAAAACTGACGAGCTCGGAGAGAAAATCCTAAGCCGAGCCTTTATTACGGCGATTGTTTATAAATTGACTTTTGAGGCGCGATCGAAAAACGGGCACAAGTTAAGAGGGGAAAAAAGTTCCGAGTTAAAATGCAAATGAAGCAATCAATGCTTCGGATACCAATTTCCTTTTAGCACCTGATTACTGAGAAACTTCACAAAGACATTTATATTCTGCAGGGGCATCCTGCTTATTTTCCTTCGTCCGGGAGATATTTGCCGTCTTTCCGCGATCGCGACCGGAAATATCGGGCGAGAGTCACCTTATTGGAAATTCATCACCCACTGAACAATTTCATCTTTCTCTTTTCCCTGGGACAATTATTCAGTTGGCCTATTCAGGAGATCGTCCCCCTTCGTCAGGTCCTTTAGGGTTTCTTCGAAATGAGATTTCTTTCAGGGAAATTGTATCCAAAGATTGAAATAAAATCGGCACGGAACAGGGAGAAAAGAGAAGAATAGAGAAAAGATCTCTTTTTGGGCAAATCGAATGAAAAACACCGGGTTTGATTCCCTCATTTCTATTGTCTGCTTGGCTGAATGTTTCATCGTGAAACTTAAGTCTCAATAGAGAGACAAATTCTTTCGGGGACGAGCAAAAGAGTTATTTTTCCATTCTGGGCGCCCAAACTGAATTACGGGGGAAATTGAAGAGTTTAATCAAAAGAGAGGAAAAAATGAATTCGTGGGCGAAGATGATGACCTACTTGGAGTAAAAGAAAGATAAGGGGAATCCGAAGGACTATCCTGGAATCCCGCTGAGCCACTATTTAAGTTGAAATTAGTTTTTGAAGAAAATAATCTCTTTATCCGTTTTGGTTTGAAAGATTGAGATAGTAATGGCCGAATTTGGAAACTTTAGCACTACAGCAATACAAAATATAATGTGACATTAAGCGTTATCGATATCAGCGAGAGTGAGGGATGAACACTGTCCTCCGTTGTGTACAGCCCCACATGTCTGGAGCCTCATTCAATTGATGGATTTGGACACACGACACGTTCCAATAACAATATTCGGTCCAGCTCTGTCGAATTGACTGGGAAGTGTACAAAGCAGATGGATACGAGCCTGAAGGCTTCATGAACGACATAGATGGTCATGTCCAGCACGTGGGGATGATACGATAACATCAAGTAGAATAAATTTTTAGAACTATCCTCATTCATCCATGCATATTTTCAGGCGCAGGAGAACAGACAAGTATTGATAAGGGCCTACTTTTATTCAGAAATTCTGCAGATATGTACCCAATTTGCTTTAAAAAAAAAAAAGTCGGAATGTTCGTAAAATTCTCGCTATCTATTAACCGTTCAATTTTTGCGCTGAATTTCGTTATTTCAAAAGGAGTTTTGTTGGAAATTCGTAATTTACACCAAATTTCATTTGTTTAGGCCCAGATTTATTAATGTGCGTTGAGTAGGTTGTGCGACCATTCAATCAAAAATTGAGGAAGAAATTCCACAATTATTCTTTCGGTTAAACCAATAAACTCAGCGTCATTATGAATTCAATACAGGTAGCATAATTTTTGGACATAAATAGATTATTTTCTCTTTTAATAAAAAAATGTCGGTTTGTATTGCGAGGCACAAAACATCCTGTTTTCCGTATTGCGAAATAAGGATTTTCGTGTAGGGAGGTCCATTGACCTGCAGGGAAAATAAAGGGGAACGAATGATTTCCCTATACAGTGCGAACGAAACAATAATCTGATATTCAATTTGTCGATCACGAAAATTTATAATTTTTTGGGTCTACATTCGGCTCACGAAAACCCCCCACGTGGAAAATACGTTGAAACGAGGGGAAAATTTGAATCAGAGCCCCATTAGCGAACTACAAATATTCCCAGTTAAATTTCCGGTCGGTACTTTAAGGAAATCCGGCCAAAGTGGGGGTACTAACGACGTTTCCCCGCCCCTTTTCCTACCGAGAAACTTTCAGGAGACCCTCAAAAGACCGAAGAAAGCCAACAAAATGTACTACAAACCGTGAAGTGGCTTAAAGAAAAAAAAAAACTGAAAACGAAAAACACGAGAAACTTGAATCTAAATACAAAACTGAACTTGAAGCGTGGTTTTTATGAAAAAGTACGCTACGCGACGAGGCAGCAGCGATGTTGCGGCAAGGAACTCTCTGACAAGGTTTATTCTTCGGAGTTCTTTCTCTTTACTTTCAGTCTTCTTTACACTTCTTTCAGAACTAGCTCTGAGACGGAAACAAATTGACTTGGAAAGTGATTCGTGGTTTGAGTCGAAATTTGACATTGTAAAGGAGTTTGAATTGATAGCTCGACTCGTAACTACTTGAGAACCTCAGATTGTACATAATTCAACAGGCCAGAATTTTCTCTGCCTCTTGTTAGGTTATTAGCCTCAAACGGTGATCTCGGCAGCCTTATCAGAACAATACACGCGTAATTATACCGAAACCGGTTTCCTAATGGGCTGAGATTATTATCCAGAAAACATTGATATTAATTGGGATAGCGGTTGAAACGTTCAGGCTCTTGGGTCTTCTTAATCAAAAGCTGTTATTTGTAGAGCAAAATAATAATACCTACAGCATTTTGATCGATAATCCAAGAGTTCATTTACAAACAAACGCCCACCACTACTTTTACCAGTTGGGTTTAATAACCGTGGTGCGTGAGATGCGTTGCTAATAGTGTATTTTTCGGGAGGGATTAATTAAAAACCTACCTAGGCGAAAGAACGTTGATGATGATGGAGGTAATTTTAAAACGCTGAAGCAATTAAAAATAAATATCTCAGCAGACTACCTTGAAGTATCGGAGGGCGGGCAGGGAAAATTCTTAGGAAGCGGAGCCTACTTCAAGCTGAGAAAATTCCACCGTAAAGAATGAGGCCGCGGTGGCCATAAATCAAGCGGGTGTACATCAAAGTTTACAACTTTTTGCTAGGATAAGAAAACGGACGAAAGTTGGGCGCTAATGACTCAAGTTAGCAGTCGCCTGTCCGTTGTTGGTTAGTTAGCGAGTAGTTACTGTCTAGGATGATGGGATGGTGACTGAGGGAGATTGAATAGTGTGCAAGGAATGTGATATTCCTGTTTTAACCGCGGTAGTTGATCAATAAATTGAATGAAGCCTATCAACTGCACGGTCGGCTATAGTTTCTCCTGCGGTCAGTAAGCTGTGATATCCTATTTCCTTCGTACTATATTAGTACTGTATTGGACCAATGATTTGTTTTTGTTGAATACGATTGAATATTTCTTTTAACGATCATTAGTTTCTTGTAGTATTTCAATACGTCTTTATCTTCATACATTCACACTAACGGAATATCTGTTGGTGGAATAGCTTATGTGCCAATTTTCTATTCATCTTCATTTTTTAATGAACAAAATATCGACTAAAAAATTATCATTATTTTATGAGTGAACATTATTTCTAAAAATTTGGTTCGGAGAATTAAAATGACTCAATTTAAACCCCACGATTCAGCCTATGGTCAACTCATCGCTGACGGCAGGGTTGCTCATGAGCGGTCACCCATCCAAGTAACATCCACTCCCTTTGCCGCAAAACTTCAAATGTCCTTGCAGTGAGGAGTACCAAAGAGAAAACTGATATGATTCAGTTGGTCTGCCTAAAGATCTAGTGGAATCCTCAGGTACTCGTTAGAGGAATCTAAGTTTCGAGTGGAACCAACAATGTGATTCAGGGCGGTGACTAATGGGCATTTCGAAATCACTTGAGAAGCTTTAATGGGATGAGTTGGATGTGCCGAGAAGCGCAAAGCGGCCCTTAATTCGAAGACCCCGTGCGAGAACCAACACTCGAGACCTCTCGCGTGAAACTTGATTAATAGTCAGTCGAAAGATGAGGTTAGGTTGAATATCGACGAGAATGAATGCCACATAACGAACCACCGATTTTGTTCACTTCAGCCGTCATATCAGTCTGAACAGAAGCTCGAGACGTTATACAATCCTTTCTGTCGATCCCAGGTGCTAGGTGTTCTGCCAAGTTTCGAGGATTTCCTTAGCAATTAGAGCCTGGATCACGTCCTCCCTCCAGACACTGTCACTGCAGTGCATTCACCTATCCCAAGGGCTTTCCACCTTCAATTAATCAAACTCCCAGTTCCCTTTCTCTAATGATTAATACTCGGTTGATTTATTGTTCTCGCCTTTTTGCCGCCAGCTGCCACAGTCGCGGAGTTTGAAGAACTTACTTGTGTTCTACAATGTCCGCAAAATTAGGAAGGACAACTTCGAAAACGAATCAAACATCAACGTTTTCTCAAGGTATACATAGACGATTTTCTCTGAACAAAGGAACATTCTTTTTATTTTATTCCTCGGAAAGTATATTTGGGGGGAATTTTGTAGTAAGTAATGCGAAGTACGAGATTCAAAAATATTGAAATACACGTTCAGAGTTAGTTATAGATTCTCATTTATATCAATTTCACTCACGATTACAATTATTTTACTTGGATAACTCCAACATTAAAAAGTTATTTTGATAGTTTTCGGTCTATCATTCATTGAATAATCAACCGATGTATTCAGGTCAAAGGTTGGCCCAAACTTACGTCTAGCCTAACCGTTCAACAGTGTGCGAGCTTTCCATCAAGTATTGCGACTTTCTGCCTAAAATGGTAGTTGGAGGGAATGCCTCTTTATAGATCGGAAAGTAATTCATGAAACCAAGCGACACAACAGCAGCTTGAAATGAACTAGTTTGACACTTCACTTCTTGATTTCAACCATGTACTAAAAAATGTTGTTCAAGGAGTTTTTTTAGGGAGGCAGTTAACAGACGATTGAGTCTTCTCCTATCGGATATGGTGGCTCTGACCTTTTCATCCTAGTTGTTCGAGTTTGTCTCGCCGTTTAACACCCCCTCTCTCCAACCCATCCCCACATCACAGAATAATCTCCAGAATGACTCAGTGGATTGACCTATCAGAAATAACGAATTAAGACCTCTTCTTCCCCTCATCGGGTATTTCATGATGACCAGCGCTATCGAGGGTCGGTATTAGTCGGAATTAACCCTTCTTCCAATTTAACCGACATAAATATCGGTCCTGGTCTCCTTTGACATCCTTTCATAAGGTCGTGCATCTTCCTTAGTCGGCCTCTAGATGATTATAAATTACGTGCTTATGAAGCTCTTGAAAAACCTCTTGAAATAATGGTTGACCATTTGTCTGAATCCAGAAGGCCGTACATCGTGTTATTGTGTGAGGACTATTAAGAGAGATATATGGAGTAAGGTAACTTGAGAGCTGCTCCATGTTTTCGTATCACTCTCGATTGCACTGTTATAAAGACAACTTCGTAGATTAATATAGGAAAAGCCGAAATGGCAAGAGCCATAGCCGTTGTTTAATATGACTTCAATGGAACAACCATTTCTTTCATGGCGACTCCTAATAACATGAAATCACAAAGAGCCCAGTTCACGGCAAGACACTCACAAACCCCTTCGAGCGGTTGCTTCAAACAGAAGGCAATCTCAGGAAACCCCCAAACCCAAACTGACTCGTATTAAATTCTACCATTGTTGGGTCCCCTCTCCCTCCACGACGACGATTTGAAAGGGGTCTAACCAGAACTAACGCCAGCTCCCTGCCGAAAACCACAAACCGAATCGCTACCATCTAATTATGGAAGGGAAATTCACAAAACAAACAGTGCGAGTGTTTTTGTATAATTAATCAGGTTCGTTATAATGTTAATCAGCAGACTAAACGGAGCAACCGAAGCGATAAACGGTGAAATTAAATTGAAATTTTATTCCCTTTAATGAAAAGGACACTATTTTAGCTTCAATCATTATCAAATCACTGTATGCAGGTACATTGAGGTTAAAGAATTTTTCGCATTCAAACTATGCAGGTAATTGATTGAAACTATGAAAATTGGTTTGATTTATTGTATTGCATTCAATGTGAGTCGAGTTATTATTATTATTAATTACTTCAATTAATCAAAAATGGAATGATAATAATTAAAAAAAGAGTTCGTTAGCTAGTTTGAATTCCTAAAGAGTAATTACCCTCTAATTGGCTCGTCTATTAAATTATGTTAGAATGAATGGCTGATTGATAATAAGAGTGATAGCGTCTAAAGAATTTAAATTCATGGTCATTTTTCGAGGGTCATTGATGCAGATTCTAGAAGCTTAGTCTCCCCAGGGTTCGCATAGAAAATATTTGAACGTGCATTTTGTCGAAGATGACGGATATTACGACTTTACGCACGTAAAGTAAGGTAAGCGGTTAATATTGAATCTTCAGGATAAGCCACCCCCGAAATATCTGTATTTTCCCGGGTTATGCCAGAATATGGGACATGCTAGAGGCGGCAGATGTCCGTTGAGCGGTCGATGCCTTAATCACCACTACAAAGGGAGCGGGTTGAAGAGGGCCCTCAAGAAAGTTTCCCCCAACGCTGCCACCAAGAATTCCAAGTGGCTAAGGTGAATCCCAGCGATAATGGCACAATGTAACTATTCGGCGGAACCGTCCAGGGGGTGCATCTGCGTAATCAAATTCCGTTCACATGAGATTTTCTAGCGGGATTCCGTTCGGATTTAATCTCGTTCTTGTCGACGACAAATGGAGGGAAGAGGCTAACCTCCCCTATGACGTCTTCGGAGGGACAAACCCCTCCTGGAGAATCAATCTCTCGAACCACCCTCGTACTTACCATTGTGTGCAGATATCTCCTCACATAGACCGCTTCCCCAAGACCAAGGAAATCCTTAACGCCGACAAACCGCTCCATGCCCTTCGTTCTTCCCCGTTTCTTATTCTTCTTCTACTGTTTTGGACGGAATCTGCCCAGTTTTGGCTCTCCCTTTTTCCTGTTGTCGATCATAAGCGGCCATCTCGGGAGTGCACAATGGCCACTACCCCCAGGACGCTCACACATAAGCGCATTTGTCCAGATCAGCCTTCTGCAATACTATAAAAGGGCGTTTCCCCCGAAAGATTGTACTGGTCGATAGGAAAAACGCCGCGCTTACGTGATTCTGGGAAATGGAATAACTTTGAAGATGAAACGGTTTTTATCTGATCAATAGCTTCATATCAAGACGTACGAAAAGTTCCTAGACGACTACCAGTGTGCGGAAACAAGGCCGAGATTGAAAATATTAATAATACCTTAAAACTTATTGCCTTTAACATCGCGTTCAAGGCTCAATTACTCAAGAGATAAGTCAGATTGTAATGATCTGGATTTCCTGGACAATTTACAAAAAAAAAAAAAAAAAATATTTGAACAGAAAATGTGGGCAGTCTATTTCAGATCAAGCACACCAGTTTCAGATGAAATGATTCATATCGGTAATCCAATATAGGCTATTATTGTGAGTACGGCAATTCATACGTAGAAGTCGTCTTCCCCTTCTTTTATCAGCAAAACATAAATAATCCGTACAGTTTTTTTTTTTTTAATAAATTACTTTTTCAGTAAACTCTTCATAGTGAAAAGGGATAGCACTTCCGTTATAAAAACGACAGAAGAATTCGCGTTTGCGGGGAGTCATCTGGCAATGCGGATGGCAACGTTATTTATGATTAAGGACGGAAGCCTCAGAACCAAAAGGGGGTTTAAAATTGAGCTCGTAAATATGCATTTAGGCGGAAAACTGAAAGGGAAGAAGGGAGGGCTCAGGTGCTAATTTTTGGTCCGGGGAACGACGGAAGGAGGGTTCAGATGGGCCCAGTCCGTATTAAGTCCGCGTATTACACACGAAACAGAAAACGTAACGAACCGGACAAATGCCCTTGTTGTCTTCAGATGGGACCCTGAAACCTTTCTCGTTCCCCCACTGTCCCTTATATACCAGGCGAACTCATCCCGAGAGACGGGCAAGAGGCAACGGGAATCAAGGCTTACGAGGTGGTTTGGATTAGCCCAGGTCCAGTTCCCTTCAATTAGTGTGGTTCCGGTTATTGAGCCGAGTAATTTCAGCTCGAGTCGGGAATATCCGAGAAGGTTTAAATGATTGAATTGAAAAGACTCATCAAAATTGCTGGTGGTAGAAAAGAAGGGACTTTTACGTTAAACAAAATCATGATCACGAGATTACTATGAAAGTATTGATGCTTTGCGTGTCAACGATTGTTCGCTGAAATAAAGAAAACCTACCTACTTTGTTCTTTGTGCTAGTCAAACATTGGAAAAAAGAGGAACTTCAACTTCGCAAGATCGTCATAATATACCTAACGATTGCTATATTTGAAAATTATCAAGTACCACTTGATACTTATGGTTTGTTATTCCAATTGGACAATCAACCTATGTTTTCATGCAAAAAGCAATGCAATTTCGTGCAATCTCTCCAATTTGCCCCCAAAAAAAATTTCAGGGCATTTCAAGGTGTCCTAGATCAAAATAAGCAAATATCCGTCCGCCGTCTACGCCGATTTAGTAGCAGAAAAATTTCTAAAAACTGAAATTTTGTTCAGGGACGCCGAAAAATGGTTTTACGAGATTTTCGGCGATTTAGGCGTGTGGGGTATCATTTTTTACTAAATTTTGGACGCTTATTCCAATGAGACTGGTCCCGGAACGATTGGCGCCCACCGAAAGAGGTTATGAGTCAAAATGGGTATCTAGCTCCCATTTCAATGATGAGTTTTCGAGATTTTTGGTACCTAGGCGTGTGAAGTACCACCAAATTTTGTACGCTGAATCGATAGGAATGAGTTTCCTTGCTCCTGGCCCAAGGAATAACCAACCTCTGTAAAAGAGTTAGCAGCGTTTTTTCTTGCCTGATCCCGTAAAACGCGTTTTATATGGTAGCAAAAACTATTTCTCATTTTACCAAAAATACTGATATTTTCTAAATCATTTTTTCTTTCACTTACTCGAATTTGTAACTGTGCAAATTTCCCCTAAGATTTGTAATACATAATAAAATATTTTTGAATAAAATTTCCCTTTTTTTTCTCTAAGCTGTTGGGGTAGTTTATTGGATAACCAAATTAATTATGGTCGACAATAATTGTCGATCCCAAATTGTGTTCATGAGGCCCTAATTTCAGCAGTCTGTGGCCAGAGATCCCCCACACGAGACAGCTTTAACAAAAAAAAAAAACTTACCTTACTGTCAGACCAAAAACGATAAATAGTGGAAGCGTAACTCACCTGAAAAGAAAACGCACGATCAATAACGTTGTAAATATTAGGTACCCTAAACAAGGAAACTCAGTTGGTGATTGTTTAGAAGTGACGTGAAAAGTAGTATTTTGGGGAGAGGACTTGAAGATCAACCAAGAGATGTTTGTACCCCCGATTGCGCATACGATTTCATTACATCAGCCAAATTTACGACCACGAAAATTTACGATTCCACGCTCTTGGTCTTCAACCCTCTTCGAGGCAATAAACGTTCCAGAAGGATCGCAGTGCCGAAAGTAACGATCCAACGCCGAGAAGGTTTTCCTTATATCACTATTTGATGAAGAGAAGGAGGGGGTGAATCACCTGCCTTTTCCTTTCTTAATACCCTGAGTCGGCGGAGGGGAATTTTCTCCACGCGCGGGGGACGTGATTATGTTTGTCAAACACGTTTAACACGCGATCATTGGAGCCTATAACGAGCGGCAATAACCAGGAACGCTTCTACTTGGGGATTCTCAAGTCGATAAGTTTGAATCATCCGTCGATAATCGACACATCGACCAAGGCAATTCCTCAACGATTGACCAGAAATAAATAATGGGCTCATACGTAGACTTGAGGAAATTATTAGGAAAAAAAAAAAAAAACTTGAACCCTTAAACAAGTGATAGCCAATCCGTTCTTCATGTTTTCGCAATCAAGACTCGCAAACGATTCCAGAAATGTTGATGCTTATCGTCGATAATAATGTATTTTTCAAGTAACTTTTCTTGAATGAGGTACTTTTGCGTTTAACTTGACTCTTCGGGCAGCTCGATGATGACACTCACATTACTCTAACACGCTCTGTACAATTAACATAAAAGTATCTACTTAAGTATTTATTGAAAATTACACGTCTGCAAGAATAGAGCTATCATGTATACGACAAAATCTTGTTCGAATCCCGTTTCTTCCGCGTCATTACCAATCGCGTGACGGTAATCGGGATCTGGTCGCTCTCAATTAGTTAGACGTACTATAACTTTCCTGCATGGAGCGTCTACGAACGCAAAACCCATCATGCATCTTTGATGTCATACCTCGGGCTCCGAGAGTCATACAGGCGCCCGAAGGCTTAATATTTCATAAGACGAAGCAGTCAAAGTTGGTTTTAGGGGCGTAAAAGACCGTCGGGAGAACGACGTTTAATGACCCGCAGCAACGGAAAATAATTCAAGATACGACACAGAGAGAAGGGAGCTGAAGAACTGGAGGGTTTTCTCCTTTAAGGCTTCGTACCAGTTCCTCTCTAAAAATCTAATGAAAAGTAACGGGATATTAAATGCACCGAAGGAGCAAGCCTGAGAAATACGATTTAGATAGGACAAACCATAGTTTATCGTTACCTCTCTGACAGAATAAGTTGACCAATGGTTGTCTTTTTCTGAAGTCTTGCTATTTATTCACTCACTCACTGTCAGAGTTTTCAGCAAAAAGGAGGATTCGTTTTGGCAAAAAAGTGATTTTTGAAAGAATGGTTACAGAATCTGCCTAGAAAAGTTACGCTATTGAGTTTTAAAGGACCTGTAAAAAGTTAATAAGATATAAAGACAAATCAGTGCAAATTTTCTGTAGAGCTCCATATGGTGGATTAATGACTAATACAGTGAGTGTCATTTAACTGATATCCCGTCCAAGCAGGAATACCTGCAGCACATACAGACTACGGACACAAATTTCAACCTTCCGTGTGCTAACCTAATCTAGCCCTTCAAGGCAATTTAATTTTCATGTGGCCAGAGTATTCCTCCAAACATTTTAGTCTTGATATTATAAATTAGCCACTTTACTGTGCCCAGTTCTTTTACATAGGGAAGGAATATGGTTAACATTCTTACGTGAGTTGCCTTTATTTCTCGTGTACCCGAAGTAGGAATGTGAAGCCTACCGTTACGCTCGAGGTTCACGTATAATACGCGGTAATTGTACGCATTCTTTTGTGGTTCACGGCAAGACAGAACCTTGTTTTCTAGGCTTCTACCAATTTTCTCCCCCGAAAAAAAGGAAGAGGGAAGGCGTAAAAAGTTAGCGTTTGCCCTTTCTCTCTACGTGCTTCGACTTCCAACTATGGGAAAAAAGGCAGCTCTTTATTTAGCTCCGGTAACATTTCGTTGTGGCATGTGTTACCGAAATTACCTGGGGAGGACTGCGCAGCCAGGCTTATCGAGGATCTTGATACCGATAGGCTGTGGGCACATCCCGGAAACGAAACACGGATAGACGCACAAAAAAGTCGGGTTCTCACTGTGACGATTATTAGATGAGGGTGAAGACGAAGAGGTTCAAAAGTACGTGTACTTTACAAATTGACTGTCCTTGTGGGTCATGCCGTTCAGCAAAAGTTGGTTGGGCCGATAGCCGCATCTTTGTCTTCCTGAAGAGCTCGAATGGCAAGTGGTCTAACATATTTTGGCCATGGAATCCTTAAACCAATGGCTACAGATAGAAAAAGTGCCGTAGCATCCCGGAAATGTTTTTGAAGTGTCCCAATGAGCCTCCCTTGTTGCCACATCAGCGACATCCGCGGAGTCGGAAAAGTCAATTTCAAGATTGGGCCTCACAAAGTCGAGGATGGCATCGTAACTTTACTATTTTTCGTTTTGACTCTCGGGTCATGCAATTCAGTATAGCATTGTAAAGCCATTAATATGTATCTTAGTGCTTCTTGATTGCTTCAAATACCAAGTGGGCTAACAGACTTTGGCCTTTGGGGAAATGGATTCCGGAAATGCTTTTGTACATGGCCTATGTTATAGAAGACTAGGGAATGATCGTGAGCTTGATGAAGAGAGCTTCTTCGACGGGATAACCTTGGTGAACCCATGACTGCACTCTAGCGGCTAGCAAACCAAGAAGGCTCTGTAATGAGTCAAAAATCTTCATTTTGACCGATTTGGAAAAGTCAATCTCAATGTTTTGGCCATGCAAGATTGGATACATTGCACGATGGATGGTTAACAGCTGGGATCTAAATATTAGTATTTTAACATAATTTTCCAAATATACCCCCATTCAGTGTTTTTCAGCGGTCAAACCCTCCATTCGCAAAAGCATTTTTTTGTTGAGCCGAAGATTGGGTCTTCTTCTAGGGCAGTTTAAAGAAGACAACAACACCAACAACGGTCTCTGATCATTGTCCGGATTCTCATAACTCTAATGGAAATCTGAAGCGAGAGTGGGGGAAATCGTAGCATCTAACTCCGAGAGGAACAAAGACGTGAAATGAAAAATCCCTTTCATCCTCCCCAGTGACAAAAAGTCCATTATCGGGTGGTGTTCCTATTGTAGGCAGTCGTCGGGTTTTGATGTTCTCATTCGGACGATGTCATCAGCACGCGTCTTCATTGTCGCCCTCCTTTTTCTCCAGTTTCGGAGTCAGCAGAGAGAAGGAAAGATCATGGCAGGATGGCTCCCTTTGAATCGAAACCTTCTATGTGTCTTTTTCTCTTGTCGCCGTTGTTTTTTCTTCGGCTCGAACCGCCCCCAGCCCTTTTTCCGGAGCCACCTTAGCTCCAACTCTCTCCCCCTGCAGCACTTTTACTGATTGTTACACGCTGGTCTCATTGTTGTCAGCTGCAGCATCACAGACTGGAAAACCATTGAGATCATGCCGGTAATTATACTGGCCTCAGTTCCCTCTCTCGGTCGTAGTACTAGCGATATATATAGCCGTGTCATCAGGAGAATGACTTTGTCTTGACGAGTTTTTTCCGCACTTTTGTCCCTCGTCGAGGGAAAGAAAAGCCTTGTTTTCCTAGCGTTTTGTTCGCAGAGATTCGAACTTGATGACTTACTTTGCCAACCCTTGAGAGGCTCAGATGCCATCGTTGTTTGTTCAACTTGTCGAATGAAGTTGTTTGAGTTGAAGATCTTTGACTTTCTTCCAACTTTGCCGCGTAATGGGTTGGTTTCAGATAGATTTAATGACGAACCAAGTCGCCCTCTATTGTTCCTTATCTTATTCATCTAAGCCCCCTCTCACCGCTTGTTATTGACCGCTCCAACTGTAATAGAGTAGGTACGCACCTCAAAAGAAGACTGTAACCTCAAAAACACTCGACGCTCTCGCGTAACCTTGAATTCGTTGTTACCTACAAAAGGTTCATCCGCACATGATTATCTTCCCGTAATGTTATGCCAGTGACATTAATATTCCGCACGCGTTGTATAATTGTTCGGAATTGGATAAATGTACCTTAGTTATGTGTGGTAATCTATGCAATGTGGATCCCACCTCCCATTCAAAAGAGGGAATTAGTGATGAATATTCATTCCTAATGAATGTGAAATTTCTCCCGGTGGAGTTATGGTCATATGAGGTACCTTAAAGGGAAAGTACAATACAATGTATTCATAATAGTATTGCAATTGCATCAATGGAAATACTTTTGAAGCGCGTTAATCACAAAGATTTTGATTTTCTTGCCCGTAAGATCATTATCAGGAATTAAAGGCCACTGAGCAAAAACTGAAATAAAAGAGTTAGGAAAAACTATTGTTTCTTTATTCGATTATTAATTTCCATTAAAATGATTATCCCGAATAATTAATTTCCATGTTCATCAATTCAATTCGACTTCAAAGAAGGGTTCATCAGCAATCTTTATCAGCAGATAACCCTTTGTAGGTGTTTGGAGTCAAAACGCGACCTCAACCCGTCTGACCAGATACTACGTATGGTTTCAGATGGCATGATTTTTTTTTTTTTTTTTTTTTTTTTAATGGCAAAATATCTAGTTGGTACCCCTGTCAGTACACGTGGATAAATTGAAACTCCACCCGTTACAGGAATAAAATTGCTTCGGAGGAAGCTTGCAATACAGTAAAAATAATATCAACGAGGACAACACTGGTAAAAGCAATTCACCGGAAGAGCCCTTTTCAAACTTCTTGACACCCGCAGATATTTTTTTCCATTTCACGGGAGAATCCCCTGCCGAGCATGAGAAAACGTGGGGCGTAAATATTAATTTCCAGCCGACGTGAAATATTTATCAGACAAGCTTTCCGACAAGGCGTCTTCTTGCACTTGTCCCCAAGTGCAGTCAAACAAAGAAAAAGCAATAAATGACAAGAAACCATGAGACGTTTGTCGGGAGAGGGATGCGCCGCAGAAGGGTCCTACAGAAAGTTGTCTGGCTGTCAGAGATAATTTGCAACGTCAGACTTTTGCCAAGGGTGTGCGTGAAGGGGGCTGAGCTCACTGATTATCGCTCAGACTTCCGCTCTAATCAAGGGCTCGTGCCTCTCCGCGAAGATCTTTGTCATCTCTTCCGAATGTGGGAGACAAAGGGTACGGCACCCTCTCATTCACCTACTCTCTCTAGAAAAGGGAAAACTCTTTGGGTGAAGAACTTTTTGACCACAATGGAGCACTCGAGGATCCCGAACTGAAAGGGGCCCCAGATGCTCGGCCGACCTGATATTACCGCAGACCCGATATTAAAACTCCTGATTGCGAGTTCGGAGATTGCCTAACCGGAAAGAATAGGCTTTTCGAGATCCCGGGTGGGTGGTGGGTGCGAGGGTGCTTCCGCGAACAATCTGCCATAATCAAAACAGCCTCAGGCGGGAGGAAAGTCCATTGTGGGCTCTTTCCGCCACTTTTCGATGAGCGGAGTATTCAGATGATAGAAATCAGTTGCCAACGGGGTCCTTTTAACCAACAATCGGAGCGTACTGAAGATGAGCAGGGAAAGAAGAGGATTAGACCGCTTCAATGGAGTAAGAAAACTTTTTCCATCAATGTTTCTCCCGCCAAGTTATTCTCTTCCTTCCGCGGATGAATGTTTTCAATGATCATTTCCAGAGTTGTATTGAAGAGCGATTCCTATTCCCGGTCGTGTCTACAAATTAAAACTTCTACAAGGCGCGGGTACAATGCTCATCGCTCCCGAGGTGAAGCAGAACGAAACTCTATCGGCTTTCACCTACCCGATGATTGAGCGCAATCAATCAACAAACTGTACCACTTTCAAGAATCTTCAACAGTTTCCGATCGGGAAAACAAAACTCTTTGTCACAAACACTTTCTCAACTTTTGAAATACAATGGAAAGCAGATTGAAAATTTCCCTAATAAAAATTTGGACTTCGCCATACATTTTTTTTTTTTTTTGAGAGAGAGAGAGAGAGAATTAGTAATTTTTTATAACTTTTACGAACAATTTATTACAGTACATAGTCCAAGAAGGAGACTAGGCGTCAAAAATGGTGATTGAGAGAGTTGTTTTCCACCCGTAAATGCGGCGACACCCACTGAGGAGTGACCTTTTTCTCTAAAAAATGCGAGTTTTCTGTGTCCCAGTTTACACTTCAATCCGCAACCTTACCACCAGACCTCAAACAGAGGACAATGATAATTCATACTACTCGCCCTCTTACCATCAGGTATATTTTTGTTAAGGCGATAGGTACATTGCACATATCACTCAAATCTCAAGACTATAGTAGGAAGGGTTGGAACTCTTTCTAAATATTTTCAACACTGAGGAAATAATGATAATTCAAATAAAGTCAGAAAACAAGCCGTTTCTATCTTTCCAAACACGTTTTATGCTACACTATAAAGAGTTTCAAACTGTCCTTCGAACATTTTGAAGTTATGAAACTGGCGAGTGAACTGACTAAATCCCTTTCAGACGGAGCTAAACTCTTGTAATTCCCCAGGCTCCATCGAAGGATTAAGGAAGTAAGCGCCAACGTGGAAGGTATAAAGTTAAAGCGCCCTACCCTGGTATAGCGGAAAAAAGGAGGAAGAGGTTATAACATTTTACTTTCAACGTTCAAGCGCTTCGGGATAATCGAATCCTCCGATCCCTCTCCCATCTCAAAACAATTAGCCAGTCAACTCATTACCCCAAATACTTCATCTCGTTAGTGCAGCCAGGCTGAGGAGGACAAGCCGAGTATCAACACAAGAAGATAGGTTACATATACACAGCATATAAATTCCAATCGGAGTATTTTGAACAGCTCTCCCTTCGTCGGCTCATTTCCGGTACCAATCCTCTCGTTTTTCATCGCCATATTTTCTCTCTGCCCGGTCGGGCCCTTTGTCACCCCGTGGCGGTCGCAGTGTGGGGTAAACAAGACCATGAAGACTTCCAGTCCCAAGTAATTCCGTGCTGGGGCGGGGCTCCGACTGTCTAATAATCGAGAATGTACAGTCCTGGAGGGTCTTCGTATTCTGATTACAGGGGAAGGTTTCGACCCGAGATGATTGTGTGCTTAGAAAAAAGAACCCTCTGGTTCGACTCGAATAAGAGGGAACTCCTTCATTCGAAGAGCTGGAATGTTTTGTGGTTTGCGTTTGAATATTGCTCTTCTTTACCCTCAACTAAAACGTACTTTGGCTTTCAAGAGTTCTCATTGGAACCAAAAATAAATTTGGAAATGATTCGACTGAAAATGAATTAAACAAAGAGAACATTAGGAGGTCAACAAGACGGACCATAAGTACCGTGTTTCTCACCAACCGCTCAGAATTAGAACGATTAGTCCAAGATGGGTTATGAAAAGCGATTAAATAAAAGGGTTTTCTGAAGCAGATGATCTAATCTGTACATAATAACGCCCATCCGATATTATCTACAGGAGAAACCTAACAAAGGGTCGCCGGTGTTTGATACTCAAAAAACCTGTCCAATTTTTTCACAGGGGTTGGTTATTCATCGGACCAGGAAAAAATGGGGGAAAACAGTGAATTTGAAAAACTCCCGCACCCATTCCAATCGATTCAGCGTCCGAAACATAGTGAAAAATTATACTCCACACGCCTAGATCGCCAAAATTCACGAAAATCCATTATGACCCCTACCCCTCACCAAATTTGATACGATTGGGTTGAAAAGTTTCGAGGGCCAACTAGAGCCAGAAACGGGTCCCTGACCAAAATTTCAGATATTTAGAAAATTTACTGTTATTGATATAATATATATCAATATTATTGAAAACGTCAGGCACGGCAGACATGTACTCTCTTATCTTCACACATTGACACGCCCAGAAAAAACTTTTGGGGTTAATCGAAGAAGGTCTGAGGTTATGAGGTTTCAAGTTCTACAGAATTCGTCGGATCTTTTAGAGATCCTGTTATCCAGCAGATTGTGAAGACAGTCAAAAGCGTTCATAATAACCCAAAGCAATAACAATTTTTTTTTTTTTTTTTAACTTTAATTTTTTTGGTTGGTTATTCCTTTGTTTTCATGATAATGGTCAACCTCTCCGATTCGGCTCAAAATTTTTTTCTGGACGTTTCATGATGTCCTGATCAAAAAAGGTCAATGTCCGTCCGCCGTCCGCCGTACGCCGTACGCCGTCCATTGTCCACGCCGTTTTTGGTAGTAGAAAATGTTCTAAAAATCTGAAATTTGGGTCAGGGGTCTGTTCCCAGCCGAGATGGGTCCTCGAAACTTTTCAGCCCGATCGGACCAAATTTGGAGGGGGTAGGGGTCAAAATGTGTTTTTTGAAAAATGGATTTTCGAGATTTTGGGTGATTTAGGCGAGTGGGGTGTCATTTTCCACTAAATTTTGGACGCTGAATCCAATAAAATGGGTCCCAGAACAATTGGCACCCACTGGAAGAAGTAATGGGTCAAGTTGGGTATTTATTGGGTACACCCATCTTGAATATGTGTTTTCGGGATTTCTGCTACCTAGGCGAGTAGGGTGTCATTTTCCACTAAATTTTGAACGCTGAATCCAATAAAATGGGTCCCAGAACAATTGGCACCCACTGGAAGAAGTAATGGGTCAAATTGGGTATTTATTACCCAATTTGATTATGTGTTTTCGGGATTTCTGCTACCTAGGCGTGTGGGGTATCATATTCCACTAAATTTTGGACCCTGAATCGATTGGAATGGGTCTGAGACCCGCCACACCCACTGTTTCCCCCATTCGAGGAATAACCAACCCGTGTGTAAGAATTTGCAGATTTTTTAGTTATTTAATTGTAGCTTTTTTCAAAATATATTCATTGTTAATTTATTACTTTCAGTATGGTTAGTTAAGGAAAATTACAATCTATCGGGTATGAGCCATCCGGAGACTTTTAACTAAAGACGTCGACTCCTTATTGCAAAACTTCATAAACTTTCGCCATTATATTTTTTTCTTTCATTTTGTTTATTTTTGAGCGATGCCTTTTCAATGATTTTGTCCTTTGACAGCAGTCTCCTCAGGCCCTGGAAAGTTAATGGTGTCTGCGCTGTCACACTGGATGTAACGGGAGACGCGGAATTGGATGGCTTCCCGACTAATGCTCTTCCTAATAAACTTTTTTTTTTCACAAAGCCAGAGCTTCTTCGCTTTATCCTCTGGGCAGCATCAAAACGCTTGTTAGAAGTGGGGAGGTGGACTTTTTTAAAGAAGGAAATAACTCGGGAGCGTACAATTTTTTTTTTCTGCGACGTAAAGAGGCTTAACTACTGACAATTACTATGGTAATGAGATAGCACTAGGGAATTGCTTGGAAGAAGCGAGGGTTTGCGTGCTACGCCTGCAAGACGTGTCATCTTTTGACGAAGGAGTGGTTCTTTTCAATTGATGAGTCGTCTAACAGCCTAAGGTTAAATATTCGCCTCGTCGACTTGAATGATCATGGTTGCTGCCCTCATTCGATTGTACAAGGCAATAATTCGTGTATATTTTTCTTGTTACCAATTTCAAGTCAGAATCAATCACGATGACCTGTCATGCCGGAGTAGAGGATCATCAGAGCCAAAGGTGGAACTCTCAAGCTGGAAGTTGTCCGCAGTAGAGTGAATACATGGATGCCAAGGATTGTAATAGAATCTACTGCACTTCCTATTTCTAGAACCCGATAACAATGGCAACAGTAAGTTCTCGACGAGGCGTAAAACAGTGCAAAGCACCGCCCATGACACCAACTTCGTATCTCAAGCTCTGACAAGAAAACCCCCGCTCGAAACGGATCAAGTTGTAACCTCCGGCTAGACGCCTTACATCTCCAGATAGAGATAGCCTAATAAAGTTCGACTCTGACGACAATGGAGCTTTGTGTTGGCGGCTGAGAGAATTTCCGCGCATTGAAACGCCGTTGATATATGAACCCGCACGGGAGACAAAACTCGGGATCTAGTTGAGAGCAATTATTGTGACAACTTTATAGGGTCATTCGCAGTCAAATTAAGAATTATACGAGACTTCATTAGCGGGTCTATATAGCCGTTTAATGGCGCTTCAATGCCTCAATTTGCAGGCCGGCTAGACGAGGCGGATCGTTTTGAAATAGACAATTCGTATACCTCGAGAAACGAGGACAGAATGATTACGTCCCGAGTCAGAATTAAATTCCAGAAGCAATTCAGCGAGGAGCCACTGGGGTGACTCCAAGCATGAATTCCTGGGAAAGTACGCACACTTCTAGCTAACAGAAGGGAACCTGCTCTTTTGGAAAATGATGAAAGCTATGAAAGCAAAATTCAGAGGAATCATGATGACTTATTTGGGGTTATCTGCTCCTGTAGAAATACTACAGAAAATATACGGAACTTCATGGATGAGACGAAGCGGAGCCTCTCTTGTCTTCCGTTTGCATCCAGTCTACGAATCATTTACCGGACATGAGACGAAGAACATCAATGTCCGTGATGAGCTATCACGTGGTTTGTGCTAAGTGGAGCGATGGGTAAAACTCGGGGAAAATGAACTGCGCACGAGATAATGAATGATGATTAGGTTGGTGACAAAACCTCTTGAGGTCCAGAAGAAAATTGGCCACCCGTTGGGCAAGTGAAAAATACTCTCAAATTATTCTAGTGAGACTCAACTCCCGAGACTTGATGGAAACACTCGGTAGCTTCTCATGAATATTCTTTTTCTCTCAAGGAAAGTTTTTTTTTTTTTTTTTTTCAAGTGGGCGTCGGCGACCCGGTAGCCAGTTTCAGATGTTGGCTTCTCTCTTCTCAGAGCTAATCGAATTTGTGCCACTTCCCCACGTCAACCCCCGAACTTGAGGTTTCTTAACGCTCCTCATGTGTGTCAGACTGTGAAGAACCGGACTCTTTCGCCATGGACTTCATCGCTATCTGGACATTTATTTACTTGTTCGTTCGCTCGGCGGTTTCGTCATTATTTTTATATTGTAAAGGAAAAAACCCATGAAATCTTCACCCCATAAAATGAAACTCGAATGGGGGAAACAGTGAGTGTGGCGGGTCCCAGACCCATTCCAATCGATTCAGGGTCCAAAATTTAGTGGAATATGATACCCCACACGCCTAGGCACCAGAAATCCTGACACATACAAAATGGGTGGATACATACCCATTTTAACCCATAACTTCTTCCGGTGGGTGCCAATCGTTCTGGGACACACATCATTGAATTCAGCGTCCAAAATTTAGTGGAAAATGATACCCCACACGCCTAGGTAGCAGAAATCCCGAAAACACATAATCAAATTGGGTAATAAATACCCAATTTGACCCGTAACTTCTTCCAGTGGGTGCCAATTGTTCTGAGACCCATTTTATTGGATTCAGCGTCCAAAATTTAGTGGAAAATGACACCCTACTCGCCTAGGTAGCAGAAATCCCGAAACACATATTCAAAAAGAAAAAAAACCTTGAGCGGAATATTTGTATAACTCTATGAAGATAATAAAATGATCGTATTTTCCGGATATAAATTTGTCTACACGCCCGAGACGCCAGTTTAGTAAAAAATGACCATCGAGCAATGATTCAATTCAAGTTCTGCAATTGTGTTACTGTCATAAATACAAGCTTCAAGGAATCTTGACAGATCTCGTTTATTTACGAAATTTAATGCGTGGTGTCAAAAAATCTCACTCATGGTAGTTTAACTGATTCAGAACATCCACTCGGGTTGAGTAGGTAACATCCTCAAAATTATTGACAGAGTAGAAGTCAAATCCAAACTCATTGAAACCAAGAGAGGCATGGGATTCTACGAAGTCATCTCTGAGACGAGGGCACAAAATCATCGCAATTCTGTTTGCATTTGGATGACATCACTCGTAGGTCACCTCCCAAAAAATCTGCTTGCCCTCCTATGTGCGCCTTTTCAAAACCGGTTACTTATGTATTCGAAATTTATCAATGAACGTCTCAAGGTACCATTCATTTTGTGAACTAAAAGTGACTTTCGACCAATATCGAGTTATTTCACCAATTTAGAACTCATAGTACCTATTCTTCTATCACTTTAGAAGACTGAGGAGGCCAATAGAACACTCAATGAGAAGAGGAAGGAGGGGGTACTTACATGCAACGTCCAGCGAGGCGGGTTGACTTCTGATTTGACCGCTCGACGACCAAGCGACGCATTCGCATTTGAATTTGCTGAAATATTCTTCGACGTCATCCCGCGTTATGTTCACCGTGGCCTCAATATTTCGTACACCGGTCTGAGGATCGACAAATTCTTGGTGGCTTGACGACTGCGCCGTTCGCCCGCCATTGCATTTGAAGAAGACCTGTAGAACAAATACGAGGAAAAACGTTATTTGCCTGAATTTCGTAGTAGGAGTTTGATGTAGAAAAATAGCATGACGTTAATCCATGAAGGAAACCGGGACCAAAATTTAAGAATTTTTATAAAATTGTCTACTACCAAAAACGGTGTGGACGGCAGACGGACATTAAATAGGCTAATTTTGCGTATTTCGATCTAGACACCTTGAAACGCCCAGAAACAGTTTTGGGGCATATCGGAGTGGTTGACTTTTTCCATTAAATCATGGGTTGAAGGAATAAGGAACCAAAATGAAAAAAAAATAAAATAAAAAAATACTCACTTGCAGAGCGTGGGCAGCCCGGCAATTGAGAGTGGCTGGTTTGTTTTTGATTATGTAAGCGTCGGTCGGCTCCTCCAAAAAGACCGGGAGTGACTGTGACGCATCATGGACCTCGGAGCTGGGAATCGTTGGCTCGTGAGGGTCCTCGAGATGATAACTCTCATCATCTCCCTCGTCCTCCGCACCTGTAACACCAAGGACATCATTCAAAAATTTGATACAGTTTATGATTAAAATCATCAGAACATGGATAAATAAAGAGCACAGAGCGCAATTAAATGATAGGTGTTAAATTCATGATACAGTAATTTAAAACCAAAAGAGGAAACATTCAAAATGTCCTCGATAAATTCATCCACATCACTTTACATGTGAAACTGAAGAACAGGCCACACAATATGTCTCACGGGTATTGTTTACGAAGCCTCACTGCCTGTTTAATGAGCCCTGAGCTTGTTTTCACTATGATACATGATAAAATTACATTGGCGGCAGCGGGATTCCGCATTATCCGGGATTTCATTGCTCTAAAACCCACTGAATCATCTCAACTTCGCTGCTGAGCTCTCGTGTTTCCAGATTCGTTCCAACGAGGATCGGATTCAAAATGAGGCCTCAGTGGATTATTCCTGATGAGCGTTACATGGGAGTTTGGGCAGCGGCGGAACGTTATTCACTTAGTTAGGAACTCTGGTCATAATGTGGAACTGATTAATGATTGCGTGTTCGGGGAGCATATGGCCAATTGTACATCTCTCTGACAAATCGATTCCTCAGCGCATATGTTGTCTCGAGCACCTTCTGGGACATCGGAGTTTCTACCATTCCCCATTTTGTCTTTGACGGACTAAGGAAACAGAGCCAACTAAGAATATATTGATGGTTTAAACAAAATTAAGGCGCAACTGAAAACTTCATCCGTGCACAATGGCAGATGGTCGTCCGCGACCAGATCGTCCAGTATTGATGGTATTTGTAGACGGGCATATTGTCACTGTGACGAGGAAATACGAACTCACGCGGACTGACAGACACGGAATGACGTCACATGAAAATTAATTTATTATTTTAGAAGCACATTATCCGCTTATTCGCAGGTTCGTATGAGCAACGCTTTGGGTCAAAACACTTTGACTTTATCATGTGATCATTTGAAATGAGATTATAAACTGCATGCGTGCCATGGAAGTCCGTCAAAGTCGGATTAACATTGTTGGAGCAAAGTTTGTTGCAGGGAATCCAGACAGACCACAGGCAATCATCGTGTTCAAAGGGCCGTGGCACGTTAACGCAAGTGGCACTTTTGATTTTGGAGTCACAATCGTCCATTCTAAATAGAAGAATGCTTCCATTTATAAGGTGTGTTCATATTGAAAAATCGGAGTTTAAAACAATATTCCACGGACAGGTTGAGGTAGTGATAAAATACCTCAATTTTTCAAGCAAGCCATCTCGTACGTTCATGTCAGTGGGCCCTAAGTCACAACAACCGCAAAAACCCGGCGCCAACTTGAAGTTTTATCATCCAACGGATCAAAATCTCTGTCGGCTTCCGCTTATACGTTTATTCCGTCTCGTTCCTCCATCGCATGAATTAAACTGTTCTACGTATGGCACGAACAACACACGTGCTGAACGCCTGATCCCTCCGTTATTAAGCCCTTATCATGTTAATGTTTCAGAATAATGAGAACTAACAACTTCCTCAACCGTAAAATGCGTACTTTGCAAGACACAAATAATCTCGTAAAATTATTGACAAAAAGAAAAAAAAATTGCGTTTAAGAGGAAATGTACCGATTTTGAATTTTGATCGATGTTGGGCGCACGACGTAATTTCCTACAATTGAGGTTGTAACTTCTGAGGAAACCCTTTTCCAAAGAGTTGACCTTTCAAGAAAACGCGGAAGCCTCTTAATAAGAATTAGGAGCTCGCTAGCCTTTCCCATAATTAATTCATAAACAACCACTCAGTTCGTGGAGTCGAGTTGAAAACGAAGTTTCCTCCGAGTACAACTTCACCGGCTCTTTTGGGCATATTAAACGTTTTCCTTCAAGTTTCCCGCTTCACCGCCTCGCCCGGTGATCTGGCCCTTTATTATGGGAACTCAGAAGCTTTGTCTTTCGCCTTATGCATCGTAGCTTTTCAAAGTTGGCCGTATTTTGTTTGTAATTACTCAATTATTTATTTAAGCCAATTGACCTGTATACGAGTATTTCAGAAGTAACAGCTCAATTAACGCATTGAAAGTCCTCTTCCGAACTTGACTTAGGACGTCCATGAATTAAACTAAAATGAATAAAATTGTAATTCTCTATAGAGGGAGAGGTAGTCTAGAGATTATTGGGACTACAGACCATATAAATATGTCGGTTGTAGATCAACCATATTTGGCGCCAGAGTTGAAACAAATCTTCATCATTCATCATCTTTCCTCCACTTTCAGCGACAGATAAATTTTTTCTTGACTGTAGAAACCCCCAACATCAAGCAGAGAGTAGAAGGGGATATCGAAAATTTGGAATAACAACTAACGGACATTGGGAGTCACTGTTGTAGTAATCGGCAACACATTCTTAGGCGTTTGATGAGAGTTCTCTCTCGTTCTACGAGTTGCCTTTAAATTGAATGGCCATCGATGGAGATATAGAGGCGCAGAGATGTTTTATAGATCCACGCAACCAAAACGAAGCTACCAATCGGAACATGGTGCGTATATCCAACCATGAGTAAGTCCCATTAAGCAGCAAGCGCGTCTCATACATGGAAGACTCCAAACTTTGCAAGCAAGCCGCTCCATCGTAAGTAAAAGCTTTCACACAAATGTAGCCCTAGACAAGCGCCTGACATTTGACTGGCTTTACACTTTCCCCACGCCTCGCAAGGGTTGCCAGCCAAGCACCTTCAGCTAGCGAATTATAGTGACCTAATTTTACAAGGCCACCCCAAATGAAAAACTTACGCCAGCCCTACCATCACACTTGCTGGGCAGACTCTTTTGCTCGCCGCGCCTCATCCTCAAAGTGTCTTGTAAATGCTTAGGAAGGAATTCCAAATGTCTCCTTCAAGTGGCAGCACTTTCAACCAATTTTGCTGTCATTTGATCACATTGACACTGATAATTAAATCTCGCACTAAACCCTGCCGCTTCGTTGCTGTAGTCATTCGTAATATCCAATATTGCCTCTCACAGAAACGTAGAAATCAATTCAGAACCTGATGATAATTATGCTCCCATCAAGTCCGCAGAGGCCAAAAATTAGAGACAGAGTATGCTCTGCCCACTTCGAAGATTGAATCATCTTGAGACGATCCTCCATTTTTGACGGACTACAACATTTTGTTCAAAACACAAGCCTATCATGAACAATTTAACCTCAACTTGACCACATATTAAACCGATCAACATCGTGAATAAGAAAAAACTAATCTTTTAGGACGTGTAAGTAATTAGGATAATGCTTAGCTCCTATTAGTTAGTTCGTATCTTAGAAGACTTAAATCACAATTATTATTATAAAGGATACAGAAAATTAAAAGCCGTGTTAAGAGCGGTCATCAACGTTAATGCTTCATCGGAAATGCATAGGTGTCATTACGGCGACAAGCCCTTATGAATATATAATTGGTTTACACGACTTTTTCAGGCTCGTCGACCGTTCAGTAGTCAAGAACCCGTCGACCGTGCGCATAACTTCTACTGAGTAAAAAACTCGTCAGGTCGATCCTAATCCCTAAATGGGATGAATGTCACTCAAAAGAGCTCTGAAGGCTGAGCAATGATTTCTAATAATCGAACCCAACCGGGGTGGGCCGTTAAAAAATTGTCAAGATAGTTTTAAAATAATTCTGAAGACTACCCTCATTACCGTAACAAAAACTCGAATTGATGTTCATCGTAAAAAAGTAACTTTTTATAAAAGCCGGGATTTTTCAGTCAACTTGAGTTGGGTGCGAGGTCAATTTATAGTCTACTATACTTTGAGGCTTAAAAGAACAAGGACCCTCACTCTGGTTCTTTAATAGGATGAAAACTCCATATCTCCTCCAAAGAACGGCCTAGAATTAGAAGGAAACGATAGGTACTTATTCGGGTTCTGACGGCTCCTGAACCAAATAAATTATGTATGATCACAGAACGTCCATTCGTGTTGATGGAAATGTCTTTTACGAGTTTTTGTAGAAACCTGGAAATCCATATTGGGAGCTACAACCAGGCTAGTAAAGTCACGTAACTGACTTTTGTTCTAAACAGAATTTTGAGTAAACACAATGAATTTTCATAAATCTCGGAGAAAAAGATGAAAGAAGTCGACATGTCCTCCTATCATTCCGCAGCAGCAGAAATATTAAAAAGCGGGAAGAAATAGCTGAGTGTGGAGGATCATTTCACAGATGATTCGTTCAAAATTTGAACAAAACATTTAATGTCTGCATTCAATGCAAACTGCGTAACTTCGATGGAAATCTTCAAGGTATGATACACTTACGCTTGACCCTGTCCTACCAATGACATCATTTGTCATCACAACTAACCGAGGATCTCCAAGAAACGAAGAAAGGACAGTGATAAGATCGAGCGGTCATGATAGTATCCCCGTAATGTGAGCTACCCTGATAAAATCACTAGTTTCCTTCACGAATAGGTCTGATGCTCTTGCCCGCCGCCAACAACCAGGAGCGAGATGTCAACATTCAAAATGACGAGAGTTTTTCCTCAGAAAATAATGAGCTGGCGCCGAAGTATAATTTCAAGAGATTCCTCACACCGCGGACCCGAGAAATGCGAGCAGAGGTGTCTCGAGCTAGAGTGTGGAGGCGAGAGCCAGAAACCGCGTATCCTATGAAAAGGGCTGTCAGGGAAGAGGAATGGACGCGTCAATCAGGTCTGACGCGGGACGTGACGCTAATAGGTGCCGTAGAAGCGCGGAAACCGGGCCTAATAACCGCCTGGTAACGCGGGTCGAACTATATTTCATATCTGATTAGCTTCGTAAAAATGCCCTCGAGTCCCCTTCCCATCTGTTATTTTCTGCAGTCGATACACGTCTGGGAAGATCAATGGCCGGTATCACTAACTTGAAGTCCAAATCACTACAAATGAGCCAACTTCATCATCCATTAGTGCTGTTGGTTGAAACCGTGGTCCATCTTGAACGTGATTTGACGACCATTGATGATCCAACGCTTTCCAAGTTCCACAACACATGGGAACCCAAATGTATGAGGAATTCAATTTGAAAATGGCTTTGGGCCCGCAAATGGGCCTCGATTGGTATCATGACTAGAAACATTCACCAGGAATCTCACCAGTGATTGGACAATTATTATCACTTTTGCACGTTTGCAAGTCCCCCACCTTAGAGAATATCACTAACGGCAATCCATATGATGGAGGGGTAAACACACAGCTTAACTGTCTGCAGCAGATTTCGCTCCCCCGTTCCAGATAGCCACTGTCCGTTTATTTCCGTGACACGCTCAGCAATTGACCAGACAGGAAGGGTATTTTCGGACCCGTGAATTTTGATTAGAACCGTTCGATTCAGTGGCGCCGATCATGTTGTTTTGTTGGTCGAACTGATGGATCCACCCTTTGGCGTTACACGTCCGGCGTCAAAGGAGGGGGTTATGGAAATATAATTATTTCCAGGATTTTCGCGCTTGGGCGGAAGTTGACGTCACGTCAAAACCGATACTGACTCCCAAACAGGGTGAGAAGGGGGTGAATAAGAACAGAAAAGAAGATTGAGTTTTGAAAATAAATTTTCAAAGGCCGGCTTTGAATGCTCATTTGCTTGTCGGAAATTTGATAAAAAGGTTGAGCTTCGTGATGGGCACCGATCAGTATCAGAAAGGTCGAGAAATCAAAATTGATAACAGTGGTTGATGCTTCCACCCGATACTCCCGTCAGAATACTACAATTCTGAACGGTAGAGTTCTGAAATAAGGGCAGAGACCCGGTGAGGAGGATCCTCGCCCAGCCATGACCTAGGCCGTGGGTGCCCCCCCCAATCAACTCATCGTTACGATAGCTCGATCCGAGAGGACGTTAGGTGTGAATAAGCCGTGATCACACGTTACATCTCTCGAACCATTAGAGGCGCACAATTTCTGATGAATAGACGCCCATTTATGCCGGCACAAACCCCGGAGTTTTCGATCGAGATAGCCATCACGGACAGGTGGGAAACGTTCGAGATGTATGGTTACCACCTTCGATCCACGACAGGCTGCTATTCGTCGATGTACTTCAGCCAAAGAGAGGAGAGAATGAACGGAATGGGCTTTGTCTCGCTGAAGGACTTCATTGTGAAAGCTAATACACTCGCCTCTCTCATAATCGACGTATTATTGGAGGATCGCAATCTGCAGGCACACTTAGCCCACTCAAAATTCGTGTTTAAAAACTTTTCTAGAAAATTACTGGAAAAAACTTATTTTGATCTAGGCACTTTAAATGCCTAGAAAAAAAAATCTGCAAATTCTTACACACGGGTTGGTTATTCCTCGAATGGGGGAAACGGTGGATGTGGCGGGTCCCGGACCCATTCCAATCGATTCAAGGTCCAAAATTTAGTGGCAATGATATCCCACACGCTATTCGCCCTAGTCTAGGTTACACCATGGCGCAAGTGGCTAGCGCGTTCGGCAGTAACCGGAAGGTACACAAATCGAACCCAGGTGGTGATTTAATTTTTTTTACCCATAAATTGACCAATTACTTCTTCCAGTGGGTGCCAATCGTTCTGGGACCAATTTATTTGGATTCAGCGTCCAAAATTTAGTGGAAAATGACACCCTACTCGCCTAGATCGCCCAAAATCTCGAAAATCCATTTTTCAAAAAACACATTTTGACCCCTACCCCCGCCAAATTTGGTCCGATCGGGCTGAAAAGATTCGAGGACCCGTCTCGGCAGGGAACAGACCCCTGACCAAAATTTCAGATTTTTTAGAAAATTTTCTACTACCAAAAAGGGCGCGGACGATGGACGGCGTACGGCGGACGGACATTGACCTTTTTTGATCAGGACATCATGAAACGTCCAGAAAAAAATTTTGAGCCAAATCGGAGAGGTTGACCATTATCATGAAAACATAGGTTGATTATTCGAGGAATAACCAACCAAAATTGGTACAAATCGGAGAGGTCGACTTTCTGCATGAAAACATAGTTTGATTAATCAAGGAATAACCAACCAAAAACAAGATTTGGTTTACATTTAGACAGATTTTAATTGGAAATTTCATTGACTGATACCGTTCCATTTTCTTTATAGATCAATATTACACAGGAGATGATAAATAGATAATAGAAGATACACATAAGATCAAACTATCCTTTTTTTTAACAGCTTTGGAAAATTTTTTCACTTGTATTACACGAAGTTTTTAAAGCTATTCAAAATGGTTCTAAACAAGCTTATAAAAATCGAACACTTCGAAAATCGACTCTTGTACTTGAAGTAACAGAGCTGGGAATTTAGCGAGGCAAACCTTATTTTTTCTATCATCTATCAATCAATATTTGTATTACGTTTGAATAAATTCATACATGCTATAATTTCATTCCAACGATCTTACTCTCAAATTATTAATAGTCAAAGCAAGTCATGATAGTCACTCATCGGTCTTTCTTCATGTGAATCACCGATTCTGATCGCTTTCTCGACCGCTGAGAGCGACGCAACGATAGGTAAAGCGCAAAAATGATCTCTCGCAGCCAAGGCCAGTGTAGCAAGGAGTGGGGGTACATTAGCACGCAAAATTTTCTTATTGCTGCAATGCGGATCGGTAGGTACTGACCCCACGATATGCGGGCACTTGAAACATAGTCAACAAGTTCGGAAAACTGTTCAGTATATAAAACTTGATATGGGCGTCGGACCGCCAATTACATCCATTATCAATCTAGTGGCAAACTGTTTGGTCCGAGGGGTAACGAAATGAGCCAAAGTTTTGCGCGGGTTAAACCGTAAAAGAGGCCAACGCCGGGGAAACGTCGAGGTTATCCTGCACGGTAACTTTCGAAGCAAACCCAAACTTTGCGGAAAACCCTTTTCCTTCTCTGAACCGGGAATTTGAACGAAGTCTAGTTGGGAACAGGCGCCAGCAAACAGAAGAGCGGTCAAACTAACGTTTTCCCGACACGATAAACACCCTATCTGGCGGCATAGCCCGTCTGCTAACTAGTAGTTTGATGTAGCTAACGCCCATTTAGAGGGACCACCCTTGCGAAAGAGGCTGCCTAGAAACACAAACACCCGATGTTTCGATAGGGATCGGCACGGATTTCGAGTTCAAATGTGGTCAGATCATTAGTCAGGTGTTCGGCTATCGTTTCGTGAAGACCGACCAAAACATCACTGATAGCCGTATACAGCAGCCTCACAAACACTGTCTTCTTGACCGAATATGATACCTAAATAGCAGTAGCTTTAACTAGACATTAGCCAGAACCTAGCAATTAATTTGATCTACTCGATCTTAGACATATTTTCATAATAAGTTGAGATTTTAAGGTGTCAGAATTATCCTAAAATTATATTTGCCAACTATATGGAAGAAAACTTGATTTTGAACAAATTTCGCCTTGATTTTTGGCAAGAGAATGTTATCCGGTTACCGACATTCATATTATGATGAATCTATTTTCTTTATTATGTACTTTTACCCGTTTGAAGTACATTAGAAACTTCATCAAGTTATAAAGACAGGTTAAGAGAGTTCGAACGATAAAACAGATTTCATGTCACACTCAACTCCCTTTTTACAGATGGAACCGAGCCAACGCCGCTGATATCGCTGATTCAAAAAGGGCATTAAAACGGGCGAGATGTATGCGAGTTTTGTTTGTTCGCACGCCAACAAAAGGAAAATACCGCACCTAATGGCGTTACCCTTTTTTTAATAAAGATAGGTGCCCAGACATCAAAAAGGCACGGAAGTCTCATAAAGCGTGAAATCAGCTTTGCGCTCGCCGCAACAACGATTCAACAGCATCCCTCTAAAACGTGCTCGGGGCTATTTGTTAACAACCACCAGAGCAACCGCCCCCTTTCCACGACTATCAACGGCCTTTTTAACGCTCTTCGTACCGAGGTTTACCTTTTCGAGCGGCCACAATGGGGTTTTCAACAACGACATCGATTATTGTAGTGTCCAGGCTAGGAATGATTATGCACCACTTCCTTTGAATTGCCATTCTGCCATTCAAAATTATGGCAAATGTGAATTTTCTCATGAAGCAGATGAGCGTCTACTTTGGCTGGTTCTGTTCGTTCAGGTGGCGAAAAAGTTATGTTGAATTCATGACCGTTTAAATTACTCATTTTCAATCGAATCTGTGGGCGAACAGAGAAACTAAAATCGCTATGACGAGCGAACAATACATTCGTTACTTATACAACTATTCTGTATTTCACGTCAAGTTTTACTCTAAATAAAAAAATACCCTACATTTAAAAAAGGAAAAAAAGCCCTAAGCATGAAGAACGGATCATTTATGTTGGTCTTGGCACTAGATTAAATGATTTCACGAATTTTCCGTTTTGGTCAGACAATTATTTGTTGCCCTCCCAACAAACAATTATATGTTTCCACTTATTGGACGGTCGGTCATTATTCTGTTTGTCACATACAAGTGTCGCGATAATGGTAATGGATGACATCACTCCGTCGCGGAGCTCCAGAGCCCTTTCTCCCTGATAGCGTTTAACCTTTAAAACCTCCCGATAGCGGAACGAGGCGATAACCCGGGCAACTTTATAGATTCCATTGGGAAAAGGGACTACGCCTCCTACACTAAAAGGTTACGACGTCCTTCCTCGATGGTGTCAGTCTGCTGTTTTCGTTTGCGTCTGTCACTGGAGATTAGAATCGTTCATGAGAGAGAAGCGCCTGGATAAGACGTTAATGATTGATTTTCTTAACGTCATGTATTTGTATCTGATACACGGTGAAGGAATGAGCTAATACGCGATAAAATATCAACAGAATTAACAAGAATCACAATTGAATACACTTACTTCCCTAAAGACGCCCCAAATACAAAAGAATAGATTCATTCGGCGAACTATTTAACAAATGAGCGGTTCCCTCTCTCATTAATTAACAAAACGGAAGGGATTAGAACGGACGATAAATCTCCAATGTAGAGACACTGTCTTACAAGAGCTCACCGAATATATTACCAGCGAAAAACATCGGAGCCCACCCTGAGAGGTTCGGTCACAATGGGGCATTACCTATGCAGGCGAAAGGAAGCGCCTTAATTAATTAGATCTCCTAAGGATGATACACTTGTTAGAGGATTCACCTTCGGGCCAAGTCTATAGGAATCACTAGCAACCAATTTTTAGAGGTAAACGGATAATGGTCATTGAACTCATGTACATCTTACGATGGTGGCCTTCATCCCCTATTCCAAGGACTGGGAGACTACATTTCGTGTTGACCTCGAAAATAAGTTATGTTATAAACCGTAGTCACCTTCATAAAATCAACGTGATAATTCAACTAAAGTTGATTTTTTTTTAAATTATTAAAATTTAATAAATAATAAGGTAAGTAAAGAGCATCATTTGGAGGTTTGATGACACATGATGTGTACCATATTCCCAGAATATTTTTCATATTAATCACTAAATTTCGGCTAAATATCCTATTTAGTTGGCCAACTTATTGGAAAAAAAGTCTTAATGAATATGGGGTCGTATCCTTCGCGTGATTGATTGTCTTATTAACGTTACCAAGAACAGCAGCCCCCTGTACCTAGTTCTGCTGATTCTGTCATAAAATCTATTTTTGCCAGTAAAAATTTTTTTTTTTTTTTTTTTTTTTTTTTTTTTTTTACAGCGATTTCTTTATAACAACGTCGGTTCTTCATTCTGTCCATAGTGGATAAATGATGCTTTAGCAGTCTTGACAGGACGTTCCGGATCTTCCTCTCGTTATTCTGAGTTGCAACTGACAGGATGTTCGAGCTTCAATCGAGCTACAGCTCGCTCTGGCGATCCCCAGCGCCATCTTTTCAACATGGAGATAAAAGCTATGTGGCTGGTTGGCGTCAACGGGTTCGAAAGCCTCTCGCGGCCCGTGCCCCAGGGGCATTCACCATTTCAATTTGTAACCTCAACGACAGTGATTGCTACTTGTCTTTCTTCATTACGAGTCCATCACACGGGACTATATCCCGTTTCCTGGCCCCTCCTACCCGTCGCTCTCTAAATTGAATTTTCCTCTCTTCATGCAAATGCTCTCGTCCTGAGACTGTTTATATTGTTCAGAACTCTCTCAAGTTCCCCATCCTCTCAGCTCTTGCGCCAGTTTTCGATTCAGTAAATTCCCCACCCTGTGACAAAACTTGATAGTAAATCTCCTTAGAAAATTATTGGTGTTACGACGGCTATTGCGGAGAATAACAACGGAATTGCGTCATTTATTAACTCTGTATACAAAAGTTCCCTAATGAGCTTAATCTATATTCAATCTTCTTTGAGACCGTCTCAGTTGCTATTGTTTGGTTCGCCATCACCTCCAACTTTCCATTAATATTGAAAATCTCTAATTTCCCGTCTTCTCGCCATTCACGGTGTAAGCCGATTTGTGTTTTTCTTCCCCGTGAAGTTTATGAGAAAATGAGGAAATCTCAGTTTGAGACAGTATACGTCAAGCACACTTCCCATCGATGGAGAATCAAAATCATATTGTTCACAACGAATATTATATCGAGTCAAATGGGAAATCAGTTTGACCTCACGGCAAATCATCCCGACCTGGTTTCGGCACATCAATCATTTTACACAAGTCAGTTTGATGAACTGTGAATATGATGGATGGCTCCGCTCTCCTCACGAGGGATTAAACGGAATCAATATCGTGGGGCTTTGCATTAAGATCGCTCATGATAGCGATATTATGGGCAATAGAGTAGAGATATTTTCGATTCCCCGGGATGAATCCTAGGGTTCATCCATTTAAGTATCGGATATAAAGTCATTGGTGGAATATTTTTAGAAGTATATAAGTCGAAGATGCTTCACGGAGAAAATACTGCGTACAGAAACAGCATCAGTAGACTGCCAGTGCGCTAGTCACAATCCAGGTTACCCATAAGTAATCCCTCAAACTATCCCCAAGTTTGTATACAAAATATATTTCATTGAACCTGAGAACTACTCGTGAGTCACTTGCGTGACCTTTTCGCCTTCACGTAAAAAACAAATGAGGAACTTAATCATTTTTGCAATTCTGTTGTTCAATCATTGAGCCAATTCAAAATGACATTTCTCGGACAAGCGAGAACCCAGTCGAACGCCTAGTATGATTTCAAACATGTATTTAAACCAGTCCCTACTGAGTCAGTCCGTATTTTTGAACTTCTTTGGAGGAAAAGAAATTGTCATTGGGTCAGTATTATAGTGAAAACTAATCTCAATCATTTCAGAGACACCCAAAGTTTTTGGGGCAAACGTTCCCTACCAATTTTTTCATCAAGAAAAACCCTTACGCATCCGATTTATTTAAATATAATTTGGAACTAAAGAACAAATTTCGTCGGGGGAAAACAAACTTATGAACGAATGCCTTTCCGATAGCGCCCTCGGTAGAAGCAAATTGAGACGTGCTTTTAGTATTCAAGAACTTCATTATCGACGGAAAAAAATACAATGAATGGCCAAACTACCAAAAACACGAGTTTGTCGTCGGCAGCTTTCGTCTCAATTTATGGTCGATTTCTTTTGTTCTGTTGGGACATCTACAACTTCAATGCTGAGCATTGTAATTCTTTTTTTCATCTTAAGATTTTCAAGATGTCTTCGTAGGAACTTTCCTCGAAAGGAATGAAGACCATCCAAAGAAATGGGGGACATAAAACAAAACCTCATCCCATTAGTTTTCTACCTGAAACAGGGAAGGCTCCGCTCGCCTCTTACATACTAATAGCACTGTGACCCGAGCCAACCATTACGGCCAGGCGGTGCACTTTTTACTTCTTGATCAATTCTCAATCGAAGACACAGATGAGGAATTTTAACTGGTCGATTTCCTTCAATTTACTGTCTCTTTGTCCGGAGTCCACCGGTGAAATCACATCTCCCACAGAGGTCGCAATACCGACAAGATTTACGATGTAGCTGCGATGGGAAAAACCTCTTGAAACGTTGAAAGGCTTCAATGGTCTTCCATAGGGATCTCATCATTCGTATGGTACTCGCTACGACTTTACTACCGTGGCAGGAGGGATTCCCAATTCACCCACGGTCTTTAAGCTTTTAGTGGGCAGTTGGATGTGGTGGCACATTTCAATAAGGGTGTTTCGAGAAGAAAAATCAATTAATTTACCTTCAAGATCAGTGGAAGTTGAGACCAGAAGCGCGGTCGAGAGAAGAAAAACCACCAACCGAAAATCCAAAGTGGTCATCTTCAAACGGCGGAGGGCCCAGCAACTGGCCGAACATCAAGCCATCCTGGAAGAGAGAAAATAATTGGTTATTACGAGGGGCAGACGTAAAAAAGCACAAATTACAGATGAAGAGATTGTCTCGTCGAGGAACGACCACAGTCGGAGAAATCCCAATAACCAGACGACACCGCTAATGGCAAGCTTCAATTTTCGAAGGAAAAAAGCGTCAAGGTTCAGTCGAATTGGACAAGTCACTCCCCAAAATGCACGTTATTCTCGGGAGATGAAGAAATCACAGGAAATATTCATTCTGAGAAGAGAGAAACGCGCTGTTGAAGCAAAAGGGCTGTAATCAACTTTATCACGGCTATAAAAGGTGAAATTTGGTGAGTGGAAGGAATTAGGCGAAAAGGAAAAGAGAGGAGAGGCAAAGGAAAAAGGGCCATTATTTCAAGAGTTGTCGTCTGAGTGTGTTTAATAGGGAAATTATCGACGGTACATTAGGCACAATCAGAGGACCCTTCGGCGCTTTGGGGGCCAATCTGTTCTGAAGCAAAGGCGACTGAAATGGGGCTTTAGATTGTTTTATGAAAACCAATAGCCTTTGGAGGCCTTGATGGATGTAGATGCATAGTATTACCCTCGGCGTCGATCCTTTCTAAATGATAATCCGAGGGACCATCCGGCCAGGGACGAGATTGCTCAAATGTATGTGATGTCGTCGTCGTCAATGATCTGCCCTTCCTCGTAGTTGGAAGGCATCATAATGAGGTTTTCACTGAGTGACACACGCGTCTTGTGACAATAACGAATATAAAAAGGGTTTATTAAGACGTATCAGGACTTTAACTCATAGATTAATTACACCCGAACAAGCATACTCCCCCCAGGCACTCAATCAAACTGTTTATACTCAGAACACAATAACTTCTTGTCATAGACGCGCTCTCTGACAACGTCTTCGACTGACTCCTGTAATGCGACTGACTGACGCTCCGGTAGTGTCCGGAAGTGCCACACGGGGTGCTGTGAGCAGCTAGTGACGACACAAATGTGTTATTCGGGTGAATTATCAGCTGGTGGGGAGTTGGGTAAATCCAATGAAGGTTGTAGGTAGCATAGATGTCCGTCGGGCATCTCTACATCACACGGCGATCCTGACATTGCTGCCGTCCCCGGGAGCACAGTGTACCTGCGGGACCAAAGGCAGCCCATTAGTCTGAACCAAAGCCGATCGCCACCGCCCCCAAGAAGAGGGAGGGAGCGAGGAACCATCACCGGGAATTAATGCCGGTGATGACAGCCAGACAAACAGTGCACAGAGGTGAGGAGGCACAACATAAGGGGCGAGAGCCCATGAAACAGGGGCGAAAGCCCATAAAACAGGGGCGAAAGCCCATAAAACAGGGGCGATAGCCCATAAACAAGGGGCGAAAGCCCATAAAACAGGGGCGAGAGCCCATAAACAAGGGGCGAAAGCCCATAAAACAGGGGCAAAAGCCCATGAAACAGGGGCGAGAGCCCATAAACAAGGGGCGAAAGCCCATAAAGTCAGCAACGAACTGAATGCGCAAGAAGGCAGCAGCAGATGGTAAAACAGGCCAAAGCCTCAAAACAAGCCAGAGGTGCGTCCAGTGGCTAAACAAACAGTGCACAGGAGAAGGGACCCGAACTCACTTGGACTTAACAATCACCCTATCAGAAAAGAAGTGACTGTGAGGACGAGGGCAACGTAAAGGGAAGGACGAAGAAGGAGGGACCAACCATGACGCGCCCTCGTGGTGCCAAGCAAGGTAGAGATCCCAACCCCGCACTAAACAAAGCAAGGCATAACAAGACAGTAGTGTAAAACAGCATGTGACCGGGCGGATCCACAGTCACACGAGTGGGCGAGTCCACACACAACAAAACTGTCAAGTCAGCCCAAACTCATTGGGATTGGTCCCCAGTATCAGCGAGAGGATTTAGTCCATCAGGCATAGGTGCCCTGCGCAATCGTTCGTGAGGATATTTAAGGTATTTCCGTGTACCGCCAGACACAGGCTGTAACAAATAGCGGTCATTTGGCAGAACTTTTACAATTTTATAGGGTCCACGATAAGCATCGTCAAGTGTTACCCGGTTCCTCACCTCCGTTTGTGCAAAAACCAAATCATTTTCTTCAAATCGTTTAATTGGCAACTTGCCACTGTCAAATCGGGTTTTACTTATTTCAGCTTGCTTTTCAATTAATTGAGCGGCATTGTCACGCAAAGTTTGAAGGTCAGTGGAAGGTTGCTCAGTGAGATGATCAGTTATAGAAATCAAATGCAGGGGCCTGGAAACACGCCCAAACATTAGTTGCATTGGAGATATTTTAGTGACACTGTGAGGTGTAGTATTGAGAGCTAACTGGATGTGACCAACACAAAATTGCCAGGTTCGATGTTCATCCTTTTCAGCTACAGTAAGCATGTTACGAAGGGTGCTCATGAGACGTTCCACCTGGCCGTTTGCCTTTGAGGCACCAGTGGCTATAAAATGAAGGTTGATTTGATGAGCACCACAGAAATCTTTAAACTCCTTCGCCGTAAAATTTGTACCTTGATCACAAATGATACGCTGCGGAGGGCCAAAAAAGTCTATAACTACGTTTAATGCTTTCACAGCACTTGCAGATTCAAGGGAGCGGGTATGCTGAAGCACACAGTATTTCGTGAATGCATTTATAAAAACGAATAGGTATTCTTTGGAGTCTTTTTTTCCGCTCAATTTACCTGAGGCGTCCAGATGAAGGGTATGCCACGGTTCAGAAACCTTGGGAATTGGATGGAGTTGGATTCGTCGAGGACCTGAATCCGACTTTGATGTTTTACACACCAGACAGTTCTCGACAAACTTTCGAACATACTTGGCCATATGTTCGAACCAATAGTGTTGGTATAAGGCCTCCAAGGTTTTTTCATAACCCAGATGGAAAAGGGACTCGTGAACATTGGAAACAACAGAATAACGAAGTGAATGAGGTACAATTGGGAGATACCTAGTCCTTGTGTGTCGCTGAACTTTCCGACACAGAATGCCATTGTGAATTTCGTATGTGTTTTGAATATCTGGGTCTATTTCATCAACATTTAATTTTTGGACGATTTCTGACACGAATGGATCACTTTGTTGGGCTGTCAGCAACCAGTCAGTAGAAACTGCTGTCAACTTGACATGCTTGTCAGAAACCTCAGGGCCAAATAAGGCTTTACATTACTTTGCCTACCATGGGGCCGCATTTTTGGACTCTCTGATATCAGCGTTGGAACCTCGACTGACTTTGGAACGAAATCGTCAGGAATTGACGAGTCGTCAGTAACAGGGTGTCGACTGAGAAAATCCACATGTTGCATGCGGGAAGACTGGCGATACTGAAGTTTGAAATCGTAACTCTGCAAGAAGGATGGTGGTCCTCTGTGCTCGGGGTACAAGATCTTTCTTGGTTTGACTCTTTTTCAAGGAATCACAGTCGGTGATAACGGTAAATGGATAACACTGTAAATAATTGTGGAAGTGTTTAATGGCATAGACCACTGCTAGAGTCTCCAATTCATAAGAATCATACCGAGATTCAGCATGGGTCGTTCTTTTACTGTAGTAGGCTATTGGTCTGGGCTTTTTATCAACAATATTAATCAAAATGGCACCAAAACCTATCGAGCTTGCATCGCAATGCAATTCAATAGGATGGGATGGATTGAAAATTGTTAAAATTAGTTCAGAAGTCAGAAGACTGATGAGATGTTGACGAACCTTCTCAAGGTCCTCTGTCCAAGGAATAGGACGATTCTTGTTCTCATCAGCAGGACTATTCGTTTTACGGGTTAATTGAAACAATGGGGATGCTATTTGTGAGAAATTCTTAACGAAATGGCGGAAATAAGATGCCAGACCTAAAAACTGGCGTAATGAGCGTAAGGTGGTTGGGGGTGACAATTTCGTAAGAGCTTCAACTTTGGTTTTATTTGGGCGCAACTCGCCGTTTTCTATCTCATAGCCCAAATATTTAATTTTCGAAACGACAAACGAACACTTTGCAAGATTAACGGAGAACCCTGCATCAGTTAGAACCTTTAGAATATGATCTAACCTATCAAGAGCCTGTTGCTGAGTTTCTGCCAAAATCAGCAAGTCGTCCATATAGCAGATAACATAACCAAAGGCTAAGTCCCCTAGAGCTTTCATGACAGCACGTTGGTACACACTCGGCCCATTCCTGACTCCAAAAGGTAAGGCCAAGTATTCCCATTGGCCGTCTGGAGTGACGAAAGCCAACTTTTCAATGGAATCTTCTTCAACAGGAATTTGATGAAAACCGCTCGCAGCATCAAGTATGGAAAACCATTGAGCTCCATTCAAGCGCGCAATTTGGTCACTGATTAAAGGCAACGGAAATCGATCAGGAATTGTGTTAGCATTTAGCTCCCTAAAATCAACAGCCATTCTGAAACCTCCCGTTTTCTTTGGAACAAGAAGCATAGGGCTAGCAAAGGGAGAGGAACTGGGGCGGATCACTTTGGCATCCTCTAGTTCCTTTAGACGTTCTCGAACTAGTTCACGTAGCACAGGACTAAGTTTATAAGGGCGACGATTTACTATCTGTTGTAGTATCGGTTGTAGGAATTTCAGAAATGAAATACTGGGAATACTTCTGTAAAATGCGAATAAGGTCAAAGAGTTGACTAACAGGAAGATTTGTGTGAACTGTATCCAAATTTATGGTGCTTACTGGCAAAACATGGCAAGATCCCACAGGAGGAGAAAAATCAAGAAACGGAATTGTGGTATCATGGCAACCAAACATCTCACTGAACATCACAACCTCATCAGCAGCACACTGTTCTAATGAGCAGTGGCCATCCAGAAAATCGGAAATTTCATTTTCATTACAAATACCAGAATGCATATCTTCTCCAGCAGTTACATGGACTGGTTGAACTTCAACTGGCATGGATTTGGGTTCAGCTCTTGAGAAGTTGGCAGTGTCCAACAAACTACTATTTGAATCATTCAAGGTGCTAGGAGGAGCGTCCTTCCTAAGCACACAGGTTGAAGAATTCACAGCCATACAAAAATCTGGGGCAAGGATTTCCCGCCCCAAAATGATTGGTACAGGCAACAAACAGTTTTCAACAATATGAAATAATACCTGAGGGTCATTCCCATCTATTGTAACCAAAACTTGTTTTTGGCTCATGGAAATAGTTACTGCTGACCCTAGACCATGCAAACGGACGATATTTTAAAAAGATTGACCAAAAAAATGGTCACTGATTGACATGTGAAGGAGAGAGCATTCTGATCCTGAATCAAAACAGTACTTGAATACATAACCTTGATGGGTCAATGTTCCCTCCGGATTAGCGACGCAGAGGCCAACCTGCTTGTCGGCTGGCTGTGCTGATGGCGCCTTGTTCTCTCCTGGTTTTGGCCCCGCAGCACTCTTCTTTCTGGTTACAGGTGTAGCAAGTGGTGTTGGTGTAACCTGATGCAGCCTTTGATGTAGGGATCGGACATCGATGTCCGATGTTTTTGATCCGATGTTCGATGTTTGTAAACATCGATGTTTATTGATCATCGATGGTGATCTACCAATGTTTTTGATACATCAATGTTTCTGCCGAGTAACATCAATGTTGATTTCTTGATAATTTGATGACGATTTTGACGAGTTGGTTGACTCGGCCAAGGCTCGCATTGCGCGGGTTTGTTCCGTCAAGAAGTCCTGGAATGAGCCTCCGCGAACGTCATGTGGAGAGGGGTGACGAGGGTTGAGAAGCTGACAAAGGGCGGAATCCACTCGGGCCTGGTCGGGTATAGTCGGGTGGGTGTTCGGGAAAATGTCCTTGTGACGTGTAACGAGAGTTACCTCGCCAACAAAATGGAGTCACGTCCTTCACTTGTTGCCTATCGGCAGCATTAACATGCGAAAAATCGCCAAAAAACTCCGAGGCCAGTTTCCATCATTATTGCCATTCGAAAATGCACGCAGATTGTCGAATCCCACTTCTGATGTGATGTCGTCGTCGTCAATGATCTGCCCTTCCTCGTAGTTGGAAGGCATCATAATGAGGTTTTCACTGAGTGACACACGCGTCTTGTGACAATAACGAATATAAAAAGGGTTTATTAAGACGTATCAGGACTTTAACTCATAGATTAATTACACCCGAACAAGCATACTCCCCCCAGGCACTCAATCAAACTGTTTATACTCAGAACACAATAACTTCTTGTCATAGACGCGCTCTCTGACAACGTCTTCGACTGACTCCTGTAATGCGACTGACTGACGCTCCGGTAGTGTCCGGAAGTGCCACACGGGGTGCTGTGAGCAGCTAGTGACGACACAAATGTGTTATTCGGGTGAATTATCAGCTGGTGGGGGAGTTGGGTAAATCCAATGAAGGTTGTAGGTAGCATAGATGTCCGTCGGGCATCTCTACATCACATGTATAACACTTGTTTCTCGCGGGTCAGACCTAATATTTCACCTGTCAGAATCTCGACACTCTATCTTGAGCGTCTATCTTCACTTATAAGCGAATTAAACCAAATGGTATGGGGAGCACTAATTTTTTCGATCACAACGTATTAGTTTTCACTATAAACTAGTTTCGCTCACATAAACGAATCCGCGTACCTATCCGCCTTCAAAGTAAAGTTTCTAAACTGTGAAGATACGTCAGCTCATTCCGCGAAAGCTTCTAAATTTTCAGTTTTTCTTAATGTAGTTTCTACGGTCCCGCCTCGTTGTCTTTGTCCCTGTGACTCGGGGAAAATATTTTTCCGGAGTTATTTCCCTCTGCCTTGCTCGTAACTGTTGAAGACATTTTACCTCGTTGATGAAAACTTTAACCCTCAGGCAAAAGCACAATTTCCCGCGCTGTGGCTATTCCGAAACCATAAGACCCGCTACATTCCTCGTCCACAGTTTCATACTTAATCTCCATCGTTTTTTCTGCTATAAAACTAGTGTTTTTCCGAGGCGTTTCCAACAAAAGACCATCTCGAACCGCTTTCTCGGTTGTGGCTTTTCACCGCCTCGTTCCTTTTCCCGTCTGCGGCATAACTTTGCCGTATAAATCAATGGGGTTGGGGGTCTTTTGGGATCTTGATGCAAGAACCTCTTTTTGCTTTATTGACGTTATCTGACGCTTCTATTTTGTTGGAAAACTTCCTGACGATCCGACTTCCTCTGTATTTTCTAGGGGTGAAACTGGTTCTTTGACATGTTTTGCTATGTTGAACCAAAAATAATATCGGGTCTGTTTTTGTAATATTCCGTAGCAGTCGTCCAGAAATTCACAGTAATTTTTGTGAATGTTGCTTTTATTTCCCTGTTTTGATGCATGATTTACACATATTTGAATAGGAAGAGTACGTACGAATATAATAGGTATATCAAAAATCAAATTTGTATACTGAAATTTACCGTATTAATCCCCTTATTTATTAAAACATCTTCAAAAAATTGATCCCGTCAATCCGACGTTCTTCAGGAATTTGAGTTTAAAACAAAAATCACGCATTTTGGAAATTTATTTTAAGAAATTCCGATTTGTTTGGAATTTGATGAAAAATCTGTGGGTGGTTCACTTTTACTGGAGTTCCTTCTTTCCACCGAACAAGGAAAATTATAGAATCCATATAAAGTGAGAATATTTGAAAAAAATCATAGATTTTTGCTTAAATTTGAAATATATTATATACAAAGAATAATATTCTAAATTTGCGGAATTTGAATGAGTGAACTTAAAATTGTGAATACGCCAACTCCTGACTTCATTTCCTCTCCCCAAAACTCTGCAAAAATAAAAACCGCAATAAAATCAGCGTCGTTTAGGCCCCATTTCCTCGATATTTCACCGAACATAACTCTTGCATCGAAAATGGATTCAAAACAGAACGCCCTGAAGGGAGAGATCTAAGGAAAATATTGGGAGAGCGGCTCGTCATCTTATTACCATCCGAAATGTATTACGGAGAAACCTTAAGAGAGAAAAGTGAAGTTCTTTGTATTCAACATGGAGGAACATAACCGAAGTGAATATAGCCTCCCGAATCGTAAATAACTCCGAACGAATGATCGGCCTGAAAAGACACTTTTCTCGAACCCCTTTTTGAATCGTCTTCCCAACGTCGAAGCACAGGAGAGTGAGAAACGACTTCTTCCCAGCACGAAACTGAAACCCAGGCTGAAGTTCCTCTCATAATGAAAGGTGGAAGCTTTCCAGAGGAAGTAAAAATGTTGTTAATACGGGCAAGTGAAGTTACGAAGGGTTTGTTAACAGTGGGGAGGGCTGAAATAGGGTTTTCATCCCCTGCACCGCCTCTATTGAATACGAATGTACTGTTTTGAGAAGTCTCTCTTAAGGAAATGGAATAAGCGGAGGGATGTATAGGTGAAGTGGGAGCATTGTTACTAACCCAACCCTCCTGTTGCGAATTCTTTACGCGTGGGGCTGTCGGTGGGATTTCGAAAATCTAGGAGATTTTTAGAAGTGATAGTACGCCTGTTTCTCCGAGGCCTACAAGTTATATCTTATCTCCTCTCGGTTCGAGAGTTTCTCTTTGCGTGTTCTCGATTCTCTTACGAAGCGGTGCATAGTCCGCAGTGAAACTGCTCAACTGTGTTCGACCCTGTAAGATTACCTGAGCCCATTTAGCGCACGTTGCTGGCTTTATTTTGGGAAATTGTATGCAAACGACCATTCATGTTATCCCCTGACATTCTTTAAAGTCTCGTCGTTTGAGAATGTAAACCTTATCATCTTATCGTGAAAAACGAAAGACAATGAGAGATGAGGAAGATGAATGACACTATTGATAAATTTCAAGCAACAACGTACACACAGAAACCATGAACATTTCTAATAAGTCACGCCTTTTGGTGAAATAAGCAAGAAACTTGATATGAACTAGGAGTTATGTGCCAAGGGTTACCAGTGGCTCCAGTAGGCAGCATGTCGACACCATGCTCAGGCATACCACTGCTAGATTGTGTGAGCATCGACAGCCCACAATGTTGGACGATAGAAAAGAAAGAAGTAACCTAAGTCAAACCATACTTATAGATAACTCTCATTCTTCTACGATGTGGGTACTTCATTAAATAATAACAAACAATTATAGCTGGGATTATAAAGCAATTTTATAATAATTATAAAGCAATGAAACCAAGGCAAAACGATCACAGTTTTGGTTATTTTTTGAATAACCAACCTAAGTTTTTATGCAAAAATTCAATCACTCCGATTCGCTCCAAAAATATTTTCAGGACGCTTCAAGGTGTCTAGATCAAAATTAGCAAATGTCCGTCCGCCGTACGCCGACTTTGGTAGTAGAAAATTTTCTAAAAATCTGAAATTTGGGTCAGGGGTCTGTTCGTGACTCTAGTTGGTCCTCGAAACATTTCGACCCGATCGGACCAAATTTGGGTGGGGTAGGGCTCAAAATGTGTACTTTGAAAAATGAGTTTTTGAGATTTTTGGCAATCTAGGTGAGTGGGGCATCATTTTCCACAAAATTCTGAACGCAGAATCAAATGAAAAGGGTCCCAGAACGATTGGAACCCACTGGAATAGGTAATGGGTCACAATGGGTATCTATTACCCATTTTGAATATGTGTTTTCGGGATTTCTGGTACCTAGGCGTGTGAGGTATAATTTTCCACTAAATGTTGGACCCTGAATCGATTGGAATCGGTCCGGGACCCGCCACACCCACTGCTTCCCCCATTTAACCCATGTTGAAGAAATGAATCTCCAGATATTGCAGCGTTTTTCAACTATATGCGTGGACCCGTGCGTGGGTATTGTGAAGTTTACTGAAGTCCGAAAATTGAAAACGTAATTTGTTCCTTCATTAAAATTTCCGCTCATTCGGTTTATATACACAGGATTCTCATTTTTGTTCATTCTTCAATATTAAGTAAACTCAAACGGTAGAAATGTAATAAATTCATTCTACTATGAAACATCAGTTTCCGGAGGATACTCTAATTAAAACTGCACGTCTGTAGTTCCAGTGAAACGGTCGGTTTCTCGCCTCGTGTTGCAGTTCTGCCAACAGAGTGAATTTGCATCTAAAAAGGTTAATCCGGCCACATTTTGAGGTGAGAACCTCCTCGCCTGGGGCTCTTTCCTGAACGTGTGGCTCCCAGTTGACCACCACGAGAAAACTCTAATTAGCGTGGACTTCCCAGACCCAGTTGTTGCCAAGGGGGTTAATATAGTTAGAGTTGAAGAAGTTGTCGGGTCCGAGCCGCCCTCAGATTAAACAGTGTACCCCCGTGCAGACCCACGAGACAACTCAACAAAGAGGCCAACTAGAATTGTATTCATTTGCTGTTACCAATTTCCAGTTTTTCGATGTTTCTATTATTGTCATTGTCGGTTTATTGTCAGAAATTCGTACTGATGTCGAATACAGACATGACTTTGCAGGAAATGATGTATGAATAAAATAAAATAAACATTCCCTAAAACTCCGATTGCCGGTCTGCCTTGTACATTTGAATTTTTATTCAACTACTATTTTAAAATATCATTTTTTCAAAATTTCCGAGAATAACAAAAAATATTGAGTCGCGAATAATTGAAACACCGCGACAATTTTAAATTCCCAGAATAGTACGCCACATTTACCGTCTTCACTACCCGATTTGACAATGCGCACCCCTGCTGTGAGGGGAAACAAAATGAGGTCTCTACAGCCCCTTCGAAACATGAGGAGTAGGATACCTCATAATATTATAAGCCCACTCTCATACAAGATGCAAAAAAAAGTCAAGCTCCCGTCAGATAACAGCTTCCCCAGTTGAAAATTTAATACCCCGTCTGTTTTTCTCAACGAGTTTGAAAGAAGTGGAGGCGGGTTGGACTCAGTTTCCCCGACTATGTGCCAATATATATTTAAATTAGGACCTTTATCAGGTCATTCTGTCGTGAATTTATGGTCTAGAGAGGAGCAAGCGTAGTAAGCGGTCTAATGAAGGGTAACGGAGAAGTATTTATGTTTGTTTTGTCGGGACCCCGTGTTTCAGGTTCACTCGGATATCACCAATTAGAAGTTGATTCCTTCCTTCGCGTCAAGAGATTTATCACCGAAAACCTATATTGAACCCTAAGCCGTCGGTGAGGTAAAAAATGTATCCTATAAATAAAAGTAGATCGTAAATTATGATCACTTTATTTGGAACTAATATCTCTTAGAGCACTCACAGTAAATGGCGCATGTATGAAGAAAGAGCTGTCAAGTTTTCTATAAGTTAATCGGTTCTGGGCAGGTATGTGTTCAGAGACTCAACTTCCATCCTAATCTTATTCAATTGGACAGTGAATTTCTTCAAGTGAGATTCTTTTCAGCGGGATCAAGGCTACGTTATTATTTTTTCCTAGGCAGATGGCCTAAATACGAACTTATGAAATGGTAATACTATTAGGAAAAGTCGCCACCTTCCATTGGCTACAATATAATATAGTGTATAATGTACTGTAATTATACATTATAAATAGAGCATGGGATATGTGTACTCTTCAAATTTCGCAGGAGAAGATTATTTCATGATCGCCTACTCTTGCTACAAAACAAGAGACCAACTAGAATTTCCATCTTTATCGAGTCACAAACGATGGGAAGTCGACCCATTGATATTTCCGCCGTCGAAGCATTGCTCAAAGATGAAGACGCCTCCCAGCAGAACTAATAGGAGTCGTACGATCTTTTGACCTCGCACGCCCATCACTGTACCAGCTGCAATTATAACTGTGAATGGACAATGCAAACATCCCTTCTCCTGGAGCCCTGAGGCGATCCTCGTCCTACATGCGGCTCGTCTTTTCATCTCGGACTCTTCCTTCCTTTTTGACTTCTTCACGGTCGTTAGTGTTGGAGCGCCACGCTGGGAGGCGTATTGTCGGTCAGGAAAGTCCCTCACCCTCGAAGTGGGCGCTGGATATTTTTTCCTACTTCACGTTTTTGTTATCTGTTTCTTGAAGAGCCTTGGCTGTCTAACAGCCTCCCGTAAGACCTCCTCCGCATTGCAATTCACAAATGTGTTACACTCGTATGATTCGTGAAAGCCTACTCCCAATAGGGGTAGACAATAAGAAGTCAATACAAAATGAAACTGATCACCTAATGCACTCCGAACCACGTGTTCATCAAATACAAGTTAAATAGGACACTTTTGTGGATTTTAAATCCAAAATACATCTAATATGCAACGATTAACTTGAAATTTCGGTCGTAAAGTCATATCAGGTCCTATCGTACTTCATGTATGAAAGTTCAAAAACAAGGACGTGGATAAAAGGCGAGGATAGAGTTAGAAGAAATTGCAAGTTTGATGATACGATTTCAATATTTGTCAAGACCTAGGCGAGAGGAGTAATTCTTTAAATAAAACCACCGAATCAGTTAATGTACCCATCTCAAAACCTCTGAAGAATTGACTCACGCTGTTTCTGAACGATTTCCTACGATCTCAATCAATTCAACCTATCAACGTTAAATTATGTACGAGTAGTTCTAGTCAGCTCTACAGAAGTATGATACCTATAAGCCGATCAACCTACGTGCTCAGGCGCAGCTTGGAAACAATGGTTTTCACCGATTGTTCAAAGAGTTTGAATATCGGAGGGATCTTGTGTAATATTTTCAAACAACATTCAACATTCAGAGAAAAGCGATACTCCAATACTCCAAACGCCTATGACCCTCATATTTTCAAAATCCCAAAATCCCAATGTTCAAAACATAAATGATCACCTGGCCTCCGCTTAGATCAAGTTAGCTGATAAGGTTCAATTAACATTTTCGTTTCAAAAAAAAAAAAATAAATAAATAAATGAATGGATAAAATTAAAAAAAATAATAATAATAAATTCCTAGGGCTTAAAATGTAGTGGGCTCTGGACGGTATTTAGATCTAGTTATCATGAAACACAAGAGAAATATGAAATATTTGAGCAAATTTGAAATTGGGTCTCTTGCAGGTGAAAACAAACAGCATGGTTATTCGGCGACTAATGAAAAAAAACTGATCTCTCAAGAAAGCCTACTACCGTGTCTTTCTACGCCCTTTTAAAAAACGAGAGTTTTTACTTTTCTGGAAGGTTCAGTAGGTAGAGTCCTTTCGATGGTCGTTCCGACCGAAGAACCGCCCATCAGCTATTAAGCAGGTTCGGCAAACGGACCCGACTCTTCACGCTTGTCTCTCCACCCTCCTAAAAAGGCCAAAAGGGCTGATAACCCTGATGGAAATGGATAGCTTGAAACCAAATTTATTTGGAACAACCCCCTGTCCGCTTTTTCATTAGGGACCAAGAGTCGGAGCAAAAAAGCCTTCGAGGGTGGAAATCATGGGAAACGGACAGAAGGTGTCTTCCTAAGTCGAGATAGTGACACAGACCGAGTGGTTTGTTTTTTCTTTCCGACCCGGTCGTGACCCCTCGCCGTCAGGTTGATTGGTGGAAATTGACTCTGGAGGAAATCACAGGAAGGCCATAAGGGAGGGAAACCTAAGATCGTCCAAGAAGTGGAGATCCTTGTTCCTAATTAGTTCCAGCGGTTCGCGTGTGAAGGCGCCGCATGCGTTTTTCCACCCTTCCGTCGATGGGAAGATGGCAACGTTAGTGAATACCTCCTCCCCTTACCCTCGTCCCTTACCACACTTATCCTGCACGCCATGGGATTTTCAGGGGTGATCCCCCTCCAGCTACCTCTTCCCATCCAGAAGATATAGGGACTCGCTAAAAGCCCCGCTCTGCACCTGTCCTCGGCACTTTACGACTTTGGGGAGGAGACAGCCGTTCCCTACGCTCCTAATGTGCGCAGTTTTCTCTTTTGTCTCAAACGTTGAGTAAGGACACGTTCTGAGAAACCCCCTTACGGTAGGTTGGGCTTCAGGATCTATTGTCCATCTGTGCCTCGATAAGACCAGCACCTCTTATTTATCATACTAAAAACTATAATCAACTGGGCTTAAAAAAAAAAAACTAGAACCATGATAGTCCTGATTATCATTTTTATGGTTTTTGGGGCATGGTCAGGTTGTGTTTGAGTTCACTTTTTTACTACCAGTGCGAAAGCAATCCTGAAGTTCCAATGCCTTCCTGATTAATATATAACAAAAAGAGAAATTGCTGAACATGATTAAAAGCATTTCAAGGAAACATAAAGCAGATTGAATTATTTTCAATCACATTCGCCATGGGAAATTTGCTCTGCAACTTCGAACAGTAGTGTTGATCAAACAGTAAGGACACCCACTGGAATTCACTTGCGAAATCTTCTAGTGGCCTCAATTCATGTGAGGCTACTATTACAATAATGACTCCCCTCGACCAACCCCTGGTCACCTGGTTCGACCCCTCGCAACCTTTTCCAGTAATTTCGAAAACCATGCATCACAGTGAGCAGGGGATGAATGACCTCAAATCATCTCATTTTTTATGGGACAATAATAAATTAATTATTATGTTTTCAGACTCGTTGAAATAACCTCACGCGCGCTTTATAGTTGATATAGTGGTGTTTTATGGTTCAGTTAAGTCATCATTCCCACAAAATTCCAAGTCATCATTCCCACGAAATTCCGGTGTTAATAATTACTTCATGTGAATGACCGATAAGAACGAAAAATAGCAGAGTATCTGTAATGTAGTGAACTGAATAGTGTTGCCTCCATGATGGGGGTAGGGTCCTTCGAGCAGCGAATTCTTCAGTGGTGGGATCACCAGGATGAGACGCTTGGGTGGTAGCAATTCATTACAATTCGCTGATCTCATCCAGAAAAGGAAAGTAAAATACGTTTTTGTTCGGTGGAGTCACGACCGTTTAATTAACTAATTCACGTGATCGCCCAGGATAAATGGATAAAAAGAAGCGTGACGTCGCGGTTTATCCGTGGATATCTCGGGTTCGACTCCCAGGCGGGGGGCCACGACTGGGCTTTTGTTTCTCGCTATACATACAATGAACATTGTTGAGAAGTTGGAGCGGGAGACTATTAGTTGCAAATGAGCTTCTTACACGGCCGCGATAGCGATCTGAGCCTCCAAACAGCGTCTTCATTACAGATACCGCTTGTCGCGGAAAGTACCTTCCCATGCGTTCATTCGCCTACTGTCGAGACGAAGCGGCGATGAGAAACAATTCTCGGAAAACCTTTTATTTACGCGCAATTTGGGCACCATTAAAGAAACTAGGAAAGTGGATAAATGAGACAAATTTATTTCTTTACAACATCTCTTAGGTTGGATAATGCGCGACATAAATATGTAAATGAATAAATTACACATAACCTTCCAGCCTAAAATTTCTTCTTAGGTCCGAAGTACAGCCCCAAAAACACCTCCCTTCAAGGGATGCAGGTCGTATATGACAATTTTGAATGGAATATTGAAACAAGTCTCTGTTGAAGTATTAAACAAGGCAGGGAGTATTTTAAAACGCGAAATTAGTATCCAAAGCCATGGATCTGCAGAAATTAAGAAGGCGTATTAGGTATAGTACTTGAGTTTTTTAGTTGACGTCGTATAAGTATCATGCCTGTGCTACAAATTCTTAACCCAGCAGGGCCAAAAAAGGCGGCAGTAATTGCGATACGTTTCGCAGTTCAAAACACGCTCCAGTATTCGCACAGGAATCCCAAGGGAAAGTGACGAAATTCGTGGACGTCGATGGTAATCTCCCCTGAAATTGGCACGTGATATTGCAAGTACCCCAATCAGGAATTTTTCCAGGGGGGGAAAAAGAAAGGGCGTAGCGAGCATGAAATTATGGAATCCTTCATTTGAAGAGAAAAGGGCCGAAGCAAGCAGAAATTTATCGCAAACGAACCCACCAGCGCTGGCGAAGCCTGAATTTTAACGACCGGATCACGGGGATAATTCATTGTGGTAAACGAAGCGAGAGGTTCATTAATTAGATGGAAAGGGACGTTAAAAGGTGAGCGAAATGCCACTGGGAAATTTCCAGTGGAATTATGAGGGGTAGCTGTGATATCAGAGGATCTGCCTCGTTCTTCACGCTCTTGTCGGCCTCTGACGGCTCAAATATTTTCGCATTCAAACGCGCACGGTTGCGAGTTCACGTGCCCACCATAAAAGAGCTCAGTTGAAACTTAGTGGCAGAGAGCGAGAGATAATACCTGACGGACTGACGGAGGTTTACGAGGTGATTCTAATCGATGGTGGGTGAGCAACGAGTTGACACAATATCTGGGATGTGGGTCTGACGAAATATCTCCAGAATCATTGGTCAGATTGTCAAAGCACATTGCTATATGAACGAATAGAGAGAGCCTTCATCGAGAGAAAAAGAAAAATGGAAGCGTGGTGCGTTTTCGTTGTTATGGATTTGAAAAGTTGGTAGCTATCTCGTATGTTCCCTGAAATTTCTGAAGAAATTTTATTTCATTTTAAAGGAAAATCAACCGCAGATAAAATATTCTTAAATCCGTGCGGCTTGAGATGATACTGTGCGAAAATCAAAAAATCGAAAATCAACCGCAGATAAAATATTCTTAAATCCGTGCGGGTTGAGATGATACTGTGCGAAAACCTACCAGCAGACAAACAATCAATAACTATTCAGAAAACGTATTTTCTCAAAAGTTATTACACCAAACGAATTGCATTTTAAATTGTATAACTTCAAAGAAGCGTTTTGCATCTTTATTGTTTCGGTTGATTCCATTTTGATTTTATTTTTTTCAAATTATTTTGATTTCAAGCACCAAAACTTCTTTTGATCGTAGACGGTGATTACAAGACATTAATTTTTACCACGGTCGAAGAGCCAAAATCTGAAGTATCGTCGGGGCTTCCCAAAGAACTTAAAGCTCAGATACCATTAACCGCATTACAACGAGGACGAATCCTGTGAAAAAGACGAAGAAAACTGCTTTCCAAGCTATAACGGTCTAAGTAGATTGTGCTCGGAGCGGGAAAGAGGATTTCTCCCACCAGAAAGGAGCCTCTTCGGAAATCTTCGGACGATCTTGGGGCTTCTTTCGGTTTTTACCGAATTATGTTATTGGATAGGTCTGGGAGAGAAGGGTCTGGGGAGGTTCATATTTCACAACAGGCCTGGCGGGTTACGTGATACTCGAAAGGGGATTCTCTTTTGTCGATCGAAACACGCCCTTAGGGACCGATTCGACTATACATACCTTCATCGAGGAACTGATTGATGTTAACTGGTTCACATACCTCGTAAGATAAACGCGAACGAATCACCAATCTTCGGCACATTCTCAACAGTTTCCGTCTATCAGTCGTACAACATGGGTGTGCTACATAATCAGGTCAAAGTGGTCACCCCGAACATTCATAATAGACTTCCCTCGAGATGATGACGAAATTACTTGGAGCCATAATGATGAGAACCAACAGCGTTAGTGTGTTTTCACACCGTGTCACCTGTCAGTTCAATGGACCTGCTCGTAACGACCTTTTTACGCAAGATAACCACCCCAAATAAGTTAACGCCAGATGAAACAACCATCAAGGCTCGATCACCAGTTACAGGTAAGTTCTGCTCGTATGGAGATTCGATATTGCGAACTAAATCAAGGTCGTAGATACATGAGTCGTAGAAGGGATAATTTGGCTCCTAATTTCGAAGATTTGGTTTATGATTCTAAACACGTACACTAACGCTAAATCGGGGAGGAACGCAGCACTTTTCCGTGTCAACGAGTTTAAATTAAAATCATATTTTCGGCTTTTTTCGCCTTGGAATTTGAAGAAAGCAAGGTTAGGAGTAATACGAGTGTACCCCTCAGTATATGTCAACATATATAAGGAAAATAAAAATAAAGTAAAAAACCGTGAACAACCCTGTCAAAAACTTGGTAAATCCATTTACCTTCATGTAGGCGCTTGACTTGATCAATATTGTGAGTACACTATATCAGCTACAATGTTTGCTGCCCTTTGGCCTTACAGCTCTGAGAGCGCACTAGGCCATGCAGATTACAAGGAACAACCATCGTGTTCAAACGGTGATTCATACGGCCCAAACGTTCGTTCACGACGTACATTATAGTTTCCGTACGCAGCTGGCTAAGCTCGTTCTTTCACACCAAATTACACTTGTGAACGCCGAGCACGTTCCGAGGCTTCTCTCCACCTTCTAATTTGCCTTTGGGATGCCGGTGCCCTCGATGCGCAATTTTCGGTGATTGATATAGATTACCACGTAGAGGCAATTATGAGGGTCGTCCTGCATCATGGAGTCGTACCCACGTGAAAAGGCCGACCTGAGGAGAGGCAAACGATGACCGGCTATCATCTGATTTGAATTTACATGTGTGTTTGAAATATAACAGAAATATATTCTGCATGCTTTCCCGAGAACATTATCATATATTCAACGTGCATTGTTATTTATAAGGCGTCCAATTCACTTCCCACCGCACCTCGATTGAACATAGAATGTGAGGCGTAATTACCCAATAACTAACTAGCGATTAAAATATTCACAGGAAAAATTATGAACAACTAACATTTTTACAAAAGAAACATTGCTTAGGCATGGCCAACGTTCGAACAGTCGTCAATCTTTATTAGCTTCATTTTTCGTGAGAACCAATTCAAAGAATGATAGCTTTGATCTTGCCCAGTCAGCTCGTTCGTCGACCTTTGGAGGTGTATTCATGAATTTATTAGTGTAATAAACTCTTGATAAATGCGATAAACACGTAAATAACAATGTAGTCGTTGTGAAAAATGTTAAAAACAAATTTCATGATCATAATTTATATTGTTATCTCCATATTTCATGAATCTCCCTCATTGACCAGTCTATGTACCGAAGCTTTCACAATTCTAACGGTTTAAGCGAAGTAGAGATAGTAAAACAGGATGATCCGCCCCTTACATTTAGCTTTCGGGAGATTTATTCTCTTCCTTACGCAAAACACAGTCGACCACTCAGCGATGGGCTGCGGTCAGGTGGCTGGTCTAGTTGTTGATTATTGCTCCTGAAGCTCTGACACATTTCTTGAGACCCGGAAAGGCTCATCTAGTTGGACCTTACACGTGATTAATACCCAAGTTCAGACTAGGTGATGCGAATACAAGGATCTAAATCACTAAATTATTGAGAAGTAACGGCACGGACGAGTGGGTGCAGCCTATTCTCAGTAGGTCCGGGAAAAAGGCACTGGTCAAGTATAAATGGTTCATTAAAATGAAAAAAAAAAAAAAACCTTTTGGACAGCAATCAGCGATGCATCGCAGCGTGCGGCCAATGCCCTTTTAATATTTGAATTCCGATACAGTCAAATTTGAAAAGAGCACACTCTCTAGTACTCCACAGAACACGCAACAATGAGCTTTGCCTCGTTATCTCTTCCTGCCATCTTCAAAGCCCTCATCCTGTTCTTCAAGGCGTCGGGGTATCCGCAAGAACTTACTATTCCTTCGGCGAGCTCGTCCCGTGATTTGGCTTTCACGGTCGAGAACCGCGTTTAGGGGTCGGGAAGACTTCGAGATGAAAGATTTACGGAGAAAGGTCCTGCGAACCCTTCACATAGTGCCATTCGACTTGATTATTAACGTCAGTCAGTCTCGTGTTCCGACAGTCGTGATGACTCATTTTGTTGCTCTGCGGGAGACACGAGGCCTCGCTAGTCCTCGGAGTCGTCATCACTCAAGTTTTTGTCGGCGGACCAGTTCCTTTTATTTAGAACTCACCCGTTCCCATTGCTGACGCGGCCAGTTCTAATTTAGTTGTCCTTTACCGTTCTGGAAATGGAGAACGATTTTTTTTTTCGTTTTAGTTTTATTTTTCATCTCTCGACACACGATTGGTGCTTTTCAACAGAACCGCCTCTCTGTGCGACATACTCAGAAGGTATACTTGAAGAAAGCAGTAACATAAACCCGAACGAAACTTGAACCGAACTAACATATTTATTATACTAGCTAACTAGCTCATGAGAAACATATTTCATTATATTTACGGGGATGAAGTTACAGAACACTTGATACACGTTATTATAATTTACTTTCACTCATAAATGGAAAAAATTTGAATACTCAGCCTTCATTTCGTTCATCGTACGCCTAATATCAACTCCAGCTCATAAGTGCTCATGGATTGACCTGGGGTCATGAAGTTCGGTGTAGTCGTCAACGCTTATTGAATCAACTGGGAAAAAAAGTAATGTACCTACTGCAGGTGATTTATCGATAAAGCTGTCACTGTATTTTATTTCCCTGCGCCAGTAATAAATATCCGGTACCTACGGCAAACGCGTCGATACGAGTCAGTCACGGACGCTTGCTACAGAACTTTTCCCAACGTTAACGGTCAGTTCGATGAACTCGAGGTCCCGACGGCAAATCGCTCGGCGTGCCAAGTAAATCCCGAAAGATCCCGTGAGAACAATAATTACGTGGATGGATTCGGAAATCAGGAAGAAAAGGCCCGCAAGGGCTTAAACAGTGGAGCGAGACTCCGCCAAGACTAACCTGAGCCCATGCGGGCGCCCTTGAAACCGTTCGGGAAGGTAATTTATCCGAGCAACGCTAATACGACGCGCGCCCATTAGTCTGAATGCTGAGCTGAAGGTGAATTTCTTCTTAAGTGATTCATTGGACGGTACTGACAAAGTAATTGCCGCTCCGTGGACGGAACAGGTTCAGCTTTCAACTGACATTCTCACGTTTACCGGTGGTTTAGGTTTTTTACAGGAGGCGAGAGAAGCCGTGCGAAGCGGGATTTCGCAACGGAAGGCACTTTGAGATGCGACTGAGTGCAATGACGGGAATTAATTCGCTGAGAAACCAGATTGTAACTCAAGCCTGAAGGAGGAAATTCAGAGGTTCTTTACTCAAAGGTCGTCAGTCAAGATTGAAAAACGGTGGAGAATTGATGATATGATTGAGCGCAACTGGGAAAACATAATGTGAAAATACTCAATACAAGAATCGATATTTGAATGATATCGATTGTTATGAATCGATGTATTTCCTCAAAAGAGGCTCAGATCACTCTCTTCGTTCTGCGTTCATTTCCTACCAAAATGTATTGAATGATATTTTACTTTAATGTCTCTTTTTTTGTATCCATTATCTGAATTGATAATATGCATCAGGATGTCAAAAGTAAAGTAAAATGTTTTCGATTCTATAGCTTCATTTAGAAGGCTGTGGATAAGATTCCCACAGTCATTCTGCCCCACTTTTCGGTCAGTTGTATACCAACGCCCTTGCCGCTTATGTCTCTTATGAATCTCACGTTCTGTTTCCGTTTCTCTCTGATCAAGTGTCTTCTTATTAATCATTAAAACGTGTCTTAAGAATTCCGAAGTGTTTTTCCTTCATCTACTACCAAGGGTGAGTCCATAATAATAATAATAATGATTTCAAACTAAGTTTCTGAGCTATCGATCCAAGAAGCGCCTGTAGGCTAACGACTTTTAAAACGATACATAAGCTTTAGGTATTTATTAATACTGAAACAAATTCACCAAGATAATCATTATCGAATCAATACCTGAAGGTTTTGCGGTTGTTTTCTCGTCAGTTCAGGTTTCGACTAAGGAAATGTATTTGTACCAAAATGAGAACTAACCACCAATTCCCTCCAGACTCCCCTAAAAGGCTAAAAAAGAAGCGAATACGACCCCCAAGAAGGCAAGAACGGTAATGACCAACGTAACGAAGTATTCGTCTCAAGCACCTTCAACGCCCCCAAAAAACTCCAACCTGAAATGGGCGGGCGAGGCGGAAAATACGCGAGGAGCGGAGAAAAGGGCAGAAAGTGAAGTGAGAAGAGAATGAAGAGAAAAGGAAGGAAAGAACAAGTTGTCGATCGAAAAGAAGTTTCGCATTACCGGAGCCTCGAGGCGTTTCGGCGAGGAAAGGGAGCTGTTACGCCTTTTCGCCAACTCAATAAATTAGCGTTGAATCGGAAGGTTCGGAAACTTTTTAAGAAAGGTTGTATCGGAAATCTTTTCATGAATTTTTTTCTCAGAGAACGAACCACTTTTCCGGGCAGCAAAATAAGTCTTGAAGATTTGAATTGAAAACGAGATTAGTCTCCACATTAAGCCGACACTATTTCGAGTCGACGCATACTAGGACCCGCAGATATATAAATTGGGACCAATGCGTATTGGCCAAAATGGAGCTTCAGAACTTGCGATATCTCAATAGAAGAAAATGACGTAGATATCCACGCACATCTGAGTAAATATGAAGAGGGGGTTCACAATATCCGTCCATTGATATGTAGATAACTGTGTACGTTTCTTCAAGGCATGTAATGAACGAAATTACGTGAAGGATGATGCCTTCGCTCATCCGTCCGATGATCGATTACCCATCAAATCTTCAAGTCTTTCCGAAATCACTTTCATCTCGGCGGCGTTAAAATTTCCCCCGTTGCTCGATGGGTGGCGGCTCGAAAGGTTTCTAATGACGTCTAATGGCAGTTTCGATCATTTACAAAAACGGCTCTCCCCGTGCGTTTGATGGCCCCGATCGATAAGACAATTTGAACGATTGCAGTTGTGCAACTTTTCGAGCGGCTTATCATTTACTTTTGACTGATGTTTGTTTCGCCGGACGTCAGCTCAGTTGGAAGGCATTTCGAAGGGGCGGTGGCGAGCTATTAAAACGTGGGCAGAACGTGTCTGGACGAAGCTTTCTGCTCAACTCAAGCTGCTTAGCGACTCCAAGTCAAAACCGCCCTTTCGGTCTGGTTTAATGACTGGATTTTCAATAGCTATTGGGTTCTCGGACTCAGCAGGTCAAACGAAACTCAATACCAACACATCCCTTTTGCTGGTTGCCGCTGTCCTTCAGCCCCTTGACGTGTCTCTTTTTGTTTTTCCTCCTTTTTCTTCAAAGACCCACATTATTACGTCTCGACCTCCAACACTGCTAAATGTTTAGTTCTTATCCGCCATTTCGCGGTTCGTTCGTGGTTCTCTTCAGTAGTTGCGTCCCAGAGGATTTTCTCCTTTTTTCAACTCCAAACGCCCATTTTGAAGTGGATTTCATTTCGTTCCGTGGAAGTAGAGGAAATTGGTTTTCGAGAAAGGAGCTTCTGTGGTTCTGTTACCGCTCGAGTGAAGAGTTTTTGTTCCAGAAGAGAAAATTACTTAGAGAAAACAAATTTATCGAGGCGAGTTTTACGTCCCTTTTCCCTTTGAGTCAAACTGAAAGGGTGACATCTTGGGTTATTTCTATGGTGTCTGGCTCAAAGCTCTTTTTAGGTCAGTAATATCCAATTTTCATCCTTTTGACCCTTTTGAGGAACAAAATACCTGCATCAAGAAGAAGTGAGTGGTGGAAAGTAATAGTACATTTACATTTGATAACTTTTTAAACGCAGGATGCATGGTAGGAGGGATACTCAACTCGGGATTCTTACCGTTGTAATCAAACATCGTAGATGTGGATGGCATTCAATGCTCTGTAACTGGACGTAAATGAACCATGGAGCAATTTGTCGGGGGGAGGGGGGTTTACGCAGTAACGGTACACGGTAAATCAGCCTTTGAGGGCACCAACATAGTACGAACGCAGAGCAGGGCCAATTTTTATTCTATTTTATTTTAATTCTTTTAATGAAACATTGGTCTATTAAAAACAACGACATTCTATCTTAATTATTTTGTTATTCCTTCCAGAATCCTCCTCCCCACCCTTGACCAGAAGAACACACCGCTTCTAGGAAGCAGCTGGAAGAAATAAAAATGAATATCTCAGTCTTGATGTCTCTATTCCCTTTGGATTAGAAAGACGCTTAGCCCCATGCTGTTTAATGCCCGACTCTCCCATAATTCTGTTCTAACGAACTAGCCAGATGTCGACCATCGTTTTCATCGTAGCGCATTCTGGTTGAGGTTTCGCTATCCGCGTCGATAGCGGCTTTTGAAAAAGGGAAACCGGTGGAAGATAAGCCTCGGACGCTGACCATGGGGAGATTATTAAATCCAAAGTCCACACAGGAGCAACCAACTGAGAGACCGCGATATTTAATTAATCAAGAGGTTACGGCGCCTCGGCCCGACCCGCCCGTTAAAGCGTGTATGAAAAATGTAACATCACATACACATACGCACCCGTCTGAAAACAGTAATTCATTTTGTCTGAAATAACGCGCGTCTCATTAGGTAGGTAGGAGAAGAGTTAATTTTGTCGGCTTTACAAAACACGAGTTAGCCCCTTGTTACTTCCCAGCCGCTTTTTCTGCGATTAATAAGTTGGGCCTGACAGTTTGTTCTAATTTTTCAAATGGAAGAAAAAGAACAATTTCATCCTTCTGGCGAGTTACTAAATCAATTATCAAGAGTAATGACGCTGATATGAACATGCAAATTACAAAAGGTATCCAGAGTGCCTGGAAATGATCGATTATTTTTATTTAAATTATTTCTGCTGCTCAAATGTTTTTTTTTTTCGGTGCTCCGTCACCACGAAATGACTGTTCCGTGCTATTTTCTCGGTTTTCCGCCCGATTTCTCAACGTAAAGCTCATCTTTATTTCCAAATTCCAAGTACCCTCCTAATGTACCTAATGTGTTTAATAAAATTACTAAAGATGTGATCGAAACTCAAAATTTGACACCGTCGGAGGTTTACGTAGTCTCTACGGCGACTAATTGACGTGGACAGGAATTCCTAAGAGGAAGAGAGAGGACGGTTGGAGACTTCAATTTAAATGTAAATTAATGCTCCTGCGTTTGGTATTCAGAGGGGAAGGGACCATAACCTGCAACGAATGATCGATTTCGAAGAGGCTTGACCAAACTCACGCTTCCCTATGAAACATGGCCAGGGCGTTGAATTGAATCGTCCCGCGCGGTCACCCAAATCGTTCAAATAATTAGAATAGAGAAGAAATGAAATCACATACGCATGCTCCCTAACTCACGGAGACCTAATGTAATGGGCCGAATGGCGAAATTTCGCCATACCATTAACCACAACTTTTCTGTTCCAAAATATCACAAACACTCAATTTTGGTAGTAAGGATTCACTTCGGATTCACTGGAATATTTGAGCTAAGCTAACGGAAAAATAAAATCAAATTATGGAAAATTTGGAAAACTTTTTTTTTTTTTTTGAAATGTAGACATTTAAGGATGTGACTGTTAGTAAAATGTGTAGACAGACGTAATTTCTGCTTTATTTATATATCCGTAAATATATATTTTTGTTAATATTAGGTAATCTTATTCCTGCCATTGCACCCAATTCTGTTGTTGCGTAGACAAGGTGGAACAGATCAAGTAGAAGCTGACTGAGTTCGCCCGAAATAGCAATATCCAGATGAAGCTGAGCAGTATGAAGAACAAACACCAGAAACCAAATCGAAAATGGATCGGCATTCCGACTCAAACCTTTTTCGGCTCCCGACGAATAAAAAAGTTGTTCTTTTTCCAACCTCGAGATAAACTCCACCTTGAGTCAAAAGTTTATTTTCAGAAAAGTTCAAAAAAATACTCAAGGAAACCATGAAACAACGCCATTTACATCCGATATATACGCGCCCCGGGGAGCATAATTTCCAACTTTTTTGCGGCCCCTTCTCAACGGGAAATGTAGCATCAAGCTAAAAGCAGGGAGAACCCTATCGTTTTCGATAAAAAGGAACTCAAAGCTTTTAGTGGCTTCAAAAGATAAAGTACGTTTAGCATTCGGTTCGAAGGAAGAAACGAGAGGATGAGCGGTTTGATAAAGTAGAGGCCAGGAAAGCCTAAGAAGGTTTATCTATTTGGAAGCGACCCGACGAGGCCGAGATGAGAGCTTCCCTACCATTAACATCCATGGAGACACTGAACCCTACTTGAGTAGAACACATCGTCGACTTGTTTTATTGGGTCGTTTCCCGAAAGGCCCAAAATAGGTGCACTTAGTAACCCATCAAGAGGAACAGTTCTCAACGCCGAAAGGAAGGTGTAAATTATCAAATAACGTAATCCCGAATAATGACGTCATAAACACCTCAGGAAGGTTCATTGGGTCGCTAAGATGCAGTTGCCGGGGTCTATGAATTGGGCCATTTGGTCTATGGGCCACTTACTTGGGTTTGAAATTTCCCAGAAATGAATAAATCCATCAACGAATAGAGATGAAACCCAAGCCTGAGCCGAACCGCCATACATCAGCCGATTAGTATACTTGTAACTTTATTTTTTTTTAATTTGTAACATTTGTAAGGCATAATAACTTATACCTGAGTTTCGTATTCGAAGAGCCAAACAACCACAACAAAATTTACAGAACAACACTTGGCGTCATATCAACGCAGGATTTATTGTTCATAAGTCATGAGAGTAGTGGCACCGGGACTAAACGATGTGTACGATAACAAAAGGAAGTCGTACGTACAACTTGATTTAATTCAAATGATAAATGAACGCTTTCTAATAGCAAGAAACTTAGTTTAATACAACTTACACAACGTTCTGAAGTTCAAACGTCAAACCACTGACCTGAAAAAGAGAAACAGTTTGGTCATACTCAAGTTATATTGAAAAAGATTATTAAATTCAACTAAATGCGTAATGCGTATCAATTTTACAGGTAGGATCCTAGGTAACTAGCGTCAAATTGAATTCAGGAAACAAACAGCTCGCATGCCACCCATGGCATAATACTTGACTCTTGTTATATTCATAGTCTTCACCAATTTGGCCGCAGATAATTTGCCATTTTAAAATTGAATTCATATCACTATTTCATGGATTTAAATTTTCAACAGAAGGCATCCTGAACTCTAAAAACAATATTTGGGGAATAAAGAACCGTGTGCCGGTCAAATTCTGCGGTCTTCTGTCCGGACTATTCTTGTTACAACAAGAATACAATCAAAATGCACAATTCACCATTTTTTATTATTTGCTCCAGGATTGCCTATCAGTGTTCACTGAGCAATGCAAAAGGCCACGAAATGTATAGTATGATTAGGAACAAACCACCATAGTTCGCTCAATCTTATCAGATTCAATTTAACGCGCATGCGCACGGCATGGTTTTTGCGTGAATCGTCTGATGCCCGGATATATTGTGCTCAAGTCTGTTCATCGTTTTTCATCAATGAGCCCGCAGTGGCACAGACTCTGTAAGTTCATCCGAGTGAAAGCGCAGGTAACATCAATTTATTCAGTTTAGTCGACGTATACCAACCATTAATGAACGAAAATCTGGCTGGCTCGAACCAGTAGTGTTCGTTCAGTTCAAATAGAAGGAAAAAACGATTGATCAAAGGCATTCCCTATTAATACTGGAACGTGTACTTTAAGTTGTTGGGGAAAACGTCGAGATTGTCGTGTATTTTATTTTAAATAATTTCTTCTGCATTTGTCGTCGTCGCCAAGTTGTAAATTCACTCCTCGATTAATTTTGCGGTCCAACTGATTTATTGTGATGTTAAACCCCTTAAAAGCCCCACTAAGCTTGCCAGCTAAAAAAGAGGATTCCGGTGACAATACGATAAGGCGGAGTAAAGGCTTCCGCGAACCAAATTTTTAATCCTTTTAGAAGAACCCTCAAAAACTTTGATTTAGTAGTCCGGAACGTGCGTGGAAGGTTGGCACCGTATCTCGCGAGGCTATCTTGGCGTTCCGCGCCTTGTTTTAATAATTCCCAAAGCAGAAAACTCGTCGGGAGAAAAAGGAGATCGCATGCCACTGGCCCTTTATCCCAATATTTGTCACGAGGTTACGCGTAAAAAAAGAAAGAATTCCAGAAAAGAAAGAAAAAAAACACAACGAACACAGGAAAAAACCTTAAAAGACTAAATACTCGCTCAGCACGTAATCCGGGTTATTTTTTTCCTTGTGACTCGTGGATTTGTGTTGACGGGGGCTTGTGAAGTATATCCGGGCGACCAACTTGTCAACTCGCGGCATTGTTTGCCCGCAGCTGCCTTATCCACTTCTCGGATTGAGACAGTGTTCTCGTTAAATCTCTTCGTACGAGCCATTAAATCGTGAAGTATCGAACAATGAGTGATTTAAATACGCCTTCAAAATAACCGTATTTTACCTTGAACGGTTAATCACATTATGGAGAGCTCTGGTTGGTAGAGTGGGAATCTCGTCAACCTGTTATCTCATCGGAAATCTCGTGTCGAACCTCTTGTAAAGGAGATGGCTTTCTCGGGGACTGGTAGGCTCATTTGAAAGTCTATTGTCGCCTCTAAATGGCGATGTTGCTTCACTGTTACCAACTAATTTATCCATCGATGTTTAAAAATGTTTGATCCGATGGGATGGATCTTAATCGAGTGAATAGGCTGTTGTAGCATGTGTGAAATTTTATCTAACTGCATCCATTGTCTTATTCTTTCAACGAAATTGGCTGCAACTAAATACAGGGTTTTGTCGAAGGAAAACGTTTAGTTATTCCTAAATATTTTACAAAAAAAAAAACTTTGAAGAAAAAATAAATAAAAGCATGGAGACTAATTTAAACCTCGGACTAGGCGCATGGAGATTCATTTCTCCAACATGGGTAAAATGGGGAAAACAGTGGGTCTGACGGTTCCCGGACCCATTACAGTCGATTCAGGGTCCAGAATTTAGTGGTAAATGATACCTCACACGCCTAGATACCAGAGATCTCGAAACAGGCATTCGAAATGGGTGGATAGGTATCCATCTTGACTCGTAGCCTCATCCAGAGGGCGCCAATCGTTTCGGGATTCGTTTAATTAGATTCAGCGTCCAAAATTTAGTGGAAAATGAAACCCCACACGCCTAGGTACCAGAAAACCTGTAGTTAACATGTGTTTTCTGTGATGGAGGAGGATATTATCACGCAATTTTGAACCGTTGGCCACTGTATCAGCGCCACCTGCTTCCCTCATGGATGTATTTCAGACTTGAAACGTGGTGCAACGGGCCTTCACATTAGTTGGGAAGACTCGAACGACAAAATCCGAGAAGGAAAAAGGATGAGATGCCCATTACACCCTATGCTGTAGAAATTCCATTACAGGGAAATTTGAGTAAAAATATCAAATATAATATGATATTTTACTTTTCATTAGTGATCTAAAATTTAGGTAAGAGTTTTTGCCCGTTCCAGATTCGTGTGAGATTCTAGTGTGCGCCGAACAACTCAATTCGCTTGTACAATACTTCCAGACCCTATGACGATCGATCTTTAATTTTAGCTCGTGAAATGTTTTATGTTATCATAGGTACGATGAAATGTTTCAGCTGTGTGCATGCGCCAACATCAGTATGGTCACACATATCATTTCATTCGCCCACATCTATCTACTAATTTTGCTTACTTAGCTCAAGTGGGAACTTGTTTCATAACAGACCCCTAATCAAGAGTTCTTGCGCTGATCGTAAATTCCATATTGAGCTCGGGATAACACTCGACTTAATTAACTTTTCCCAACTGCTGTTCGCGGTCCTCGCACAATGGTGGGGGGTTTACGTTCGAGAATGTGTAACTTTCAACGAAAACGCCCGCTTTTCCGGCAGTTTCCCAGTTAAAAAGCTGCCGAAGCACAACGTCCATGGTGGAGGGTTAATAGTCAGAAATGTAATAAAGGAAGCGTTCCAGAGCCGCGGATCGAGGGCGTTCATTTTGGCTCGGTTTTTCCACTAATCCGTCCGCGAGGCCTCGTATCAACTGTCCTTTGTCACGCTCATAATTTCCTTTTCTCTCGTATATCCACAGAGCTGGGGCTCTAACACAAAAATTACCACTATTACTTGGCTGACTCAGGAGAGAAAAAAAGGGTGTGAATAGCCCCCGTGCTCGTGGAAGTGTCGTCGAGCTGAAATTGGCTCGATTATCGTCTGTTGATTGGAAAACAACTCACCAATTCTCTAAGAACAGATCATTACAGCTCATACGAGTTTCCACGCCTTGAAACTACCCGTTGGCGGGACCGGTGAGTTGCATCATGTTGCATGAGGGCCAGCTATAATATTCTGAGATATTAGGGACGTTCAATCGAGCCAGATTTGACCACTTAAGACTTAGTGGTAACATAATAATCAATCATCTGATACTTTAACGTGATTTAGACGGCCATATCTTATTTATTTGCCAATTTTGTTTGGGTTGGCATCAATCATCAATGCTAAATCAAAAATGATGTGAACTATTTGAGTAGAATATCAACCGTATCTTCTTATAAATTGTTAAAAGAAGAAAATAAGTGTGTACAAATCGCAGAACTTGTCAAAAGTAGGTTACCAAGACTTGGTGACACTTAGTGTCGAAGAAGATATGGTAGAAGAAATTTGGAACTTTTTTGGAAATACTCATAGATGCTTTGATAATTATTAAGTAGCAATAAAACAATGTCATTCACTTCATTTAGTATCCAACAAGAAGAATAGTTGATGAGCTACCCATAGCATGAGTAAGCTCATTGGGGTTCTGTTCAATTGTATAGTAAATTATATAATTTAAACTCTGTAAATACACAAACGAAAGCATGATGATAGAGATATACTGACCTGCGCGTGGGACATACTTGAAATCGTCAATTTATGAAGTGACTACATTCATGATATTGAGTGGACTGTTCCTATAAAATAAAAGACGTGTTCACCAAAGAGGATTTGACGTAGTGAGATTTAGCGGAGAAGAAAGAGACTCGTTGGACTTTTAAACCCTTTGGGACACGAGGAGGTGATATAAGACGCTCGGGCTTATGGTTCCTTCGGGAGCTAGTACTTGAAAGGGGTCGACGTGGGAGGTCCGTGCAAGGCGGCCGTGTTCTGGTGCACCTGCCGCACTCACAACCTTACTGACTTATGACCAACGTGTTTGAATCCTTTCAGGCTAGCGACCAGTACGATAGTGTTGTCAATCGTGACGATGGATGATCGGCGATATTAAAAGTTTCTGAGGAACACCTGGAGTTCCTCCTAGGACCAAACACCAAGAAGAGGACGCCACAGTCGACTCCAACAAGAAAGACCTAGAAAAGACCCACTGGCTGCACTGTTGCGCATGCGAACGATCTAAATCAGGTGGCTTCGTGTAGAAATCGGTACGAAAAATACCCCCAAGATCGCAAGCTCGCGATTATGAGCTACAGAAATGTCAAACGGTAGCTTGAGGCATTCGGATATGGGACACCTACTCAATTTTTATTTTCGTAGATCGTGAAAACGGCAAATAGATTCAGCCAGTGGGCGCCTATGTACGCACAATATTTCTTCTGTTCACCCACAGAAGGGAAGAAAACAATAGTCATTAATAATTTATATCAAATACCAAAATATATGTTCATCCTATAGTTCCATTTACCTATTTACTAAATTTTGTATGCTTCTGAATTTGTTTATTTTATTTTTCAGCTGGGCTGGGGTAGTGAATGATATTTTAGCAGCGTATCCCGGTTCTCAGTTTGGCAGGTGGTATAAATTTCCCTTGCAAATGAAACAGAAGCAGGAACAATTCCATAACGCCCTGGAAACGTTTGCTCTCGGAGGATGAGCAATGAAATATCAGCATTTTCAGGAATTCGGAAACCAATCGTTAACGTGCGGCTAGGGTGGGAATCACGACATATTCACTGAGCGGTTCCGGCCAATAAGCCACGTTCCCGCTCAGGGATTTATACCAACCTTTCGATTTCGTATTGTTTACATGGATGTCATCCACCCTCGACAAAAGAGTTTGATTTATAACATTTCGCGCCGTTCATTTGAACAAAAGGGTTGGTGGCGCAAAAAATAACCGCAACGCGCGTTTTTTTCCCCCGCCCTTCAACTTCGAGGCTTTTTTTGACACTTCGCCGCCGAAGTTTCCTGGCGTTAAATCGTCGAAAAAAGAAAGACAAAAAATATAGACGTGCGAGAACGTGGATGCCAACAGGGGAGGGGAGTGGTGAGGGGGGAAGGTGAATTGAATTGTGTGCGAGTCGGCTTTTTGTTTTGTTAGATTTATTGTCGCCCGCCTCGAATCGCGGCATAATCTGTCGTTTGATAATTTATAACCCGGGCTATGGCATTTCCATTATTTTTTTCCCGCCCTTCCATTTTGATCTCGCGCTCTTGTATTAGAGGTTTTTTTCCTACGGAGCGGAATTGTGATGAAAAACACCTTAATCTCGGAGGTGGAAGTTGAACGAAATGCGATTCCTGCTAATCTACGAGAGAAGCTCCCGATACCACAGGTGGGCAATGTGCACGTTTTTCTTATTTTCTGAGTGATAAACGCGTTTTCCCGGCTTCTTCCTTGATTATTACACCAGAGTAATAAATCGTCACCTAGGATCAAACAAATCCCTTTTGGTTGGTTATTCCTTGAACCTATGTTTTCATTCAAAGAGCCAATCTATCCGATTTGGCCCAAAAACCGCCCCAAAATCAGCCGTCCACGCCGACTTTGGTAGTAGAAAATTTTCTAAAAATCTAAAATTTAGGTGAGGGACCCGTTCCAGCTCTAGTTGGTACTCGAAACGTTTCAACCCGATCGGACCAAATTTAGGTTGGGTAGGGGTCAGAATGTGTATTTCGAAAAAAGGATTTTTGAGGTTTTTTGAAATCTAGGTGTATGGGGTATCATTTTCGACTCAATTCTGGACGCTGAATCCAATGAAAAGGGTCCCAGAACGATTGGCACCCACAGGAAGAGGTTATGGTTCAAAACGGGTATCCATTGCCCATTTTGAATATGTGTTTTAGAGATTTCTGGTACCTAGGCGTGTGGGGTATCATTTTCCACTAAATGTTGGACCCTGAATCGATTGGAATGGGTTCGGGACCCGCCACACTCACTGTTCCCCCATTTTCCTCATGTTGATGAAATGAATCTCCATGCGCCTGGTCCGAGGAGTAACCAACCCGTGTGTAAGAATTTGCAGCGTTTCCGATTTGGCTCAAATTTTTTTCTGGACGTTTCATGATGTCCTGATCAAAAAAGGTCAATGTCCGTCCGCCGTACGCCGTACGTCGCCGTCCATGTTCCGCGCTCGTTTTGGTAGTAGAAAATTTTCTAAAAATCTGAAATTTGGGTCAGGGGTCTGTTCCCAGTCGAGATGGGTCCTCGAAACTTTTCAGCCCGATCGGAACCAAATTTGGGGGGGGTAGGGGTCAAAATGTGTTTTTTGAAAAATGGATTTTCGAGGTTTTGGGCGATCTAGGCGAGTAGGGTGTCATTTTCCACTAAATTTTGGACGCTGAATTCAATGAAACGGGTCCCAGAACGATTGGCACCCACTGGAGAAAGTTGATGGAATATCTTATACATTCCATGTAACATACGAACTACATATTGCTCTCCTTAGACTGTTAGTGGTCATGAGGGTTTGCAGCTCTGTTCATTTAAGTCTCAAGTCACTCCTTCTTCTAGAGTTGTAAGAAAGTGAGTACAAAAATATATTGTTCCAATTGTGATCCGCGAGTTATAATTCCCATTTTCTCACCAAGAAAGTTGAAGAGAAGTAATGGGTCAAATTGGGTATTTGTTACCCATTTTGAATATGTTTTTTCGGGATTTCTGCTACCTAGGCGTGTGGGGTATAGTTTTCCACTAAATTTTGGACGCTGAATTCAATGATGTGTGTCCCAGAACGATTGGCAACCACCGGAAGAAGTTATGGGTCAAAATGGGTATGTATCCACCCATTTTGTATGTGTCAGGATTTCTGGTGCCTAGGCGTGTGGGGTATCATATTCCACTAAATTTTGTACCCTGAATTGATTGGAATGGGTCTGGGACCCGCCACACCCATTGTGTCCCCATTCGAGGAATAACCAACCCGTGTGTAAGAATTTGCAGCGTTTTTTTATTTTTTTTTATTTATTTTATTTATTTATTTATTTTATTTATTCACCTAACAGGAAGAAAATCCTTATAATCCAATTTTTTTAAAATAGTATTCGGTCTTTAACGGTTAACGACATGTAGGTCTCAAAGACTCATTATAATCACAATGGAAGTATTCAGGCACCATAGAGCTCCAGAGAGAGTCAGTAGACGATTGAAGATGAAGAAGAAGAAGGTGGAAGGGGAAGAAGAAGATGTGGAAGAGGAATGAGTTGAGTGTGTCAGTAAGAGTGGCGTTAGTGAGCCAATGCGAGGAACTCATCATTGAAGTATTGAATTTTGTCCTCCAATATTTTAGGAATTTCATGATTATTATAATAATAATCATAATTGATCATGTTATGACTGATTCATTTTCACCAATTCATTTAATTTCAGAGTTTAAAGTTGGCTTTATTTTCTTCTCTTAATTAATTATTTGTTACTACTATTTTAATTTGTTTATTCTGGCAAACGAAGTGTTCTCCAGATTTCTGCAGAATTACCTGTAAACTAAAAACCCCTGCCCGGGTGCTGTTCGCTATTATCTCTTTTAGTGATAATTGTGTAAGGATCACAATGGTTTTTCGCCTAATTTGCCTAATTTGATTCTGTAAGTAAGTGGTGAATAAGTTTTACGACTAGTTGATCGGAAGGTCTCCCAAGTTCGCTCCATCGTGATTTGCGGACTTCACGCGCCGTTAGGTTTTCTCTGGCGATGAAAGGCCTCATTTATGATGCGAAAAGGGAATAAAGAGCCCTATGGAAAGAGAAAAGGTTAGAGGTGAGTGTGCTCAACAAGGTGTGACCAAAGGTGGATCGTGCCCGTGGGAATGGAGTTTGTATTTTCACGGTTCGGTGTCCGTCCAAATGGACCGAAGACGGCGTTATGTCCGCTCGATTGTGATAATCACCCGGGGTGGCCACGGAATTGTCGGACTTTGTGTCATATTTATAATTATGGCTTCGTCGGGTTCATTTCCTGAGGTCACGATGAGCTGGTAAGTCGTGCTCCTCAGCGACTCTCACCGATCTAAATTCGATAATGGACAGTCACCCTGTAGGAGTTACGTCGCCGTCCAGCTCTCACAATCATCTCTATCGCTCGAAGTTTATTTATACGTTGGAAAGTAAGTTGTAAGCTAAGGGACCTCCGCGAGCCATTTCATTCAGTTATCTCAGCTTTGCTGGTGTCCACATGAATAATATGAGGTTGCTGAATCCACCAAGATTTCGGAGATGTACTTGTTCTATGCTGTTGCTTCTTTGTTATTTGAAGGGTAGATAACACAACAGGTGAGAGATACCTCACTCAGTCGGCACCCTTACACATGGGACAAAATAATATTCATGTCCGACGAAAATAATCAGGGAAATCCTATTAATTCCAGTCGCCGCAAGAGCTGATGTGTCAGCCAGAAGGGCGAAGGGACGGAATCACACGAACATGAACGTCACTGAGCCCTTAATTAGAGGGAAGTGACTGGGTTGTCATTTTATCCACGTCAAGATGATTAGACCAGGCGGGAACGCGCTATTGTCCCCTCGAAAAGCGACAAATGCTAATCCAACGAGGCCACGTGAAGCTGTTCCCGCTCGCATTGTCAAAAGCGGAGACACCCCAGCATACAACTCCGCTAATCAAAGGATTTTCGGAGGGAAGGTTTAAAGAAGAAAATAACCGAGAATGAATAGGGAATTGATTTGAGCCCTGCTACAGCGCCACTCGAATTCCTGTCAAGCGAAAGGGTGGCGTCGTTCCCATGGTGGCGGCAGCAGCAGCGATAGCTAAAAGATGGAAAGAGAGAATGGAAGTATCAATGACAACTACCGTAGTAAGATAGCATCGCTGCTGCCTGACAATTAGAAAACCAGGCGAATTCACAAGAGTCCAAGGTTGCAAAGAAGGGGTTTATTGTAGTTTTTTTTATCTCCATGCAACACTTTTTTTTTTTTCAAATGGTTTGTGTTTCATAATAATGTTTAAAATGTCATTTTACCTTCATCTTCTTCTTCTTTTTCTTAATCTTCTTTTTCTTTTTAATTGAGCTCCGCCATTTTTATTCCTGAGTCTAGAGTGAGAGCAAACTTCACAATCGCAGCTCACGGAGACAGCCACAAAATTGTTTAAACATTTTCGTATAACAGTTCCGAAACACTAGAGTCCTTCATATAAATGCATTTTCAGCAACCATACCGGCACCTTGATGCACCAAACAAACTCTCTGAAGGATACAATTGATAAATTGGAAACCCTCAGGCTGGTTATGGTCCGCTCGAAATACTGAATAATTACTATTCAATTTTATTCAATAATCCTTCAAAGATCCACCGGGGCGTGGAAAAGCAATCACGAGTGAATAGATTCTAATGATGCATCTTCCTCTGAATAAAGCGGGAATTGAGAAGGAGCGAGGGGCCGTACAGATGCAGGTGCGTGTTCGCCACCGTCCATCAATCACGTCATGCATTGATTAATGCTCATCTCAGTGGGAAAATTGACTCGAATGTTTACATAACGATTTATCTTCTAACGGGTGGGGCTTCGGCACTTCCATGCTCAAGGCCCGGAGGGCTCCAAAAAAGGGCAGAGTCGGAAAGCCCCTCAACAGCGTTGGACTGAACGCGAGAGCGTCACCTGCAGGAAATCAAAAAATCAAAATGATCTTTTGCAGGCTATTTTAGCAAAATATTTGACAAACAATTGCAGGGGAGTCTTTCACTCCTGATCGATCGCGGTGAGCCAACTTAGTCGTATTCTTCTCGAAGAGACTGCTAGTCGCAGTCACCAGCATGATATATCGGCCATACCTACAGACATCTCCGACAAACTCCCACCACAATTACAGCCCTCGAACCAACAATGAATGGGAAGCAATAAGCACAGAATCCAGCCACCATTCGCTCGACGCAACTGACGTTATAAATCACGGATAAATATTTGCCTTAAAAACCGAGTGGATCGGAAAATAAATCGAGTCGGAAAGGAAATAGCGTCGAGTCAGTGACATTGACTGAAGCTAATACAACACGAGGGAAAAAGGGAAGAGACGAGACAGGGGAACGAATTTCCCGTGAGGAACTATGCTCCGAAGTACCTCGCGGGAAATGCTCTGGGAAAGGAAGAAGGCGGGACGAAGAAAGCGGAATAAATAGCCAGGTACTCCGGAAGAGGAAAACGAAGAGGAGGAGGGAAGAGTGACGGCTCCAGTCGAGATGAAGATTGCAAAAAAAGGAGAGTTGAGGCAAAACAAATAACTAAAATGTCAAGTAACGGGAAATTCTCGTTAGTTATGAGAGAGAAATTCAGAAAATAAAAATGGTTCCATCAAGGCTTTCAAATGGCGGTGGGAGACGTAAATTAAGTTATTTTTCCGGGAAAAAAAGCTGAAAAATCTCTTTCTTGAAATGCAGAACTCAGTTTTATCTGCTAACCAAGCATCGAGCAATACTATCTATCAGTCTAGTTCATTAGAATTACTTGTTCGAATCATTACATTTTCGCTTACCTTCTTCGTGCATTGACTCCGTATTGAATAGTTTTCGGGATCTCTGTCAGATAGATATTTGGGATTTGAATGAGCCATGAGAATCTCAGTTGAACATTCAAATTAATTTGAAATTAGGTGATACGAATTTCATCAAATGAGCGGTCTTTCAGGTAATCTACAGAAAGGAGACGTCATTTGATAACCATATTCCGTATTAACTGGTAACCCACATATATTTTCCTCAGGGAGAAAATACCTAGCTCACCAATCAGCTTCCCATATTGCAAACCTATAAATGATGTTTTTGCAGGAAAACAGAGGACGTGAGGAATAGGGACTTTCCTTCTAGATCTTGTTAGACCTAAGTAATGAACATAGTGGATTTCTTCGCGTGGTAACTAACGGAAACCGTGCGGTGTAAGTCCCCTTCTGTCAAGGGCCCAGTAACAAGATTGATTGCCAGCCCCTTTTTGAATTAATCTGTAAAGCTCCGCAGGAGCAAAAACGAGGGCAGACTACCAAACTAAAAGGGCAACTCCAAGTAAGACAGCTTTCACAATGCTCCTACTAACTGAACGTAATGAACTTATCTCAAACTAGCTCGTAAAGGGCATCATCAAAGGCTCGTTGCTGCCCGTTTTTGGCTGCTTGGCTACTTCGGGAAGACGGGTCATGAAGTTGGATTATGTAAATGCACCCTCATGTCGTAGTTCCCATCAACGAAGGTGAATCTATGAAGAGGGCACGCACGGAAAATCATAAATTATTTCGCACCGTGAACGGATGAACGGCTCATCAAAAATTAATTAATGACTGCGAAGAGGCGGTAATAAATTAAATAGGCAACGCGAGAGACAATAATAAATTACGCACTTTTACTCGAGAACATTTTGTTACCTGGAGAGGCCAAGTGATGAATATGATTAATCTTCGTCATAATCTACTTTGGTCGGTTCTTCTGTATTTTACGAAGGAGTCGCCTCTGGGCCTCCAGTCTTCAGCCCATTAATAAGGAAGTCCGCGGGGAGGACTGAAAAAAGGGCCAGGGATGACGAGGTGGCCCTTTTGACTCTCAGTTTGACGATCATTAATAATTTCATGAAGGCAATTTAAAGGGCCCAAGCGAAAGGTCTCGAAAGTCAAGCATTGTTGGTGCTCGTGGAGATGCTGGAGATAAGGCATACCGTGGAAGTTTAAACATGTGAGCAACGTCGGTAAAACGAAAAAATATTAATCACCACACTTGTATTGTGTTCCCACATAAACAAAACGGGCTCCTCGTCTTGCGGACGAACCACGTATCCTTTCGAGCCCAATCTTCGGCTGAGATTGTTATCGCCACAGAACCTTTCAGGTGTCTTCGGGGTTTCTTTTTATCTGTTTTTTGAAACAATCCATTCGACGAAGATAAAGGACAGAAAACCTTTAGGAATGGCCCAAAGAGTCTCGTTATTCGACTGCAGGTCGAAATTCCAACAAAGTAGCTCCCTCGCGGCAACTAGAAGAATTGTGAGGAATCCAGATCAGATACGGTGAGATGAAAGTGAAGGTTAATTATTAGGGTGGTGGTGTGAAGAGGTTAAGTGTTGCTGCGATTCATTCTGAAAAATAATTATTGGAAAAACTAAATTCTCTCATTGATTCAAGTTACAAGGACTTAGCCCCAGGAAATGTAGATAGATGCAGTTCGAGTCGATCTGCTCTTCATTTTACTACAAAAATCAATATTTCATAGCAATATAGAAAATGAGATGAGCAGCAAACTATCAAGTTCAACTTCAGGTCTGCGAAGTTCTCTGTTTCACCGTTATAAATTGTTTCCTTTTCAAAGGACGACGGAAAACCCCTAATCAGCACTGCTGTGAGACCCGGTACTCCATCCCGTTCGGAATTATCGCCTTTTAATTACAGTCAAACTGCGGACTGATCTCCCCCTTGGCAGGATTAACTCTCTATTCCAATTATTAGCACCCCCCTCCTCAACCGCGCCCATTCAACCATCTTGGTTCCTCCGGATCCAGAGCTCGTCATTCCTATCTGCTCCCTTTTATTCCCGGGGGATTCCTCCATTTCCTTGAGTCCTTTCTTCTCTTCGACCCTCTTCCTCGTCCTCTCATCATCATCGCGGATGAAGAGACTGTCATTTCGTGGGGATCCATAGAGCCGTGTAATTGGCGAAGAATTAATTTGCCTCGTCCTCGTTGCTCCAAGTCTTACTTCCCCCTGGTCTCTCTTGCTTTGTCTCCCATACGATGTCAGTCATTCTGTACGGAATCAAAGTGAGAACCAACGTGGGACGTTGAATTCACGGCCGAAATAGGCGCCTAAAGGATCAGAAACCTACACATGCGCTTGAAAATCCGAGTAGCCCAGCCAGGAGAGAAAAGGCTGACATATTCTTGGTAAAACCACTCCCTAAAATATTCATCAGAAAATTCGCCTCTCACAACAAGGAACTTTTGAGTTCTTAAACCGTTTGACAAGACCACATCACTTTTTTTTTTTCTAAGAGTAAGTTTGTATAGTAGACAGCGTGTATATGCAAAACGAAAGCTTAGGGCTCGAGAAAGTAAGACGCGGAAGAAAACAGCAAGAAAGGAGATCTCCTTCTGTTGGCCCGCGTAATACAGTGACAAGACGGAAAGGGGAGAGCGAGAAATTTCATACCTTTATACTCTTCTCCTCCGCAGTTTTGCCGGCTTAAATATTTAAAACTCAAGAGGTTCTTCCATGCACTCTTTCTGAAAGCATTGTCTACCCTTGGTGGTGGAATAAAGCGAAAAAATCGCTGTCAAGGGCTTTTTTCTAAAAGCAGTTGGATTCTTTCACAGAAACAGGAATGACACACACCTTTTGGGGAGGAGTTCTACCGCTCTGGTGATTCAGAGGTGTTTTTGGATATGTTGTCAGTTCTGTGTGGAGAAGATGAACTGTGTTCTCGGCGGTTTTTACGTTTCAATAATTTGAGAGGCCAACGATGGTCATGGTCAGGGCGATTTCAGTTTGGACTTCTGGTATGTTTAGAGGAGTGATATCTACTAGGTATTTCAAAGAAAAATTTGGAATTTTTCATGAATCAATGAGTATTGATGACTTATGTAAAATGGCCATCACTTATGTAAAATGTGTGTTAAGGGGAAACCAGTACGTTTTGACAACAATGTATGAATAATCCGTTCATCAAATAACCCTTACCAAATGGAAGAAAACATTCAAAACGACACAGCAAAGCCCCTGGGATCTAATGTCGTTCTCAATTTATTGAAAGGTGGATGATCCGTTGCAGGTTGATGTGTATTTCGACAATTGTTTACGTCTTACTAATCTAATGCTCTTGTTACAAGAAGGAGGGTCCTAGTGTAGAAGAGCTAACCAAAATAGCCTATGTAAATAAAGAATGTCTCAAATTTTGTACATACAGTTGGCATTTGGCCCCACAAATTTTGTTTATCACTTAATTATTGTACCCCAATCAACTAGGAAATGAACAAAAACTAGTTTTTTGGCCTAGATAAGCTAAAAATACCCAAACTAACGGGTTTATCTTCCATTTCTCTCAATGTTTTTCAAGTTTTCTTTTATTCCTTCGATTTGACACACACTCGGGAAGCGAATGCTATGCAAAATCCAAATTTCGGTCAAACGAAAGAAGGAGTTTTGAAGTTCTATTTTATTAACAGAAAACCACTCATAGAAAACTTTTTCGTTGAAAAAAAAAAAAAAAAATGAAAAAAATTGTGAAATGAAATGTGGGTTGTAAAACAAACTATGAAATGTGGGTTTAAGCTACTATAAAATAGATAGGAATGAATAAACAAGTATTTTAAAAAAAGTTAGTTGGGCGTTTGGAGCTGGTGTGGAAAACTTATCAATAACTGGTAGGTACCCATAAAAGCATTTACAAACAATGTGGGCTCCAGAATGTAGTTGACGGTAATTCACAAAATATTTTAAAAAAAAAAAAAAAAAGATTCCGCAAGTGTTGAGGAAAATACGCTTGACGAATTGCCATGAATGGACGAACATCTGCTTAAAATGCTCCACTATTGTGAGGTCCCTTTCAGCGGAGCCTTTCCAAACTCTAACTATGATTTCATAATGGCGAGGGCAGAGTGAGCGGTTTGAATATTCATACGCATGCAAATGTAGAGGTTGAAGATGAACAATACGTGCGGAATACATTGACGGGATGGGGTTTGCTTAAGAAGAGGCTTTTGAAAGGAGGGAAAAGGAAATGTGAAAACAAAGAAACAATATTATGTTGATATAGTTTTAGGAGAGCCAGTGTGTGGAATATTTTTTGTTAAAGTTTGAGAAAACAGCTCTCGAGGAATCAGTTTCTTCTTCAAATTATGAATTAAATTTGAAATCACTCGTGTCAACTTCATTACATATGCCCTCTTACGAATTACACCGAAATGATTCAAACGAGGTAAACCTTCGTTGTATCTATTTCCGTATCGTCCTCCTACTCTATTCCTGATCTCATTTCCTTGGCACGGCTAATATACAAGACGAGATTATTCTTTGATGGGAAGGGCGCTTACCCAGGAGCCCCTCCCAAAACTCAAGTTGCAGCTCATTACTTTCGCTGATGAAAGCTAGAACGTTTTATGTGCATCCAACCCCTGCGGAGGCCAATTGGTTATATCGTGAAGGAGTTAAACGGAGCGAAATGACATTCAAGTCCCTTTAGAACGCACATCCTGGTTTAGATGTCCAACTTGAATTATAATAGAGGCAATTTATCCTTTTCACGACTTCAAATTATACTTCCGTGTTGTAGGGTGAATATTGAATTAATCTCCTGAAGTATGTACCGAGCTAGAGAAAATTGCTATTTTGTGCTTGGCTCTGGAGCCTAGGTTAGTCCGAGGGGTACAAATGAAGAAAGAAGACCCTCCTCTGCCTGTACCTGGATTGAGAGTTTATTAATCTTCCTTAAAGAGCAGCATTTTTCCAAGCGGCTTTCCCAACATTTGTACAGCGACTATAGGTCTCTTTCACATCGGTTACAAAAAGTCTCAATTTTAAGGAGGCAAAAATTCGAGATTAAAATCGCAGCACATTTGTTCTCAAGGATTTATTGTTTCAGGTGGATTTTGAACCACTATCTGCCTAGGTCGTTCTAATGCCTCTGGTTTTATGTATCATGTTTGAATGTCCTACATTATTTCCATTTTGGTTGGTTATTCCTCGAATGTTTTCACCTATGTTTTCTACTCATTTTTCTTCTCAATTCTCTTTTTTAATGAAACCTACCAGTATTTCATTTAATTGAAACGATTTTTTCTAATGGGTAAATTGCTATAGACTGCTATCTACCCAGGTGAGTTTTTACGTTGAGATCAATTATTATAACTAGTTACTTTACCCTTCTACAAATAAAGATGAATAATCCAAAGATAATTTATCGATGCAATTAATTACCTCACTATATCAACAGGACTTATGAAGCCGTATCCATCTACCACCGAAGCTCACCTGTAACAAAAATACGACCACCTTGAGAAATAATTATTTCTTGATCACCGACGAAAGTGAAAAATGGTCCAGTGATTAGCGGATCAATATGAAAACTGTTCATCGGAGCACTCCCGTAATTATTATGTCCTAATAAGAAACAGTTTAAATTGGCAGCGCGATAAGGAAAATCGTGGATCCTCCATGTTACAATGTGACGTAACGATTGCTCGGTATAGTATTTCCAATTAATCTGCGCATTCTCATTACATAAAAAGCGCGGAGAGGCTTCCGATCGGGTTTCGAAGTAATTACGAGACCGATATTTTTGGGTTTCTCGAATTTCACACCATCTGTTGTAGTGCGTTACCTCTCCATGGGAGGAAGGAAGATCAATTTGTTGGGCAACGCGTATCCCAGAATCGATGAAGAGTTCACAGGAGCAGTAACAGGTGCAATAGGTTAGGTTTTTGTTTTAAAGTCATAAATTAAGTCTTTTGCTTGGGTGAATTTGTTAAATGAAGGAAATCATAAGAAATAAACTACTAAACGTCGTTTAGACGCTCTTTTTTTTTTTTTTTTTTTTTTTTTTAATTTGAATGGTTTTTTACTATAAATACTTTTTGTCGTTGTTGTTTTTCTCTTTCTTCTTCTTGCCCAAGGGATACGTCATTAGTATATCTTCTTAAAAGCAGAAAGTCGAATGGGCGTTGAATAAGCTGAGCAGGACTGGTTTGCATCCAGTGTTCAGCACAATACTGATCTCCTATGATTGTACCGATGCGCAACATGAGTGCTGAGAGTCGGATCATGAGGAGCTTAGGGTATGCTTCCCGCGTTCCAACATGTGGCGATGAAGCACGACCATGCTTGTGGGCCTTCAATAGGACGTAGTGGGTGGTTATAATCACTAATACCTACACAATGGAAGCAGAGGATGGAGAAATCAAAAGAGAACAACGTTTGATTCAATAGAGCAGAGCGGGGCGACTGTTTCACCGCACGGCCATTCAATTCGAAGCGGACCAGAAGGCAGAAAGCGGACGAGGAGCTATAACACATACACATAGAAGCAAACACGCGGCACGAAAACGGTTCTGAAGTGATTCCGAATGTAGCAATCTTACGAACCTCAACACGACGGGCGAGTGTCGAGCAAAAGGGACAATACCACGAAGGAGGTTTGGAAACGGTTTGAGCTGAGACGCAGGACGAAGGGTGACATGTAAGGGACTGGCTGTAATGAAGGGACCGCAATCGGCCGAGGAATCGAAGGGCCAAGGACGAAACCCCTTCAAAGGCCAAAGAAAACGCCCTTCCGTTTCCATCGTCGGAGTCTCACAAGTGAATTGGTTCGCTCGCTGATTCAGGCACCATTGAATGCGTACAACGCGTGAAAAATCAAAAACGTCTTCGAGAGGCTCAGCACATGATGCGTGCGAGCGCTCTCCAAAGGATATTCGAGTGACAAAGCATCAAAAAGTAGGACGACCACCAAAAATAGCTTTTCCAAGTCGACCTGAGAATTCTCACGAAAAATGTATTTCCGAGATTTTTGGCAACCTAGGCGTGTGGGGTATCATTTTCTACTAAAGTTTGGACGCCGAACCCAATGAGACGGGTCCCGGAATGATTGAAGCCCACTGGAAGAGTCATAGGTCAAAATGGGTATCTATCAACCTATTTCGAATGTGAGTTTTCGAGATTTCTGGTACCTAGGCGTGTGGGGTATCATTTTCCACTAAATTTTGGACGCTGAATCGATTGGAATGATTCTCCGTACTCCCGGTCCGAGGAATAACCAACCCATGTGAAAGAAATTGCTGCGTTTATTCATTTCGAACTAGACCATCAGCATTGACCATTTTTAATCTATTACATTTATCTACCTACAACTCTCACCACAGAGGAACAAAAATCATCCTGACTACTTCCCTTTCTAATCAGTGTTCAGGATACTGGCTATGCAGCTATGCACGTCCAATCCAACAACTTGCACAATGAACGACGGCCCTACATGCCATCCAAATTGGAACTACCCCCAACATGATGGTAATAAAAACTGAGGCAAGCATTCTTCAATCTGAAGCTAGGTAACTTCTGAAGAGTTGGTAACTTGGAAAAAGACTATGATATGGTCCGAGATTTTATGGACCAAAAACGCATAAATGTTTGTTATTTCTTTTTATTATTCTCCGAGTGATAAAGCTATGCTCTCAAGCCCTTTCCAATTTGCCCAAAAATATCAGGATGTCTAAACTAATAACAAAAATCTTTCGATCCGCCCGCGCCATTTTTCGTTAACGGGTTTTTTTTTTCAACCTGAAATTTTGGTCGGTGACTAGGTTTTATTTAGTTCTTGAAATTGTCTTTATCGATCGCTCTGAACGGAAATGACGTATGAGAGAGGATGAAAATGGATCTTATAATTATTTTCCAGAATACTCTATGAGTAATTTACAGCGTTTCAGATACATGATGTTCTTATTCGCGGAGCCATTATTTCCTTTATTTTTACAATTTTACAAATGTGGCCCTCTCCTGTGACAGTAACGCCTCCACTATCATCAAAAGTTTTTACAACCTTTCATTGCCTCCTTCTACATCAATCCATGTTGCTAGATGCTCTACAAGCACCTAACAGGAGAGAACTCCACATTACATGATGACCGAGGGCCCACCACGTAGCTCATCCGCTCGAAGCTCGTGGTTTTAGATCGATCCGATCGTCTATCACCAATGACGTTATCTATCCGAATGAATTATTAATGAACTCCAACAAACCCATTCCCAGAACCTCATCTGTAGGTCACGATGGGTTAACGCGTTGCAGTCTCAGTCGACGCATTTTAATTCAATCAACTGTCGTTCCGGGGATATAATTAGCGCATTTACCACGGATGAGGTGTGAATATAAAATAGGTTTGCTCATTCGTGAGCGGTGCTTCATCCTGAAACGCCCACTAAGGGAGATTGACGTATGTAGGATAAATTTCTCCTATTTATTGCAACTAGCGAATACAATAACAACGTCAATTCAACCGATAACGTACAACATCCGTATTGAGCTTCAGAGAATAATTTGAATAAATGATTATAAAGAATAAAGTAATGATGAGTCTGTACTACTGAACTTGTCATTTACGTACGAGTAAAACTGTTCAGGTCGACGGTTTCTATGAAATGGCGTTGCAATCAGATGAAAATTCTGGAAGCTATCGATGTGACAAAGAAATTTGAACAGACTGATAAAAACAGAACCAAATTTGCCCAGGGGCTCAAAAACGCAAAAAATCTTTATTTTAACAGCAACTCCATAGTTTGGTGAATTCAAATGTGAGTTCCGCAGTCCCAGAAGCAATAACGGGAATGATTTAAATTTGAATTCAAGCAGCAGATGCGAATGGCTGAACTTCAGGGATGGTAGTGAAATTAGTTCATGGAGGTGATGCAACAGGTTGGCTAAGGAATTATGAAGCAAGGTGGCATAATTTCAACTTTTCTAGTTAGCAAGATTAGCAAGAGCACAAGTAGAACATTGTCCCGAAGGATTACACCAAGCAGAAGAGACCCGAGGACTCCATTAGACCAGGCGAGCATCATCCCTCCTATTCGACAATGACACAGGATTACAACTGAGGTCCCTTCTCTCAATACGATATGCAAATCCGCTGCCGACGATAATCCTCTCGCCTTGTGTCCCCCATATTGCCTCTTCGAGGATTACTACCTTAATGCAACTCCATTACTATCCCAACCCTCCTGGTCTGTTTCCACCTTCACGGAGACACAAGTGGGTCCTCACCCTTCGGAGTTGGACGTGAAATCCCTTTTTTCCCCTCCCAGGCAAAAAGGCGCAAATCCGATTGGGAAGCTGTTGAAGGAACTTGAGAACAAGTTGAATGTTGGTAAAAAAAGGCGTGGAAACTCCTAGCAACAAATAACACCGACGAATCCACTTGATACGATAACACGGCCTAAATCTGAAGGGACCTAAAGGTGTTAGTGTTAATAATGGGATTGGAATTAGGATAAACCAACAGTCTGCAAAGCTTCAGGGGAAACATTTCCAGTAAGTCAAAAGGCTTTGTCGAATGGGTTGAGAAGTCACTTATCAAAGCGAGGAGCGTCTGCGGCAGTGATCGTGATAGTTGGGCATTGCTCTTCTGTAGCAACAGAGGCTGTAAGTCACATTCGGTCTCAGGATGAAAGAATGTGGATAATTATAATTTATTCATCTCGAACACATATATGATGTGCTCCAAAACCAAAATATTTACTCGTATAATGCGTTTCAGAGTCTCCTAAAATATTAGGCATACCTTCCTAGTGCAATTGACCAAATTAAACATACTTTTTTTGTATGTTGTAGAAGGATTCATGAACTGGAAGGAACATACAAGGGTGCCCTAATGCATTTTGGAAACGCATGTACGAGTGGCATTTTGTTCTCGATGCCGTTGACACAAAGCATGTGAATTTCCAGACTTACAAAAAGCAAGTGCAGTTCTAGGAAAGTAACAACCTACAATACCTTCGAACTCGTAGTGGGTAACCTCTTGAATATTTAAACGCTCCTTCGGCTTTGTAATAACCGAGCGGAAATACGCCTCAAGCCTTCCAAGCGAACGGCCTTTTACGCGTTTAATAATTTTTGCTACACTTAGACGGTGCGGCAGATTGCATCCTCAGGCTCACCGGTGTTTAAGAGTTCAATTACAACCACGAGCCATTACCGTATTCAAATCAATTTAAGGGGAACCCACTATCAGGGGTCGCCGCAATAAACGATGCATTTCCGTCTCGAATAGCCGACGCTGGTTTCACTGGCTAATCGTTCAATAAACAACACCCGTGAATAATTCTTTCTTGTACAAAGTCCAAGTTCAAAGAAAATTTCAGCTTTGCTCGATGATTCAAGACCGAAGCTTTAAAAGCGGGAGTGTTAAGTGTAGGAATTGACTCCGAATCTCGTTAGCCTTGATTTCTTCGAGCGCAGCTGGAATTCGCTTGAGCTGAGCCGCTATCATGTAATTAGACTGGCAATCGAACTAACTGACAGACAAAATATTAGGCGAGAGTAATGACAGGTAACAAAAGTACTTCAGTTTCCTCCCACAATGCTCATAGTGTTGATCGAATGTCATGTACAATAAAGGCGCCTCTTGATAGAGGAGACTAGATTTTGAAAGGTGGGGCTTATCAGCGTGACTGAAAGAGTTCACAAGTATTTTACCGAAGTTGATTTTTCCCTGATGCTCACGGAATTCACTCTCAGAAAAAATATGCTAGGGACCAAAGTATATATTGTATGTACTTCTTAATCAACGTCAATGTCAACTTACTCTGGGCTTCAAATCAAGTGATATTATGGTTCTCGTCACTTATTGGTCTCGATTTATTTCATCAAGCTCTGATGATGCAGATGTATTAAGCGATATCTTGGCGGCTTCTGAGGAGTTTCAATTTAATCGAACGAATGTATTCTAGCGATTGCATTATTGCAGTTAGAGTGCAGCTATAGCTTAAACTTCATGTTTGTGAGAGATGAAGGGTAAGGAGAAATGAGGATGACCTGTTTAGATAGGGGTGGGGGTGGCTCAGCGTGTAAATATCCTTATTTAAGGGTGTAATCTCGAAGAGGTTTGGAATACAGATGTAAAAGGTGTCGGTCCATTGGGTATTCCGTAAGGGTCGTTCCTCGGGAGTGGGAAAAGCACATTGGGAAGAACGAAAAAAGGAGCTCGTCCCTGGCGAAAAACTCCCCCATCCGCGGAGAAACTATGATTTACCGGCAAGATGCTCAGTCGCGATATACGCCTTTTCCCCTTCGCCTTTCCCCGGGAAAAACCTCCGTTCTGTCTTTTCCACTTGAAGCAGATTCCCAACATGCATAGCAAAAGAGGACCCTTCGCAAGTGCACGAGGGTTAAAACGGGCTTTTTCGCGACATAAAAATGACGTTTGATGTGTATCTTCACAGACCTAAAAGGCACCATCCCTACTTCGCTTAATTGTTTCGGTTTTTTTTTTTTTTTTTTTTTTATTCAGCTTCTATCTTACTTCCTTTGGGTTTTTATTTCTTTGCGCTTACCCACACCACTAGCATTAAAAATACAAAAGGATGTTTTCTTCTACCTTCCAACTAGCGTTCCACTAACTCTAACAGTGGCCTCTAATGAAGTTTCCAACCTAAGCCTTTGAGGCTCCACTCCAATTCAAAGGGTGGACAGAACCCATTTACCTAGTAACATACGGCCTGTTCGGACCCACTCCATGATTATCACGAATGGACGGGCATAGTTGGATAGAGGCTTCTATTGACGAAGGGCCTCTATTTCATACGTTTTAACGAAAGACGAATAGAAACCGATATAAAACAAAAAGAATGCACACTGGGAAAGAAGTTTTCATAGTATTTGAGAAAATTGTAAAACAACACTGCGAGTTTTCCCACAATTATTCCAGATAGTTCTTGTCTATTGTGGTGAAGCGTATCTTGGAGATCTTTGAAGTAAGTTCTCGTCAATTAAAAAAAATAAATAAATAAATAAATAAATTTAAAAAAAAAGTGAATACAAAAATTTTTCCCTTGAGTAAGTTCTATTTTCAAAATGTCCTCCTAGTTTGTGTAGTAAAAGACTAATTGAATTAAACAAATTCAGTCCTATATTGTTAGAAGATTATTTTTTTCTCATCTAACCTGTGATTTTTGATGATGCCTCATAATTGTCACTTGTGGAGAAGCCGTGAGCGTGGACAAAAAAAGTCATAACTCGATAATTAAACTGTTCTTCATTGTCGAGAATGCAAACTTTTATCGCACTCTTTACTTCACAGATTCAACGAAAAAGGACATAAAAATGTTTAATAGCCCTCAAACGGCTAAGGGTTCAGGAAAACACCTTGTGTTCCTCTTTACTTCCCTCTTAGAGCTCCAGGTATTCATCTTCGCGTACCAGAGAAGATGTGTAATTACTTTCGTAATTGTTTCGCCACGAATCCGTGCTAGAGGCTCGTGAACACGTTTTTCCCATGTTTTAGCCCGGAATGACGTTGGATCCCCTTGAAAACACATTCGGTGACATGTTCTGATTCAGGGGATTTAATTCAATTTCCGTATATTACAGTTCACCTCCTGAATTATTTTTTATTTTTATACGAACAATAGAGTATCATTCCGTTAGAAACAATAACCAACCGGTTTGGACGACTATAGCCTCAAGGTTGAGTCCTGCTCCATTCAGATGAGCCAGGGGGCACCACACAACACAAACTTCAGTATGAAGTAGAATTGCAGCCGAACTGGTCACCGCATCCGCGCACATGAGTTGAGGACGAGTGATTGACACATGAAAGTGTCCTCATTCCGAATGACTTGAGGGATGAAGAGACGATCCACCGGTTTATCGACTGATTCCGCACGGTTCGACGCTTGGACCTCCCTCTAGTGACATTTCCGCGGTAATACCTTTCCTGAAATTAACGCCGGAATGTCGCGTCACGTTCATTATCGAGATCCCCTTCAAATGTCGAACTCCCATTTAAAGGTGAAACCCCGTTTGGGTGATATCCATTTAAAAGTGTTCTCCGGGGACGGGACGCTCCAAATTTCAAAAGTCCACTTGACGCGATGTCAAACGCAACTTAGCGCAACTCCTGCGCGACCTTTTGGCCGAGTTAGGAAGGAGTTAAGTTCAGCAAAACAACGGATCAAAAACACCGATGTTAACACAATGCAGCGAATTGTAAATATCTGGGGGTTACTATTGATAATAATTTGAAATTTGACAAGCATATTGATTCTTTGATTGCTAGACTGCGGAAATTATTTTACGTTTTTAAGGAAACTGATAGTTTCTTGTCCCGGAAACATACAAGAACAATTTATTTTGGCTTAGCATTCTCCACCATCAAGTATGGCATCATTCTATGGGGTAGTGCAAATAAAACTCTAATTAAAAAGGTGCAAACAGTCCAAATCGTATTTTGAAAATTATATTAAATAAAAATATGAGGTACCCAACGTCCGGCTATATGAACAGCTCGATTTAAAAAACATCACTCAAATATTTTTAATTCAATCATGCATACATTTATTTCGTTCGGGGATCAAAGTGAGCATGTTTCAGTTGCTTCTAGCAGTCGAAATTTTTTTTCGTCTGGTATAATTTTGCCAAGAGCTAACACTGAATTTTACAAAAGGAATTCATACGTCCAAGCTCTTAAATGATGAAAAGGTACAGTTTTTTTTGAAACTTAAGAAGATACCTTTTTGTTTCCTTATTCGTATACCTTTCTGAAATATGTCGCGTAAGTATTACGAGATTCTTCAAATGTCGACCCCGGGAACCCCGTGTGATGACCATTAAGTTCTCGGGGACGGGACAGTCCAAATTTCAAAAGGCAATTGACGCGATGTTAGAGCAAACTTTGCGCCCCTTGTCGAGTTAGGAAGGGTTGCAGCAAAAAAGTCAAAAAACCTGAATTGAAACTACATTTTTGTTTATTATTCTAAGTAGTACTTTTTTCCGCGGGAAAGAGTAAGTACCTATTTAAGGCGTCAGAAGCCCAAAGCATGTCTGAAAGATCTGTCAGCATAAGAAAATCTGGGAGTTGAGAAGAAGAAGGTTCCGGATGGGGGAAAACCTATTGAGGAATCACCGTCAAATTGTATGCATATCCGACGAATTGAACGAGCAGCCTATATCATGCGAAACTTGTCAACGGACAAGTAAGAGCAGGTCCAAGGAATTCTCTGGACCCGGCTCGAAATATTTCTACGTCATCTGAGAATTCATCGAAAACAGGCATTATTAGACGATGCACGAAGGGTAGAGAGCAAGGACAATGTCCCTGGGACGGAATATTGCGGTATGGTGCCAACAGCGCGGTTTCGAATGATTTTAGTTCTGCGACCCCAAAGAATTAAGCACGAAGCAAATTTTAGGTTATGTTGCGGGTATCTGTTCAACCAACCAGGTAGGAAGGACTGAATTTAGCAAGTACATAAGCTAAGTAGTTTTCCGACCAAGGTGACCACAGCCACATCCGTTGGTTTCTCTCGAGGGTTTCGTGACGTTGCACGATGAAAATTGGCACAATGGACACAACTATCAACTTCTATATCGGCTGCTGATTGCCAAGCAGAGTAGCACGGCCAGGGGCTGTTCACCTTCAGTTCGGCATTCTTTTTATCGCGGCAAGAAGGGTACAAAAGTGCGGCAATACACCAAAGAAGTGGGCTTCTTCCGTAAGGATCTGAGTCATCCCCCTTATTCGCCTACCGAATCTCTGGTGCATCTCCAAAAATCAACATCGGTGATGAAACATTCCTTTACTACGATCCACAACTACTAAAAAATTACGCGGCGTTGTAAATGCTGCTACATAGCCTCCAGAGCGAGCCCACGGATAAGAAAACTGTCGATTTTAATATGTCTGGCAGAGCGACAGACCCCTATTCATGTCAACCATAAAATGTTCGCAGTCCCTTAATGCACGAACCTAACATATGGGATAGATATCGTTATGATTCGACCGTTAGGTATTCTCTGAAATGTGACTGGAAGTGAGACTATTGACGACAAGAGATAAAACGGCCATAAAACTGCGAGGTCCAGGATGGGTCCAGTTGTCATCGGAGACTCTTCCGATCCTGCGGCATAGCACTGTCACGAAACACCTCATCTTCTAAGCCAACACGAACCACCGTTAAATGAAAAATAAAATCCCCCCCCCCCTTAATTTTTCAACCTTCGAGGTAGAAAACAATTGTGGGTCGTATTTCTCAAAAGGGCGTTAGCCGGTTTTGACGGAAAGGCGGAGGATTTGGCGGCTCATGGTGGTTTTGAGTTATGGGTCGGTTCCTTTCTGCTGGATTCCCTTTCCCCAGCATCTGCAAGTGGTCATATATTAGGTCCTCGTCCTATTTGTTAATACCTCGTGAAATACGGGACTACCGGAGTTCACCGAGTGGGTTACCGCGTCAAGATGGTTTTACTGTGCGTTCATGCATCATTTCACGTCAGGAAGCAACAACAGGAACATTATTCCCAATTAGCCAGACGAAGGATGAGACCAAAATCGTCTGATTAAGCACCACCTACGAATCAAGATTTCTTAGAAAACTGAAGCCGTTCTTTATTAATGAACAGCCAAACGGTGCTGTAGGACAATGTCATGACCACTTTTTTTTTTTTTTTTTTTTTTTCCAATTTTCTTGAACGGTGGTACGGGGGGTGGCATGAGTAAAAAGTATTTTTTTTTTGTTCAAATAAAGGAGTCTATTTCGGTTGGTTATTCAAGGAATTATGTTTTCATGTCAGAGGTCAACCTCTCCAATCGGCCCCAAAATTTGAAAGTTTGTGTTTCATGAGGTCTACATAAAAACGATTTCCGTGACCTATTCGGACTAGCATGTGGGGTCTCACTTTCCACGACATTGTGGTCGCTAAATCCTAGACATCCCAGTTTTTTTTTTTTTTTTTTAATGCTATTTTGGAAAAATGTTCCAGGGTGTAGAATAATATTCTAGGCTATCCATTAGGTCAGGCATGGAACGTTTTGTGCAAAATAAATTCAAATAGTCGGCAAATTCTTAAGGCAATTATCGTGCAACATGGACAGATAAAGATAGAGAATGAGCACACGTTGACCATGAGTGATCAAGTAAAAAATTATATAGACTATCGTGTAGGAAATAAATTCAAGAGTGATCATCGGTTCTTCTGAAATCGGTCCTCACAAGGAGTGGATCTGCCAAGGTGTCCGTCCACTAAGCTTGGAGGATTGGCGGGAGAACCGCACGTATTTCTTTCAATCAGCGCCTGTTCTCACATACCAGATTAGAGCCTCACGTTTTTTACTGAGTGGCCGTCCACACACGGGTATCAAGATCAAGAAATAATTTATAGCACCGATCCGCATGTCGATGAATAAATTGCAAATTGATAGTCACAGCCCTGTCCGAGAAACAACGTCCGTTTCACAAAGCACATCCACCAAAGAAACACGCCGGTGTCAGTTAGCCGAGCCGATGTTTACCCCTTTTTTACCGCCAGAAACAACCGTCTTACTGAACTGTGTATCAAAACACTGTAATTTGGTTCTAAGCCGACTGTTCTGAGGCGAACGTACCAAGCAGAATGAATAATGTTCTCACCCACGACTTTGGGGTTTCTCGAGATAATACTCGCACGCAATATTGTAACGGGGCAATTTTACCGGCGTTGTTAGTTGTGGTAAAGGACCGTTTCAGGGCCAGAGCGAATCCTGTCAATTCCGAACGCTTAGATCGATTTGTTTTTAGTTTTACAATAATGTAAGGTGGCTTTTAAATGTCTTTTTAGAAAGATTTCTGCACATTTGAATGTTCCTGAACCGTTGTTCAGTGAATACTTTTTGAATCGTTCCGGAGAGCAAAGATAAATTTGACTATATCGAAGAGTGTAAAAAAGACCTTTATGGCGAAACTTGCCACCTCATACTAGTACCTATTCGGTAGCTATTCGAGTCAGAACCAAAACTTATCGGATTCTTCATATTTGAACCACCAAATGTGGTACTTATTGCCCGCAGGTCGTTGTTCATTCGGTGTGGGAGGAGATTTCGAGACGTGAAAGGTGATTGGTACAAACAAAACGTTTCCTCGCGCCCAATTCAAAAGTGTAACACAAATACACGAAAAACTTCCGAGAAGCAAAAAAACTTGTTCTTCCGCCCTGGCGATTGTGGCTAAGGATGGATAGGACCTGTCAAGTGACTTTTTGTTTTCTAAGAAGAAAAACAGAACTTACGGAGTTACTATAATTTTTTTTTTTTTCCCAAGAGAAAAATTTATCCGCGGCACGGAGCAGATTCAACGCAATCTGATCAGTTGACCTTTCGAAGGATTGTATCGTCTCCGTCCGGTTTGGAATGCTCCGAAGTCCGCTCCGATTATCGTCTCAGCGGCGAACGGTAGCGGCCATTCTTCTTCGTCTTCATAAATTTTACAGAGGCCGCTGGAGACACGGACCTGCTGAAACGGATGCCCTTATAGGATAACGGGTCAAATCAACGGATAACGCGTATGAAACTGTTATCGACTATTTCCGTGCTCAATTCTCGTCGTTCGACACGGCTATTCCGTCGTTTCTTGACCCCAGGAATTCTCCAGCTCTTGAAATCCAGATGAATCACAACTATACCCAGTTTACCAATAATTGAAGAGGTTTGTTTCTCGAAATATAAGTACAACAAAACTTGTTGCCTGCCTGAAAATATTTCTACCTCAGATTCTACGGAGGCACCCCACACTTAGCTATTTTATGATGGTGCTGTCTCGGGAAATTTTCCCTATGACTTCTAGCCTCAAAACAGGCCACCCAAAACTTTACCACATTAGCCCACAGTAGCCTGGTAAGGAGCCCACACCGCCTATTGGAATCAAATCTCCATCACCGAAGTTTTCCCGTTAAGCAGAAGAAACAGAAATTATCTATATTATTATATAACACCACCTTATAATTCGGAAAACCTGTACCAACCCTTCGGAATGACCTGATTTCCTACCGTGATCAGCTGAGGTGCGCAGGGTAGCTGTCATTGCAGCAATCCCCAGGGAGGGGTGATTATCCCCAATTTCGCAGACGTTTTATTGTTGATCAGACGCATCAACTCAGTTACTTTTTGTAAACACATTAAACCTTTTGTCAGAATAATTCGTTAGAAGGCGTAATACTTGAGGCGTTCGCACAGGGCCGTTCATGAATATGGAAGGCCACGCGTGATGTTTGATACCGTTATTCGGAAAAAGCTGTTTGTTTCCTCAACTCGAGGAAGAAAAACGATGTGGATGGGATCTCTCCTTGAAGGCTCTAACACGAGAATAAAGACCGCATGAGGAGTTTGCCGTAACGTAAACACAAATCTCATTCCAGGTGCTCTATGCACGGAAGGATCTCGTAGGGTTGGGCCTAATGCGGTGGAAGGAGCCTCTTGAAAAACGGAAAAGATCACATAATAACAACTGAAAAGCCTTCTCGTTCCCATCGAAGGGTCCTGCCGTTTCACACTTCGGCACTGAAATCGGAGCGGCTCATATTGGCCAGGTGTGGCGGTGCGTGAGGAAAAAGAAGGGCCCGAAAAGAGCAGTTTTGAGCCCTGTGATGTTCAGTGCCCTTCTCGCCCTCGAGGGCATTTTCAGCTCCCGACAATAGGGTGGTAAACCAACCACTACACGGTGGCTGCAATGAAGTTGTCACGTAATTCCACCCTCCTGTGAAACTGGGGGTTTTCTAATAGAAAATATGCCTGAGGGTTGAGTCACCGTGCGATAGAAAATTAGCAATTTGGGTTCGGGCGTTGTTACTGAGGGGTGGCGACGTTTAACCGCAACACTCCACTTCTGCTTCTTTCCAGCAAAGCGTTTTGTGGGGTGGTTATTGGTGTACAACTAAACAGACTGTTTCGCCACTTATACTTTCCCCGAGTATACAAGGTAAAGTTTGGTATACTGTGTAAACAAAAAATAAACGAATCAGTCTTTTCACACTGCTTTAGTTCAACAGCCAATTATATCTTGTTATCAAGCATTTTTTCTTCATTCAACAATCGATACTCAAAAGACGATTATTTCCTCATGTCCACCAGCTCTTGTTTTGGGAAAATCCGATTTGGGGGAAATAGACTCAATTGTAAATCTTAATTTCCAGCCTAAATCAATTTTGAACGTGTACCTAATTGAGCCGTTCTGTATCGTCATTACCTCAGCCACCCTCCATCGCGGAATCAGATAAACACCATCGATTGGGCTAATGCAAGTGTAATGCCAGAGAAGGCAAATATTGGTATTAACCCGTGGACACACACGACTATCCCAATAGTACAGCGAGAGGGTCAACTTGAGGCGACTGTGCTTTGTTTTTATTTTCAGCTGTGGGATTTTCCTTGATGTAGTAGCGAACTACAAACTTTGTGGACTATTCTCATTGAGGAGGTGTTTACAGGAAGGTTTTTAGTGTCACGTTGAACTTGTTAATTCGCTGGAACATCAAACGAAACCATTCGTTGAGGATTGTAGGAGCAGTAAAAGGATAAACGCTTATCAGATATGGTCTCTGTCTCGGTTGACTTGAATTGCAACAATTTTTATCGCGATGATCCGCCTGGTGGGTATTTAGTTGGGTAAACAGACGAGAAAGAAGTTTGCTGCACACGTGTAGGTTGGCGCAGGGAGCTGTCCAGAGTTTTGTTCGACAACTTCACTCTCGAACACTTGAGTTAATGGCAAAACCGTGTTTCCTAGAGGGAGCCACCGAAGGTTCCGCAATCGTTGAGAACCTTCAAAACGGCGGAAAGGCTCCGGCAGCAGTGCCCATTAGTTGCCCCGAGCGGACTTCCACTTTCAAGGGCTCTGTGCGCTTATTTTCGGTCAAGTCCAGGGGTCAGGGTGTGATGTGGCATCGTGACCGCAGTCTAACGACCTCCCGAGCTCCACTCGCCCTATTCGTCTTCTTCTTGGCCTTTGGGGTGAGGCGTAACAGCGGCCGTTGTCTATTCGAGAGCCCTCGACGCTTTTATGGAGACCATAGCCTCTTGTATAGCACTCCTCATCTGCAAAGGGTCTCGCTCAGATTCTTCCTGGTTTGCCGCAAATTGGTGAACGAAAATGTGATCATGAAGCTCACAATCTCAAACCTAAACCCTACTGGAAGTAGGAAGGCGATCGCAATGCCCCTCACAGGTAGGTCTACCCAAATTTACAATGAATTCACATCGTCATCACCCTGAGAATCCTCAAGAAAGAAGTAGCTCAGCCTACTCGAGAGGGACACCCCCACTTGCCATGAGTGCATAAGTATGCAACAGTCATCTAGAAACTTCGACAGAATAGTTCTCGTAGTACCCCCTGCCTATGAGCTAGCGGTGTTCGATTCTCTCCATGTCCGTAAAATCAGCCCAGTCTTCCTTCCCCTTTTTACCCCAGTCTTACTTCCCTACAGTGCCAACCGTGAGTTCAAGGCATCTAAACCATGAGGTACTCTGCAGTGTGCACAAACCAATAACAACGAAACCTCATTGAAGGGGAGGACATCGAAAGGTGGGAAACGTTTTCAAATTTCTTGGGACTGCTTGAATCGAAGAAACTGACCATAAAATATCTACGTCATCGGATCCTCCACCTTTAGACGAAAACGAGGCTTCTAATTCACCCAACGGCTCAGTTGTGCAAATACCCATTTCTCAACGTTTAATCTAATTACCCTCACGGGCTGCAAACAAATTTGCGAAAGATAAATAAACTCATCCGGTTGCGTAGAGCAAACAGTTGGTTTTACCCACCTTCAAGGGCCGTTGACTTTCTTGCTTACGTACGTCGAAAATTCGGCGCTTTTTCCACTTGAAAGTTCTGTTTTTGAAAGCAAACTTTGTTATTGTTGATCTTTCGTTTTTCTGCCGATTGAGCAACTTGAATATTGGTTGAATACATCGGGTGGATGGGTTCAGGTGCCCTGCCATTGCTCTGATTTTCTATTACTTCTCCCTCAAGGTGCTATCGTCTGATGCCTTCTCAAAATCAATTCTCGTGACGTTGAGCGTATAATTATGTCGCACGCCTTCCGGCCGGTTGGAATTTATGAACGGATTCCGTTACAGGGATATTTCGAAGTCGATGAGTTCGAACGGAATTTTTTATTTCTCTCGGAATCGAACCACTATCAGGGCCGTTGCAAGGTTATATTTGTCTTGATTTGAATTTCTAGGCCAGTTTTGAGTTGGGTCATTAGAAGAAGGGAAGCAGGCCTCGCTTGCAACACCTTTTCCAACTGAATCCTTAACTAGACACCGACTACAGGTATTTGAATAATTGCCTTTAATAGCTAACTAGAGAGTACGAGAGCAGGGTAGGACTGGGAATATTTCATATGCCTCCAAGTCTCATACATATACATCGCATATTATCATCCTTCTAATATTATCGTCAGCTCTGTCAAGAAATCAATTCAATTGAAGATGTTCCATTATTCCATCGTGAAAGTACATATCAGCCAGGGACTCGCTTCATATTAATGTGTCGTGATATTTATTTGATGTAGGTTGTCAAATAGAGTCCTCTTCAACAATCAGAACAAATTTAGGAGGGACAACAATTCCCTCATTAACCTTTGGAATCGCGCGTTGAACAAATTCAAAATTTGCATCACTTTCAAAGCTCATTCGTAGCATCTAAATTCGTATCACTCAGCTCTAAAACTGAAATTATAATGATAAAAATCCAAAAAAAAAAAAAAAAAAAAAAAACGAAAATGAAAGAGAAAAAAAACTATTTACAGTTAAAGTTTCATTGGAAGAGGATTCTCCCACTGGAGGATTATACGAGTCCACCGTCGCGAGTGAAAAGCGTGGATTAAAATCAAACGTCTAGTCAGCAACTTGATGGATGAGCTCCAGTTCTGTGAGAATTCAACTTATCAAGACTGCTACAGCACTCACGCAGCGCTTTCGCTCGATACGGCGATAGGAACAAAAGTGATCCGTCGTCAAAAGGAATATGCTGAGTTTGTGGAATACGAGAATAATAAAATACGCGCTTTTCGTCAGACTTGATAAACAGGGAATTCTGCAGAGAGGCCAAGATACGTATACTAGAATCATTTCAAATAATTTTAGAGATTTCAATCTCAACATATTCACACGAAGGCGCCCTCCAATCATTTCAACTCGTAAAACTTCTGTTTCCAATGAGAGCAAGTTATATCGATTTAGAAATGTGATCGATATTCCACTCTATTACTTAGTACTGATCGAATAAAACCTCATCAAGTATGAGATATTGGAATAACGCCATTCGCCCGATAAAATCTCTTCTTCCCTGTAGCGATGAAAAACAAGGAGCGATAGCGGATTATTACCGTGAATTGATGAACTTGGGTTGGGAAAGGGTTGGGTTTTTCTTTTTTCGGGGGCAATTCGGTAAAAAAGCAATCAACTCTCGGGATTTCCGCAAGAATTACTCGCGCAAGCATGAAAAGAGGAGATAATTAAAAAAAATGAAGAGAACTTCTCTTAATGCTATCGCCAAAATCGTTTTGTGCGGCTATACACTTGAAATTTCTACAAATAGGCTCATCTTTTAGAATACCGATTTCATCAATAAGAAGGATCTGATATTTCCACGATGAATGAATTTTTCGCATCAAAGCAGTTCCTTTTTATAAATAATCATATCAATTGATCTCCTTTTAAAAGGTGGAAATTGAAAATGAGAGAAAAATGGTTTGATCCAACCCAATCTGAAGTGAACCATAGAAATATTTTACATGGCCTGAAACGTGTATGCAACTTTGGGAGGTGAATTATTCGCAACGCCCCATAATTATTGTTCTTAGGAATGTACCCTTGAAAGAATATTCTCTTGGCACGTATCTCTTGGTCTATTGCAGTCAATCCTTTTAACAGGTATGTATGAAAACTAATGTTCCTATCTAATTTATTTTCCATCGTTTAAATAATCTATAATTTAAAAAAAAAAAAATTTTTCAAGACGTTTTGAGATTTTTATTGTTTATAACCTAACCACACCCTATTTAAGAAAAAAACAAAACATGTGTGCAACACCCCTATTGCTCTATGGCCCGGGGTATATTCCAAATGTATAAAGATTAATTGTTAGTAATACGATGCTAAGTGATTTATGATGAAATAAATCTTATTCACTCATGCACAGGAGTGAATCGTAGTAATTTTTCTAACCTACTCAGGAGTGGATCTCCAAGATTACACGTTTGAATTCATCTACGTATACATACTCAATCATAAATATCACACAACAGATGAGACGAGGAAGTGAGTCAATGTCCCCGACCACAAAACCAACTCAAGAACAGCTTTGAACTTGTAGGTATATTGCGAGGCCTAACAGCCTTCAAATAGCAGACCTCTCACTGACTCAAATTCCTAACATCTAGGTTACAAATAATCCGTTCTTGTAATAAACCAGCCATCTTGAATCGCCTTCGATAACAGTTGTTACGGACCCTCGTTTTCTTCCTTTTTCAACGTTTTCCGCGATCGCGTGAACGGTGTTCCTCTACTTTGCCACAAGCCACAACTCACGCTTTGTTCGGAATTGTCGGTTGAAATTACCCGTTCGCCAAACATGAGGCCTCGTTCGATTTCATGGCCTTTACGAGCCCACATAGGCAATTACATATTTATGGAAAGGGCGGCTGTCGTAGGAGTCAGGCGAGTCGTTTTCGGCGTCCCAAAACGTGGCATTACCGGGGGTTTCCAGTGTAGTCGATTTTCTCTATTGAGACTGGGATTTTGACAGGTCTGGGTTCGAGGGGTTTTGGCAATGGGGATTCAGCATTGCTATAAAACATTCATTTTTTTCCACCACCACCCTCGACCATTCTTTGGCTACGTTCATTCAGTGAGCTCTACGCAACAAATCCAACGCTTTCACTGATTCTACAACGTGTTAGGAAAGCTGAGGCCCGCCAAACAACTCCCCTTTTCACACTCTATAAATCAGTGAAGGGTTTTCAGCCACAGCAGTGGCATAGTTAAAATAACTCGCGTTACAAAACCGCCTAATAATCTAATTTTCACGCGGGGGTAGGGTGCATAAGAACGAATGCCGAATCTATTGTCAACAGACAAACGGAACAAACGTTCTTACTAAAAAATCGGGCTTTCATTCACGGATTATGTCTACCATAAGTCAACTTCACGGATTTTTATTACCCTTCTTCAAAAAATCTAGCTTGCAATGAAAAAGAAAGGGAAGGTCAGACCGTGACTGACTGTCTTTTTGACCTCGCGGGTTCGAATCCAACAGCCTCCTAGAATGACTCCAAGTCACCAAGGGGCCAGTGAGTGTAAAGGTAAGTTTGGTTCAGAGCCATTTGGGGGTATATAAAATCAAATTTTCTCCGTGTTTTCAAATAATATTTAAAAAATGAAGAAACTAATCAACCATTTCGACCCTGGAATAAACATAAAGACGACCTTGGTATTTTATAAAGGTTTCAAACCACGCAAAATATTATACCGTCATCGTAAGTACGACCATAATGTCTTGGTCATCACCAAAATAAATTTTGAGCCACCCATTTGGAATTTAGACATGGAGGTATTCTTATTGGAATGAAAAGTGATGAATAAGTCGAAAAATTAACATCTGAAAATAATCGGAAACATTTGTTGACTCGAACAATTTTTAGCGCAACGGAGCTTTTTCCAGTATTCAAGCTGTCAGGGCACATTCTCGAACCACTAAGTAGTCCCACGTTCCCAACCCACACTCGCCTGCGTTTTAGACCTTCCTCCCTGTTTCTGCGCCACCCCAGAGGCCTTTGAGTGGTTCCTGAGTAGTTTCCCAGAGGAATCCGAGCCACAGTGAACCAATGATCAGATTGTCCGGAGGCAGTGTGGAAACTCATTAGAGTCCGAATCCAGGCCAGAAAGGGTCAAACAATTTCATTCATTCCCACCCAAATCCGACACTGACGGATATTCCTGTCGGCTGTCTGTGTCGCTGATTCAATTGAATAAATCAATGTTGGATCATGAGGCCTAGAGAAACGAAAAAGGACGGAAAAGAAGGACCAGCGCATTGCATTTTGCACTGATCCTTTTCCGTGAATTCACAGGCACACTAATGATCGTTATCCCGAAACACCCACAATATCAGCCTACATTGCAACGGAATGAAACCATTCTTTTACTCGCTCTTCTTCCTGAGGTAGACAACGATCTTTGGCGCCATTGTATGTAAAACCTATAATTCGAAGGGCACTAAATCCCCAGATCAACGTATCGATGGGGGCGGACCGGATATCAATCCTCCACAGAAATCCTCATCGAATAATATATTTTTGTAAGAGCTTTGTGTGAGTGCATTCAGGCTATAAGAGACATCCATATGAGATATAGGCGAATTCAAAACAAGTTTGAGGTAGATTAGTCGGTTGAAGAGTCGGGTTTTGATGTCTATGTTCGCTTGTTACGGTTAATATGCACTCCCATGTCGAAGAATTTCGCTTGCATCACAACACTCAAAGACTCTAACTTTATACATCGGCCCCCCCCCCCCGAGGCCACCAACATACTGCATTGAAGACTACACCATCTCGCACCGGCAGGAGGGAAGAACAGGATCGGCATCTGTCCAAACAACATGAGAGTTCACTAATTAATATTCCATTTATAAGGACTGCCATTGTATTTGTGGACAGGTTATCAGAGGGATGTGTTATTGTTAGAAGTGAAGTAGCGTTTTGGATTACACGAGAGGCAGGGGATGTCGAAGGGAGGCCAGAAAATGGAGAGAGAGAAAAAAAATCCTTTCTTTTCAATCTCTTTTGTTGGTTGAAGAACCTGGGCGTAACCCACAGGCTTGTACCTGGCGATCCTATTCTAGACATTCACGTTGGTGATCGGAAACCACTCATTCTGAAGAGATCTTCAACACCCCGCAAGAAAGCTCAACAAAAAAGTTTTTTCTCTTTACACTTGTAGACCAACGGTAAGCATTGGTAAGGCATATATCTACAATACTGAAGGAATGAGGGTGAGATCGTAAATAACTAGATAAACTTTGCAGCCATGCCAGTAAAAATGACAGGGTGTTTCATGTGCGTTTCAGGAACAAGCAACACAAAATTATATAATACTATTTTTCATGTAGCTACCTTTTTTTCTGTAAAATTGAGTGGAATCGGGCTTCAAGGGAAACATACATTTCTCCCTTTGGACTTTCTTCGAGCGACAATAATGGCCATACGTAATCAGCAACATAAGTGGGGATACACCATTTTCTTCCTATTGGAACGGAGTCCGACTTTACTCATCACAAGTACGCTGAAATTCAAAATGAAGGGTTTTTGAATGCTCACTATTTTCGAGGCTCTTGGATCTTATCCGGATTTGCTATTTCGCGTCCTTACTCTGAATTCTTAGTACCTAGGCTTTGAATGTCTCTGACCTGCGAAGAACAATCCATGATAAGCCGTGACCGGAAACGAGGGCAATAGAAAACAGAAGAGCCCGAAGAGTTGAACGGAACTAGAAGGATAAACGTCAGAGAAAAATAGAAGTGGTCTGCGAAAACGAAGAGAAAGAAGGACGACAAACGGGAACTTCTTGAATGAAAAGTCGATTGTGCTCGGAGGACAATGGATGAACCTAATGATCCTCGGCGGGGAACGCAATAGGCGCGATATTAGAAGGCTCGAGCTTGGGGGAGTCACTTTCGAAGGCTTTACCGCGGTTCACTCCCAGAGGTCCTGACCGTAAAGTGGTCTCCAAGGACTCCGAAGGTGGCAATAACATCAACCACCTCAGATACAGATAGAATATCGATGCCTGGGGTTCGTGACAAGGCTGACCCAGTGCCGTCTCCGTGATTGAATAGTGCCAAACATGTTCTTAGTCAGTCAAATTTCCGTCGTAGATGGATATCCATTACGGTACCATTTCCAAGAAGCGCGGCTACAACACGGCGATTTTCGGAACCAACCACGAGAACAATGCGGCGATTTGACCGGAGGATCTTCTTTTTACGGTTAATCACGTGGGAAAGAAAGGAAAAATATAATAGCAAGTATGAAGGTGAATATAGGCGAACTGCAATCACAGAAAATGCAATTTTCGTTCAATCACCGACGAACGAAAGATGCTAATTGTCCGTTATTCCCGAGGTCACGTTAAATTCATTCACATTTAAAAACACGCTACAAATTCTTCCACGATGGTTTATTAATAATAATTATTCCTTGGAATATTGGGGAAATACTGGGTGTCCAAATACATATCCCAATCGCATCCGACATTTAGATTAAAATGATATCATACCAGCCAAGACCCCAAAGACCCACTTTCAAAATATGTATGTACCCATATTCTCCGGTGGGTGCCCCACCACTCCCATCACTCAATGAATTCAGCGTCCAAAATGTAGTAACGTATGATATCCCAAATGCCTAGTTCTCAAAGTATCCCAAAAATAGAGCTTCAAAAACCACATTTTCACCCATACCCTCCCAATCGCTGGCTGATCGGGCCAACTAAAGCTGGAAGAGGTTCCTGATCAAATTTTATCATTTTTTAAAAGACGTTCCTCCAATACCGAAAACGACACGGACGGCGTACGGCGGAAGGACATTTTGATTTTAACCATCTCGAAAAGCAAACTGTCTAATTCTGGGACCAATCGTAGAAGTTGATCTCTGGCATGAAAACATAAGTTAAATCTTTCAGGGAATGATTAACTTATGGCATGAAAACGAACTACCTGCGCCCTCTGTGGGTTATGTCCAATGTGTGGATCGTTTGTGTGGCTTTGAACGCATTCTAAAAACTACATTTCGCTACATTACCCCGCTTCTCACCCCCAGACCAGCATCTTCACTGCTCCAATATTTCCATCATTGCGTGATTAATTCAAGATTAAACCTCTGAGAAACACCATCCACAAATGAATACTTTCTTTTCACCACCTGCACACGTTATAAACACGGCAGATAATCCGCTTCATGACCAAAGGGGCTGGCCGAAGATGAAACACTCAAGAATTGCCGACACCAGATATTTTTCCCACGAAATATCGTGTGGCCGTAACGCCGGAAAGTTCCTCCGATATTTCCGCTCTTGAAATATAATAAACGAAGAAAAAGTGTGAAGTTTTCGCGCCTAACTGGCTGAATGAAGCAAACTTCCGACAGCTCTTACTCTGTTACAGGTTCAACTTTCCGCATTATCTCGAGCCACTCCACAAATGATAACACTTTCCCGAATCTCCAAAGTTGAACGATATTTCCCTTCTCGGCTCGTTTCCTTCCTTCCTATTTCGGTCATGTACAACATTGACAGTTTCTTGTAGTATAAATCTGTCAGGGATGAGATTTTTTGTTCGCGTAAGACGAATCGCCTAGAGGATTGGTCCTGTTGAGAAGTGAGTGATCGTTCAGGACTGAGAAGAAAAAAATCATCAAAACATTGGCAGGTTCGCGGTGATGGGGAATCATGGATTTATGCATGCGGATTTGTTTTACTATGAAACAATTCGTTGTATTTTTTTTTTCTTTTTTCAGAAAGAAATGGAATTCATTACAACGCAACGGAGGTGGTGCGAGAGGGAAAACGCCTTATCTTCAGGGGAAAGTCGGGTCGGTAACTAACTTGCTCGGCTCGAGAAAGGTCCACCCGAAGATGGATAGGGTTATCAAGGTGTGACACAAACCAACGACAATTCCCATCCTCACACCTGTCCCAGGCCTTGGGCCTCGGCTCCCCTGTATTGCGCCAATCGATCAAATCTCGGTTATACATCACTCCGACTCCGAGACGGAAAACCGTCAATGTAACCTCCTCCGAGCAGACATTCAGAGTAATCCGGCACGTCCCCCGCGGGATATGCCCATCTATTTGCTATGACATCTCACTACGGGCGACAGGGGGTTCGAGGTGATAAACCCAGTCGTAACACTCATGATCATAAAGACGGATTCGATTCTCGCTGTATTGAGAGTCGGCGAGTCGTATATGGAGTTCTTGAATCAGGAATATCACGTCACACATCATCAACAAGATTGAGCCTTAATTCAGCTGAACTCATACTCAAACAATCAGTCATCATGGCCTTCCAGTATTGTGATTATGCTGGTAATTCGTGAAGTACAGCACCCCAGGAAATTGTCCTATATGATGCTTACTGAATAGTTACTTACAGGTCTGTAAGCAGCTGAAGTGGAGCTTACCTGAAACAAAAATCAGGTTGTTATCAAAATGCCTACGGAGAAAAGAGTTCCATATAAATAAAAAAAGATTATGCAGACTATGTGAGAAGAAAATTGTCACATCATAAATTATATGAGCCATTGCTTAACTTATTTCTGTGCTAATTTTCATGACCTTTTAAGCCGGCATATAGACGAATATTAATTAACATAATAAATTATTATTGATTGAAATATTGAGATTTTCCACAAGAAAATTAGATTTAACAAACGAGATGATTATCATAATGACATTATTGATTTATCGTGGCAGTGAATGGAAAACAACGGTTAAAACGTTTAAATTAAACCGTTCCGTCAGATAACATGCAGCCGTTGGGTCCATCATATCGTTTTGTATTGCCAATTGATTGAACCAACCGTTCTCAAGCCAAGTTTTTGTTCTGTTGTAAATAAACGGGGACTGATCAGCGGGTCGTTATAACGCGCATCATTTTTGTCCCTTTAATTACTTTATGGTCGCCTTATCTGACGTCGGAGGGACATAACACGTGTTGAGATTGCCCTTACTGATTCATCCTTTAGTTTCAGGCTTCGAGGGGTTCGGGGCTCCAATTTCCCATAGGCGCCCGGGATAGCGCCAATCTCCATAACCTCGCTCTGAAGGGCTACGAGGACGCCCGATTATAAATCAATTAAGGTGATTACCAAGAGTGCGTCCGGAGAGGGTGAGCACCCTATATTGGAACTTTAGTGTTCAATAATGTTGAGGCGCCTGGTGGAAAAACTACAAAAATCACCGAAGTGTACATATTTTTAGTATAATTTCTTTCTCAACCAAATTTGACTAAGAAGTAATAATATCCATAGATCGGATAAGGTTAGGATTGCTGAGTGGGACAAAATTGAGAAAATATCCCAAAAATAGTATACAGAAAAGTAGCACAATGTGGTAGACGTACCGGAGATCAGTAACCACATGGCCTCCCCTCAGGTGAGCTGGTTGCTTAGGTAAGTCATGCCTCTGATAAGCTCATCAACTACCGAAATGATGATTCTGGCACGACTCGATCAGTTACCATTCAACTCAAAGGACAAAAATGAACTCCACCTCAGGCGCCTCTTGCGTCATTCTGGAATCTAAACGCATTCACCGCTGAAAAGGATCAGGGGCCGAATAAGGGGATAAAAACGGGAAATATCGAAGCTCTCCGAAAGGTCATTTGCATGAAATTACGGGGTTTTCGGCGCCTCGGGTATCGAACGTTGCATCAATGGAAAGATGATGTCAGTGAGCGAAAGTTCAGAAAAACGCACCCGAATTCGATGCCGGAGGTGGTTGTCAATTATAATTCTGAACTTTCTAGGAGCGGTTATGTCCACGATAGATTCCGTTTCACTTAATTGAAGTGATGCAGTTTTTGCCTGAGACGAGTTGGTTGGATTAGACGACCAAGGAACGTGATTCAAAGCGATTTGACTCCTACAAAAAAGGAAAACTAACTAGCACGAAAACGGCTCACAAGCGGCAGTCAACTTTTTGGACGCAGGTTCATTTGAGTAGTTCAGAACAAAAACATTGTTCCTTCTAGTAATGTCGAAGTGAACGGTTTCGTTCGCCGAAAGTTCAGATGCCCGCGGATTCCAACAGACTTTCTTAACCTTTCACGCCTCCGAGGGGTTGCAACCTTTTTCAAGATAAGTCTTCCATTCCCGCCTTCCTGCGAATGATTTACGAGGACACGAGAAAACGTTCAAGTTCGGAGGCCTAAGAGTTAGAATAATACAAACCAGGCTGTCAAGGGAGAGTAGTTGGGGTGGGGAAAAAAGAGGGGATGTTTTATACATAAATTCACTACTTCTTCGTCTATTTTGACTCACTACCTATCCATCGCTTTCTGATTCTGCACGATTCGAATGCACGTTGCATCGAAATACGGGCCTAACCGCGTTAACAATTTAGTAGTTTTTATGGGATAACCCCCCCCCCCCCCCCGTAGTGGAAAATAGAAAGAAGAGAAAAGTTGGTAGGGAGGCGCGTTGGGGTTACTGGTTAGTTTTTAGACTGATTATTCTTATGGGAAGTGATACATACAATTATATTATTGTCAAAATATATAGCTATAGCTATAATATAATATTGTATAGGGTTGAAAAATGAAAAAAATATGAACTTATTGAAGTACCTTAATTTGTATCTGTAGCAATTTATAATACGTCATCAAGTTTTTTTTATGGAATAAAGTTTTATAACTTTGTATCACATAAATTTAACTGATTGATTTGATGATTTGATTGGTGATTCAATTAGGTTGTCAATTCAACTGGAATAATACAACAATAAGCCAGGAAATATCAATTACTATTTTATTCGCGGCCTATACATGAAAAAGAGAAAAGAGTCAACTCGATAGGCGCTTAATAATATTGTTCGAAGCATTAAAGAGGTGAAGAATTCAATCTTACAAACCTACGACGAGAGACAATGAGCTGAGGCGCGTCGATACAAATTACATGGCGACATCGCGTTATTGAACACCAACAAAACAGTAAATTGTTGTAACTGGGTGTTCAGTCTTACAAGAAACTTAACTGGAAACAACCACGCGAACGTGGTGTAGTTAACACGCCCCTATTTCATACCACCGACCCGGATCGATTAAATGCGATTCCACAAAATGAATCAGTCTGAAGGGGGTCACGACAAAATGACAAAATGGGTTATTTGGACATTTTTTTTTTTTTCAGAATTTTATTAACGAGCATTTAATATGGTTTTCGGAATACTGGGTCCCAATACTACGATTTTACTGTAATAATTGTATAAAACCATTTAAACCGTTATTTTTGATAAGACACAATGCAACCGTGCTCAATCCAAAAATTCATTGCCATAAATAGGAATGTTATTTCAATTTTAACCGGTTTAAAACGAACCGAGAATAAGTTGTCTCTTATCGTGAGAAAGTTAGCATCTTCCTTTCTACCTCCAACATTACCATAATACCTTTTTCGCTTTTTGCCTTCCACTTTCTTCTTCCCCCGAACAAAACATAAATAAAAGTTCAATTTTTAAGAAAGTATTCTCATTCCCGTTCCTCCGAGTTCTTTTTGGTCGGAAAATAGAATATTAAGGTTGGTAACCTTTATCATGAAGCAGGAGGGGCTACGAGAGTAGGAATGGAAATATAAGAAAGTTGTGAGCGGATTAAGACTCATTGGATTTACTTTTTCTTTAAAGCTCAACCACAAAGTATTCAGAATTAGAGAGAAATATTTTTTTCATTCGGTGACGGATTAAACGAAACATTCTGGACCGATTGCAGAACTTCGTCTTTCCTACCTCTCACTCTCAAGTCAGGATCTTCAGTTCTAATGTAGTTTATGGAGTTCATTCTGCATCTACGCAAGGCATCTAATCGTTGCATAGTTTATCTTACAATCGCATAAGGATGGAATCCACCATGGACAACGGGCATTATAAGTTCAATTTCCACGCATGAGAGGGTCGTCATTGCTCAAGAATCTTCTCTTTGTTTCAAAAATGACGAAGAGAAGCCTATTGTAGTCAAGCTCCATATCGAAGCGGTAATGGCTACGAGGATTTGTTGGCATCTCGGTTTAAAGCCATCACCGCTGAAGATAGTCTAAAAACGTCTAAACGGAGATTTGCATCATGGGAAAAAACCTCTCGCTCACGAGTCCCTCGCATCCCACTTTGATTTATTCCCTCAATGAAATAATTTATTCATATTTTCATACTTACCCCTCCTAACCAAAGAAAAATTCACTAACAAAGGGACCTAAAAAATAATTTTTTTTTTTTTTTTTTTTTTTTTTTGTTGAGATCAAACAAGTCATAACAGACACAAGGACAGAAATAAATCGTGTATAGAGAGATATTCCTAATACCCACTTTTACCCTTCTTCAGCCATAACCTATGTGGTTAACTTCCTAGGATGACCCGATGGGAAAGCATCATTTTTTGTGAAAGGGATTGTAAGTAGAAAATCCCTCGGCAGGACCGAAATCAGACGATAGCAGAAAATGCCTTCCTTTCCTTACTCTTTTATTATTTTTATATATTTATTTATTTTTCTAATGCAGGAAAGGAAATGGAGACTCATAAATGAAATCACTACAAACCAATGATATTTCATGTGCAAACACGCGCTAAAAAATATGATTTTGCACGCGAAATGAACGAATTTTGGTAATTATTCCGCAAGAATTGAGTCGAATCAAGAAACGGATAACATCTCGCAAATCGGTGTTAGAAAAACAAAGAATATTCATGTGCCACATATTAGAGTTTACCTTCATCCACCATTCGACGATTTCGGGGTTGCATAACTTTGCGTGCTCGCTGAACTGTTTTGTCGCAATAAAAAAAAAAGTTTTGTGATCAAATGTTCATGGAATTTAGGTTAGAATCGGAATCTGCAATTTAAAAAAATGGGGTTTCCCATTTAAAATGAGAAAGTAAGTGTCACTTGCGCACGATTGCGTAGAAGTGCGGCGGTCGCAAATATAATATATGAGATCCTTCCAAACAAGTATAAAGATTTTTTGTTTACCCCTATTCGGACGACTTTAGGATAGGGGGGGGGGGGGATCATCTGTGGTACATCCTGTATATAATTTGATAAATCACTGAAGGATGATAGCGCGTAACAACCAAAAAGACCATGTCGGGGATGGTTCAAACCTGCATGGTTACCACAGAACAAAATAAGCGCCCCCACCAGTGAAAACACGTTAAACCTTGAAAGATCGAAGAAAAGGGCTTCCCGTCTCCCAAGTTTCAAGTGTAATTTACGCACGGTGGAAGGAATGCGATTCCGAGGATCAAGGTCCCTAACGGCGTCAGACTGCCTCATTTCTCACAATGCAGCCAGCCAACCTGCCTGGGAGCATTTATCACGCGATCGGGAGGAAGGGAAAAGGCCGATCGATCGTTCCTCAGCAAATAATTAAACAAAAGATACGGATCTGACTCACTTTTCACACCTACAACCACTTCTGGTAATTTCAATCCGCTCGAAGATCCTCAACACTACCCGAGTAATGAACAATGTTGAAACCGATGTTGGAGTTCGGCTAAACTGCGATTCATACTATTCTGGGCGAGTATGCAGATGGCCAGTGACACCGAGAGACCAGGTGTTCGATCAGTTTCAATCTTTCGATACATATTCATAAAACGATTCAGAAGACAACTTCGAATTTATTATAACGAGTTTTAGTAATTAAAAATACGAGGCTGGAGCTCGAATGGGAAAACAATTCAGGCCAAATCAAATTTGGGCATGAAACCACTAGTTCATACCGATCAGGAACATTTTGGTCTTACCCGGTCTCTTCACATTTTAATCTAGGTCTATTAAACATGAGACGGTCTAGAATTAGCCTGAGCATTTTAGACAAATGGTCCATCAAAAATTCCATATAAGGAGAACCATATTGGGAGTCATCGAATAATACACAATTATTATGTCGGTCACATTCTGTGTCACCTTTCACGTCACCACGTCGCCTATGTCACGGTTAAAGATGATGTCACCCAAAAGGCAGTGGTAAATCAGCAGCATGGCTCAATTGCTAGTCTTACCATGCAGTTCAAGCCAATGGGTCCAACCCCACCCAGGCTAGCGAAACAACGGAAATATCATGAAATACATCAACACTAATACAACAGTCACGTCTATTTTTCAATGTTAGAGGCGTAGTTACGTGTGCACCAAGGCTTGTTTTGACGTCACCAATCTAATGAAAATTTCATGAGTTCTCATCCTGATATTAGTTTCAGAAAAAAAAATGTGTGGGTAAAACCTTTCCTTTTTCCAATATTACAGCTAAAAATATGATTATTCATTGAAAAACGCTATGCGGATTGGCATGAGTCAATTTCCTTCAGAGACGCTTTTATTTGGGTCTATTTTAATTATCATGCCACATCGATATTATTTGATCTTTCGAAGATTATTTCTCGTTCCCTTCAAATGATAGCCAGGAGAGATGTAGAGAGGTTTGTGATTTTTCCCTTTCTAATAGGTGTCTCGTCCCTAACACCAACATTCTCTCTCGGACTGTTACAAAAGAACCCCGACATCAAGGCAATTCCACCGTAGAAGGCCTATCGGAGCTCCAGTACATGGACGCAAGACTTGCAATATGACCCGTCCATCATGACACAGCACGAGTTGGCGTCTTGACCTCTGATCTTGATATCTCCTGGAGCCTGAAGCGAGTGCGAAAATGCTACGCTGTCATCGAAATTGGAAACCAAATTCTATCGCTATTACCATAATCTAAATATGTATAAGCCTTGGGGTGTAATATACCCTGTGCATCTCTTTTATTCGTCTCCTTTTTCTTTCTGAGTTTACTGCGAAATAGTACCCAGTTCGCGTGAGAGGACGTCCCAATATCATTAGTCTTCTTGGCAGCTACGGCTTCTCTTCTTCTCTTTCAGGAATTTCTCACGAGTTGGGAGGCAGGCGATTCATTTAATCAACCAAACATCGGTCAACTCCAGTCCCACCATTCCAGGAGTTTGGTACTTAGTTTCATAGTATCTCTCCTTGTTACAAATTCTAAACTTTTCATCTTCCGAGTACTCACAGCAGGAAAGACGCCATTCACGAAGAAACCACTTTGGAGATCCATTTCGTCTCCCACACATCGATTCATATCAGTGAGATAACGCGGAACAAGAGAAAAATATTGCTGGCTACCATCCAGCTCCCCTAAATTGCCTAGAATGATTCATGTCGCACAGTGTTCGGAACCAATTAGCATATCGTTGCGGAAAGGAATTGAACAGCCAGTAAACTGGATCGGCGTGTAATTACACGGGTTGTATCTCTGAGATAATTGTTCTAACGCAGTTATACGCGGACTGGCTAACCACAGGCTCCCACAATGTACAGAATGGAGTCTTCCTCGATCGAAATCGACCGCTAATTTAGCAGCCCTGGCCTTGCTAGACGTCTCATTTGCCTCCTTTCACTCGAATTTCAGTTTTCTTAAATGTTGGACCAAGGCGATGAAAAATGTTCTTTGACCAATAATTTGAAACATTTATGCTGAAATAGGTAAGACCTGATGCATTCGACCGTTAGCGTAAGTCACTCCATAACGTGCATTTATCATAATATATTTATACCCATTGGTAGGTTGACAAGGAGATCGATTCATTGGCCAGAAATACCTTTCGTCCATACGCCAGGAATCATCAGGCTAATTTCGCGCTTAGTACTGACAGAAGAAGACTATAACGTTTCCGCAACAAATAAATGTTGCCCCCAAACACCAAATCACAAAGGAAAATCCGGTAGTACCTCAATTCAAAAAGCCATTTACACCATTTCATCAAATATCAAAATGTAAAACTCTGTGATTCATTTTGAACGACTTGCATTTTAATAAAATTCTTAGAAATATGTATTCCTACTCTATACCTCGAGAATAAATTGAATTTTGGGGACAATTTTTCAAAAAATATGAATTTCTATAAAAATGCTATTTTGATCATGATAATCCTGATAAAAACCAATAATTTTTTGATTTAATTTCTAGAAGTTTAAAAGAGGGGCAGAACGTTTTTAAAATGCCGTGTTATATCAAACAAAATTCTTGGCGATTTGTGAGTAGCTATTTAGTGGTTATTTTGAGAGGTGTAATTTGTTGCTCCCTTGTCGTCGATCAGGGGTGAGATTGATTTTGAAGGGAACCTTCAATTTATACATGTCGAGATTCGAATTCAGTCGCAGCTGAGACTTCCACTAGTTGAAGATTGACAGTTCCGGTTGGATAGAGCTCTGCTCACCGCGTATATATTTTTTTTTTTCTTGTGATATTGTGTTGGCTCCTCCTGTTTTTCAATCTCAACCTTAGCACGGAGTGTTACTCAAACGTCATCCCCATTCTCTTCTTTTGGGACCGTCTTCCCTTTTTCTCCCTCCGAAAAAGCACAAAAACTTTGTCAACCGTAGAAAACGTCACCGCAATTCCCCTATTTAGAAGCTCTTGACGTCTCTTCTGCCTTTGGTTCTTCGTCTGCCCCCGCACGTCGAATTCCTTTACACGGAACAACGCTCACAATCATCCCCTCTTCTGCCTCCTATACGTTTTGGGTCGTTTTGTCTCTCGGCCCACGACAAAACATCCCTTCCTCCCAAAAGCAAAACCTTTCTCCCTTTTCGCCACTTATGGAAAAAGAGAGCTTCGTTGAAGTCAAAAGGGTTGGACTGTCCCAGGAGTGGGGTATGATAATAGAGGCGATCAACCGGGCAGTTGAAGCCTTTTGTTCTTCGTCTGTCGTGGTTGTCAGAGCTTCGGCAAAACGTGGCAAGAAGCCCGTCAAAAACGATGTAAAATCTGTTGACTTGCCAGTTAGGAGCGCCTGCTATCGGAGAAATTGATGCTCCAGTGGATCTCCCTATTCTGCTCGAGGGGAGTTCCGCAAAGGGAATTGACACTATTGTATAACAGATTCGGAACTTCTCTTGGCAGTTTCTATTCCCTATCATCACCATACGGTCACATGTGACCGACAACGTATGAATGTGTACCGGACATGAACATCCTGATCTGTCGAATAGTACCCATAAAACGAGGTCAGCGGAACTCAATAACCAAGTTAACACTTGTTAGAATGATTTTTCCTACAAGTCATCAAATTTAAATTCCAAGGTGAGTAGTGAACGAAGGAAATGAGTTGACAATATGTCCTACAATTGATGTAACTTGTTGATGCGTTAACGCGAGGTTAAAAATATGTAATTGATCGATCTAAATGTCGTCAAGATTATTTTAGTGGATGTAACTATTTCATTGAGTGGAGCCTCACAAAAAACGAGATCATAGACAATCCAGCAATTAAAAATGGATCATTATTCAATCAAAAAATAAATAAATAAAAACAAATCTACATTCTCCTCGGGCGAAAAAAAAAAAAAAAATTAAAAAAATATTTTGTATGAATGTTGAGTCGTTTTTTGGGTTCACACGTTTATACAACACAATATGATTTTCAATACGAAAGTGAGTGATAGAGAGAGAGGTGGAAGGTTCTGTAGTCTGTCCCTAGTGAGAGGAGGCTCGCAAGTGGACGAAGCCGGGAGAAATTACTCCCTAGATGGAGGTCTTTGTTACCTACCTGAGCCTACTGGTCGATAGGCCTTAAGTCACTGGCACTGTTCCACACCCCCCCCCCCCCACCACCCCCTCAGACTACACTGTGCCCTCCCTTCATCAGCCTTTTCACAAACCCAATTGTCCCCTCTCGCGCTTCCTTAAAACCCCAGGATCGGAAATCAATTTAATCGCCGAAAACCCATTTCCTTCGAGATAAGCATGTACAAGATTTATCGGATTCTCACGAGAGGCACGGAACGGGTAGTGTTTTTAGTCTCATGGCAAACTCTCGAGTAACAGACGACTGGGAATCTAATTTTGACCTTTAAAAGTTCGAGGATGTGCTTGTACATGTACATGGAGGAAACAGAAGATTATGAGAGAATGGAATTTTTCTGAGGTGATCTAGGAAGATAAGCCGTTGATTTGGTTCATCGTGGTAATTGTCCCATAATTATTCATTCCAGAGCTCACATACATCCATATTCCGGCTCCCTAACCCTCACTGATAACACACAAAGTCAAAAAAAAAGTCCATGAACAGTTGCATGATAGGTATAACAGCCATTTTGTAGATGTAAAACCGCTTTGTATTATTCTGGACAATGTTTGAGGATCATAACCGATATCACCCCCGACCCCCGTCCACCAATTTTTTCTGTCCAAATATAGTTTCCGTTATTTGTGTGTTTCCATTGTGTTTTATGATCAATTAGTGATTAAATTCCGCGAAACATTTTTGGCTAAAATCTGTAACAAATGTATTAATGTATTTAGGTGTACCTGAATTGGTTCCACAATTAAAATGGAATTTTTGCAAACACATTCATCGCTTACTCTCTTCGTTTTAAAACTACCTACCTCCACAGTACAAGAAAATGAATTGCTGAAACCTATTTCCTTTGTGGGTATGCTAAAACTGTGTTGTTAGTAGGACAATAGTCCTGAAAAAAAATCTTTATTCAAAATTATTATAATAAACCAAGAATTGTTTTTAAAATTAAATATGTACTACCTACCTAATCGTTATGAGTTGAATCTAAAGTCACAAATTTTGGAGCTCAAAACACAAACAAGGTTCTTTTGTGTAATCAGGTACCTGACGTAACGTTTTTTTTTTTTTTTGAATTTTGGCGGTCATGATTGACTGAGTGATAATGCGATCTGTGGACGGTATCAAAAAACATTGGTGGGAAATGGTGCGCCAATCAACCAATGTTCACGCCGGGCGCTAGCTGTCCTTTGAACGAACAGGGCAAGGTATTCCTCTGGTAAACAGCGTGAGAAAAGAGCCCTGATTTAATAATATAATCGAATGTTTTTGCAAATTTTATAACCTTCTCTTCAAGACCACAAAAACTCTGAGATCCAAAATCTCCATAAATAAAGCTGAAAACAACTATCAGAATTCAACATTCAGTTATATTTTACGTACAGATGTCTTAGTGTAGTCTTAGTATATAGTATAGTATAAAAGTATAGTTTTAGTAGGCCTTAATGCCACTCTTCATTTCCGATACACGATTTGACCTTCTATCCGAATAGGTGAGCCGTGTGATCAGAATAAAGTTTTCATAATTTCATGAAAAAATGATCATCTTCCTTGTAGGCACTCGAAAATTATGGATTTCTGCAGCATTTTTCTAGGTCACGAATTCAGGTAAAGATATTACAACCTACTGATCAGAAGAAGAGTTTATGCTCTGCACTTGATGTTTTTAAAAATAAATAATTTGGTCTGATAGCGATGAACCAAGAATCGAGGATCAGGTGAATCCACACCTACCATCCAATATTCTGGCAAATCAAGAAAGACCTCCAGGAGTCGCGTCTTCAGCGGTAGACCAGATTCCTACTGTCGCAAAGGTTAATTGAGTAGGTCAAACCCAGAGCTCCAGGGACTGTCGAAGGCCTTTTCCCGGTGACCTTTGAGACGATTTTCTCTCACTCGGCTTCTCAGGAGGCGTCTGAGGAGAACCTGCGTCCCCTTCAGAGCCCGCTGGGTTTCAATTAACGGCCTTTCTTGATAAATGGGGCCGACCTCATAAAGGCTAAGCTGGTTCTTCCAGCTACTCCGAGAGCCTTTACGACTGTGTCGTCTCAGTCGAGTTAAAACAATAGTCCAGACTGTGGTTTATGACACGTCACTTGGTTTGATGCCGTCGTCAACTACTTAACAGCTCGAGTAGTAAAATCTTCATCTCCTGCCCGAGCATACGCTTCTGAGGAATTACTCTCACAACAGTTCGGTCTTCTGATTAACGAGACCATGAATATACAATTGATGACGACGCCCGGAAATACCACGAAACAGAGCCTGTATGGCATCAAGTCAACCGAATCCTCGATTTCGTGTTTTTTTCTCTTCTATCAACAGCACCAAAGCTGGAATTCCTCTACCGGGAGCCACACAGCCATATATCGTGAGGCTGGATCATACCTCCTATTTTAATGAATACCCATTCATTCTCGGTTTTTGTTTGCTTCTGTGGTTTTCTCCTCCTAAACAAACATTGTTTTGGCTTGTAGTCCGTTCCAAGAGGAAGGTTTATCTCCGGCGTAGGAAACCCTTTCCCTTTTTCCCGACTTTTTGTGGGAAGGCTGAGGTTGATATTTCAATCTCGTGTTAACAGCTGCTCCTCCCTCTGTACGCGCTTTTTTGTCGTCGAGGGATTCCGAATGAGAAGTGGGTTTTGTCCGAGTCCGATACAAAGTCGAACTTTACTATAGAAATCCTTTTTTTCTGTTATTTTACAACTCCGTCCTAGTGGATCGTGTCGGTTGGTGAGTGTGACTCGAGTCCACTCAGATTTGATGTACGTCACACTCCCTGACGGTTAGAAAGTAAGGGAGGGGTAAGAACAAAACAAAAAATGGAACCAAACATTGGAATAGGGTAATGGACTAAAGGGTAGCGATTTGTGGCATCTTAGAAGTAGACCCAAGTTCTTCAAAACTCCATTTAGGTGGTTCATTTCTTGAATAATCAACCCATGATTTCATACAGAAAATCAAACTCTCCGATCCGATCGAAAATGTTTGTCTGGGCGTTTCAAGGTTTCTTGATCAAAATAAACAAATAAAACAAAAATTCCCATCCGCCGTCCACGCCAATTTTGTTAGTTGACAATTATCTACAAATCTGTTGTTCTTTTCCACTAAATGTTGGAAACTGAATCGATTGGAATAAATAATATCCATGCTACTGGTCCGAATAATTACCAACCTCTGTGAAATAATTTGCAGTTTTTTGTAGTTTTTGGTCTCAATTTATTTATTTATTTGAATTGAATGTATCGTGAAAAAAAAATTCTGTTTATATTTATTCCTTTACTTGAGTTGGTATTCCTATTTGTTTACCTATTTAATGAAATACAATTTTAAAAAATGCACACGCAAGGAATGAGACCATTTCTAGCAAACCAAGAAAGGTCTAAATTGCGAAAAGATCATCGTGTTTCGCTCTTCTAACTAATCTACAGACAAATTCTGTCTGTGAACCCCGTGATTCCTGGGTGATTTCCATAGTTAACAGTATAACCTTGAAGAAGGCATAGTTTTCCAATGTAGAACCACGCACAGTGCATAAACATGAGGTCCTTGTATTCGTGTGCATAAAAACCAACCCTCACTTAACTTTCACTTATGCCTACATTCAGAAATCGGAATCCTAAATGTGAAAAAACAGTGAACGGACATTTGACTGGCCAGAAAATTTACTTCACCAGGCTGAAAGAAATTTTCTGAACAATGAGTCAATTTGGACCGTAGTTGTGTCAAACTGTCGACCCGATCGCCAGCAAACGGGGGCAGAAAAACCGATAATGGGTATTTTGAATTAGAGCTTTCAAGATTATTGGGAAACTGAGCGTGTGGGGTATGAAAATTGGATTGCTGAATCGAATGAAGCTCGGAGTTGGCAAGTTTTCTCCTTAATCTGAGGGCTTTTAGGACACGATTTTCATCATGATCATGAAGCTAGGTATAAGGAACAATAAATCATTGTAGTAAACGTTGCAGCTATTTTCTTAAATTAACCGAACTCATTCACACACAATGGAAGGAAAAGCAAAAAACGAAAAAGGCACATGGAAGAGTCACTAGCTGTCAATAGCTTCGCAAAAATTTCGCAACTGTTTCATTCTAAATCTGGTTTCGATTGGTCTTTTTTCTATTAATTATTTCCTCATCTCTTTTCTTTTTCTCATTGTCCATTTACTAGGATGCCACCTTTCACTTATGATTGAATTGAGTTTTGTAGTTTATATGGGGTCTGATAAAGTCTATCAATATCTAAGGGATACCAATATCATCTAAAGTACAATTCAATTCTCACCCTTCTCCCTTACATCCAGGTGAATATCCCAAAATACCCCAGTCCCACCATCGTTACAAGTTATGAAATAACGGCCCAAGTCGTGTCCCAATATAGAACATCAATACATTATTCAACGAACATCTCTTCACATATATAATCTTATATTCGTGATAATAAAATGGGTGGTAAATGAGTCGAATGTGAATCACAGTTCTTGTAGGATAATCTTTCTAAATGTCTGTATGATTTCTGGGGTCCCCTTGTTTGAGACAACCTATACCGCTGCTAGCACGATTGACCCAAAAAAATGATGACCGTCGTCTCAAACCAGTAATAATTTGCCCGAATTAGGAGAAATATGAACACTGCCTTTTCGGCGAAAAACTTCTCCCCAGCCCGATTATGATTCAAGTGCCTTTTACAACATTCAAGATTGAGACGAAGGAGCCCCCTCAGTAATGGCACTACATTATTGTTGGTTGGACGCTATTTCTTTTCCTTTTGTTGAAAACGACGAATCGTTATGAGACGACCCCTTTTGAAGAACGCTCGAGTATAAGGTTTAATATCGCAATATCCGGCGCGAGATCGAAGGGTGGGGGTAGTTTGAGTGAGGAACAATTTCGCGCAGCACGCACAAGGCAACGCCCAATTGTTATTTTTATGAACCTAAGTTAGTATTTTTCCAGATACCGCCCCTTCCTTCTTGTGCTTTGCCATTCTCTGGATCGTTCATGCTCAAGTGAAAAGCTCGGCCATGGAAAACGTTGCCGTTGTTATAGGGTGGAAGTTGACTCAGACAATGCGTGCAGCTCTGAGCCCACTTTCGCTTCTGCCCTTAAATTATCGGCAATTAATTCCGACTGACCGGTGATTCACCTGAGCCATCCCCTTCGTCCAAGCCCCTTGGCGTGATCTAACCCCTTAATGACTCTTGGCCTTCACTGAGCTACTCCCTATACAAATGCATGCACTGATGGGGAACCAAACGCAATTTATAACGCTTTTTTCCCCTTGTTCTAATAGCGGCTACAACGCCTCTCTAACCCTTTTCCACCCTGCAACGCTCGTAGTGGCTAATTACATACTAAGCCCCTAACAGCCAATATTTCAGTAAAAACGTGTCTAGCAGTCACGATGAAATTAGTTGAGTTGGCACAATCCTACCAGCTAAATACTGTGGCATAAGAGCTTATACTTATAGTAGGAATCCCCAACTAAGATACAATAAGACATCAAAATTGGGAGAATGTCGGGAGGGAAACGCCATTATGAACCAAGATTGTACATGGTAATTGTACTTTTGAAACATAAATTTAGAAAAAAAGTTGAATTTTTGGATAAATATAAATATTGTGCACATTTGCATGAAAAAAAAGTTATTTCTCATGAGAACCTCATGTTGTTTTATGTTTTGATTCAGCTTCAAATGTATGTTGAGCATTTGTACGAAATGTGGATATTTTTGATGTTAAATTTTGACAAAAATAGAGCGGTCACCTTTTCTACGCTACACTGACCTCATCGTTGCGCCCCTACTGACCGTACGATTCCCACACAGGACTTTCTTCCGGAACCATACGAAGCCCCTCGACGCAAAGGTTAAAACTCAATTCATAACAATGGACCTGGCATACAACACGTAATAGCAGTTGGCCTGCGAGACCCCCGCTGAGAACTCCATTCCCATACAGCGATTATCATCCACGTATCGCGAACGCCTCTACTAGCTCACCCCACGTAGTTAGACCCCTTGTAATGAATCCTGTTTACAACTCTCATAGTTCTTACCCATTATGGTGGGCTATTCGGCTGCCTCAATAATGGTCGACTGGCCTCTGTTATGGAAATCCGCTGCTATGCATCGAACCCCAGTCTTTTATGCTGGTAGACGTAAAAATCTTATTTAGTGCGGGTGGTGAAGTCTCGAGAGACGCCGATGTGAAAAAAATTGTTTCGATCAATCTTGACAAGTATTGTGAGGCTCGTCTGTACGAATTAAAAATTCATTTCCGACAAATGATGCGCCCACATGCATCCCGCTCAATTATCAAGGAAAACACTGTCGAGGGTTGTTGAATTCGAGAAGTTTTTTAGTCCATCTGCCAGTCATAATTGAGTGAATCGATTGAAGGATTAGTGTCTTCATCTAACGGCCTCACGAAAGAAACGGAGGGATGTTTTATCACATCAAATTGAATTATTGGATTCGAGGAGTTCACTATGAACAAGAAATAGATCGTTATGTATACATCTTTTTTCATGATTGGACCGACAGCTCAATGATTAATACGATAAAATGAACTTGATATTTCCCATTTCCTTTTCTAAAATGAGTTAATTCAAATTAGGACCAGATTCGAAAGTGATATTTAGCTGATTGCCGGCAGCTTGCAGCTAGAAAATTGAACAATTGCAGGTTCTGAGCTAACCTTGTGGCCATAAGTCGTCGAATTTCAAGAGTGTATACAATATTCTTGGATGGAAAATCAATCAATACATGCAGGGTTTGTAATGCCGGTAGACCCCGAATTCGTGAATAAAATAAACGAGTAAAGTGAATGGATGAAATTTAGTCTGTTAGATGTACCGACATGAGACCAACATTTTAGAAAATTTGAAAAAATCGTCCATAAGTACTTAGCTGCTAGTTGTAAATTGCTTTAAATATTTACAATAGCTGAGACGTTCTGAAGCATACAGAAATGTGCTGCCAGAAAACCATGGACTTAATTTTTGATGATCCCAGAGTCCAAAGTAGCGTCGAACTCAGGCTTGAATGTTCTCAATCGGCCTATTGGACCTATTGGATATAATAACAAATTTCCTCAGAACAAGATGGTACATCCTGCCGAATACTCAGATACTATTATTTCTTAGTAGCATGCCCGGAACCGATTCCATTTGGACCCGACTCAAACAGGAAACGATTCGGCGACTTCTTGGACGAAACCACCCCCAAATTAGCATCGCTTCGCTAGATTCAAAATTATTCAACGAAGGATGAATTACCCGATCGACGTCGTATGTTAAGCGTGGTCCCGTGAAACGCAGTTGAGGGGAGGTCTGGAATTAGGTTAGTGCGAATGTCGCTGAACCCTTGTAAGTAATTCCTCGAGAAACTTGGAAACGCCCTCTGGTGCTTCTTCCCGAACTACTTTAGTCTCGGAGCTCCAACCCCCACACATCTGAGGGATTTTCTACGTCTCCCTTTCTAACTACTTTAACGTTATCAATTACAATTACTCGAGGAGAGGACGTGAACAAACGAGATAACTCAAATTGGTTCGCCTGTGGAGGTAATTAAGGTGAAGCTCTGTTCCTTCCTTCTCTCTTCAGGAATCGCTATATTTCAATTTACTTCCTAATCCACCAAAACTTAGGATTTGATTCCAAACTTAAATCGTCTCTCAGAGGAACTGGATGGGACAAATCGTGAATTCGTAGCCGAGATGACGTCGGAAACAATTATTAACTTAATATATCCGTTGTTGGTATTACGTGACAATATGGAGATAAGCCGTGGAGTTTGGAGCTATCTCGGCTAAATGTAATTCCATCAGTACAATTAAGTTCGAAGTAGACTTTGCGATGAGCATCGCAATGAGACTCGAGCTGTTGCGCTTAGTGTGCAATTTGTAATTAATGGTGTTTGAATCACGAGAAAACGGACGTATTTTTCATGGAGCAGCCAAGACAAAAAAAAAAGGTTCACAAAATGCTATCACTAAAAATTCCAAGAGTCGAGGGCCCTTGAAAGTCAGTGCCTACGTGGCATTTGGATTGGATAGGCGATCTATTTGACAATCAGCATTACTGTTGAATGAATAACGAAATGCGTATCACATGAGACTCAACGTTTCTGGAAAGACTCGCACTGAAACTGCAACATTTTCCCCGGAGAGCACCTGTTGATATGCTTTGTGAATGCAACCAAGCTAAAAACGAGCTCGCATGTCCACTCCCTGTTAGGACGAGGTGCCATAACCTCACATGGGGTCCGAACCCATTCGATACTCGACTCCGCGAAAACACATTATTCCCTCTCGTTCTCATTTGTATTTGCGCTTCAGCGTCCTTCCTATATCAACCGCCTCTCTGCTCACAGTGCCAACTACGATAAATTCCACACCCCCCTGAACTGGCTGGTGTACTTTTTGCATGATAGTATGAAATACGTTCGTACTATCGGGTTCCCCCTTCACTCGCAGGCAAGGACTCGCTGCATGTCTCAGAGAATGGACGGTTACGATCATATGGAAAGTCGTAAATATACCGTATCCCTCTCAGCACTCCGTTTCTGAATTCCCTAACTGGTGGCCTAGAAAGAGTCTAGAGAGCAAACTGTTCTAACTCATTCTTCCTGATTTTGCCATTTTCCCAGCATCGCTACAGGGTGCCCATTACCTACGCCCCTGGTGAATAAATTGCCAACAGTTACCTGCACCTACGTATACAAGTGAGTATAAAGGTTGCAAAGTAACCATCAGAACGGAAAACCAAAAAAAAAATTGATTCCAGATGTCACTTCCACTCGAACTAATTGCTAATTTTTTAATGTCTTCCGAAGCGGTTCATTATTCTGAAACAGACCTCGATTGTGAGGGATATTATGTCATTCAGGCAACAGATTGACTGGGATTCTTCTCAGCCGATGTACAAAGGCAGCGATTGGTCACATTATTTTTCGTTGTTATCTTCTACAACCTCTTCAACTTGATCAATGAATCAGAATAAAGATAAAAAAGTGGAATAATGTTAACCCAAGAAGCAGGAGGAAACCCTAGATATCGACAAGTCGGTGAGGTGAAAAGGTGTTTTCAGTATTCCGATTTTGCTTATTTTTTTACTACCTAATTAATTTTTTTTTCTGCAAGAATAAGAGCAGAGAAGAGGTTTCTAGGCTATCTCCGCCCGGTCTACACCAAAATCGGTAATTTGTAACGTATAAACCAGAGGAGCGAAAATTCAAAATTAAATGCGGTTGCCAACAAGACTAAAACTTCATAAAACAAAATGAGAGGCGTTTGGAAACGTTTCCGAATGTTTTATTATTCATCCTTCGGAGTTTTTACTTCGATCTCGGCTATCATCGATTGCCATCCATAAATCAACAACTCGTCTTCACAACCTTCTTCTTCTTGAACGCGGGACCATGAAATATTAAATAATTCCAAAGCGTACTCTCCCTCTCTTTCCTTCACAAGGGAGTTTCATTATTTCTACGGAAAACGGCGTTTCTCGTCGTCGAGTTATTTCAGTTTGAAACAACCGGGAAAAGAATTCTCTTCGAACGGAAAGTTAGTCGGCAAGTTCGACTTTGTGACCTCCGTAAGAATAATAAGCGGGAAACGGGAGAAAATTACTCAAACACCTTCGGAAGTTTTCTAATCTCGTTTACGCACGACACCTCGCGAAGAACGACAATTTTCTGCAATTATTTCAGCCGTAAAATAATTTTTTTGTAAGAACTTGGGTTGTCTTTGTCATCATGATCCATACCAGCTCGTCCATAAAAAGGGCAAAGTTAAGTTAATATTCAAGAAACCAGTCGAATAAAACGTTTCAAGGAACAATGGCTTGAAGTTTTAAAACTGAGTTTTGAACAATTCAGTGAAAAAAGCATTCAGTATCGGTAAATAGTGGTATATAATTTATTCAAATATTATTTAACTTTTTTATGCATTGCTAACATAAAAATATGTACAAAAGGAATAAAAACTACTGTTCGGGCAAATTTGGAAAATTAATGGGGAGGTTCAAATGGCGGCTTGAATATTTCAATTAGTTTCAAAAAAGGACAATTGTGTAAAATGTAATCAGACTTGATGACAACTTCAGATCGCAAAACACCCAGAACTAGAAGGTTAACTATGACAATAAAGAGTTAGGGGGGGAGGGGGGTTCAGTCATTAGAGAGAAAAAAAAATACTCGACTGATTTAGCGAGAACATGAGGGAAATGAAGGCCTAGAAGTCAGCTCTTTCAATGCTTGAAGTCGAAGGATAAACAACACTGTATCGGCCAATAACAAGCGTCTACAAATTGATTCGCTGCCTCACTCCGATAAATCGTCATCATTATTATCTGGGGCCGAGGGCGTAGCGAAACCGTCGACAGGAGTTGGCAATCTGGAAACGATTTCAATGAACCGCGCGAGGGTTCTGCTGGTAGCGGATATTTTACAATGCAAGTCGAACTCGGGTGCTGAGTCACATGGTGAGAAGGGGGCGTGTGCGGTGTGTGCTAATTACACAGGCGAAGGAAAGAGGGAGCTGCCAGCGGGCGGCAAATCATCACTTAGCATACAGGGGCCGAGGATCGGGATCCGTTGGGAACCGTCGCTGTCGTCGACTGAGTCGTCGTGGGGGTGTGAGTCTAATGAGCGGATAGTCTTTTTAGGGGACGCACACGCGTCAGTGACGTTGGAAAGAGGCTTCAATGAGAGAGAGAAACGCCACGGTCACTTCATTGTGTCAGGCGAGCATAGTGGCAGCTATAACAAGCAGAAGAAAACCGCTGATAGCACCCCACCTTACTCGTCCTAACGGCCACCATACACCAGCAGCAACTATACTCGCTAGGCACTGCACGTATCTGAGAACAGAACGGGATGTTCTAACGGATGGTTACAGGGTAAGCAGTAACGGGCTTACCTCACACGCTGCAGTCTAAACAGGATTACATGGCAATTTACCTGCAAAGAAAAGCGAAAAACGATGTTAAACAACATAAACACTCTTGTTTCAACACTCAATTTCACTAGCGTATCATATTATAAATCATTCCATCAATGACAAAAGTTGTTTCTAATCTAGTTGACTATTGCCAAAAGAGAGTGGAGAGGCAGATTTGGCCAGGTCGAAGGAGGAGAGGAGTTACGAGGAGGATGTGTTGCTACGGTAGATCTTCACGAAGAATGAGAAGAAGAAAGGGTCCAGTTTTGCGGCTGGGGGACTGCAAGTGGAATAGGAATAGTAGGTGGGCTGTAAAGATATTTAATACCGTAATAATGTAATGAGGCTTGCAACTTATGTGGACAGTAGCCTATTGTAACAATTGCTCACTAGTAAAACCATATTTAATAATAATGTTGAATGATATGCTACAATCTTGGATTGACATGACTGCGTCCTTCTGGCCGTATCTAGCAGCGCTTCAGCCCTTGAGAGTACGTATTTTCAACAGGCCAATTTGCCCTCACGGACGCTCGTTCAGCTGTGAATGCAATCAGGATGAGGTTTAGGCATCTATGTGTAACAACAATCCGAATGTAGCAACGAATACAGCATCTAGGCATAAGAAGGGGGTCATTGGTGTCCTGCTGCTTTTTCGATGAATTGTTTTAAATCTTTGGCGCCTCAAAACGTCTCAGATTGATCGGTAGAACCTAAAGAGAGCTTCACTGATGTTCTTTCCCAACCTTATGATACAGAACCATAATGGTGTCCACCAAGGAAAATATAAACACGTTTTATTGAAGTATACATTGTGTTTTTGATGGCTTAAGGGTTAGTCGTGGAAAAATAAATTTTCACTCAATGAAAACAATTAATGAAGGAAATCCAATGATCCTTCATCGAACATAGTAATGAGTTTTCTTGCGTAACAAATAACTACAGGGTTTTGATTTTTTTTTTTTTTTTTCCAGACGAAATATTTTATTGTAGACGTCAAATTTACGTTTAGCAGATCAATATACATATATTTGTTATGGTATTTTCAGTAATCCATCAGAACTGCCCTCTTTTTTGCCTAATATAGCTGATCCTCTCAAGCGAAAATCGATTCACTCAATTCATGTTTGATAGGACGTAGATGAAAAAGTCCTTGCACGTTGTTTCATATCGTTGAACTGGCACTGATTGAGATTAGTGTCCGTCGAGAGCAATTATATCGGGGTTTGCCCGGGAGTCAGCTCTGGACCCTCCTTTGGCAACCCTTATCGAGCAGGACCACGTGGACTCTTGCGAGCCCTGTGGGAGTTGAAAGATCCTCTCGTGGTTCCGACAATGATTCGGCTTCCTGGGTTCCTAAGCCGCTTCTGGTGCTTCGGTCGCTATATCCGTCAAACTGATAAGCGGATACTGACTCCCCTTATTGATATGGTGTAGGTTAATGTGCTCGCTGTGATTCGAAAATCCCTGGTTATTGTATCGGCGTGGATTAGCTCGGTGATCGATTGGATTTGCGCCCGGTGTGGGAATCGATCCTAGCATACTATCTGAGCAGTGCTACACGATTTCCCTCTAGTATACGAGTACCTAATCAAATTCTGTGGATGTAATTTCAATAGTTTACTATACCATCACCGCAAATACTTGAGATCAGTTTCCATCTTGAACCCCGCGTTACCTCACTACGTATGATTTCAGAGAAAGTCTGTTCTATGCCCTAATTTATTCCTGTACAAGCTTATATCTCTGTCTGTATTTGTAAGGTGGCAATAAACATATTCATATTCATATTCATCAGATAAATCTCGCTCTTCAGGCTGATATCTCCCCCAGTTTTTACAAACGTTAGGTCTCACCTTGGGGAGACGAATATTGTAACCCTGTTTCGAACGGTATTAATACTCAAAGAACTCAAAAAAGAAGAAGTCTCTCGACTCTCACGAGATAAGATCAAAAACACGATAAGAATCCCTAATTATGTAATAAAATAAATTTTAAAATAGAACCTTTGAAAAGAAAAAGAGTTCTTGTTAGAAATTACGAGTAATCGATATTTTTATCCTGAGACTCGTAGTAAATTTTTTTCAACACACTCAACCTCTTGAATTGTTTGAACCGATACAATCAATTATTATCAGGCCGTGAGATTAATATGAGCCGGGCAATTTACGTACCTTCGTTTGAAGTATGCAGATAATCTTATTCGGGTTCAAATCTAGAAATCAACCTGAGTTGGACTCGTCGTTATGCCGACAAAATATCTTCATTTTGTAGAAAATTCTGCGTACAGTCCCCCTGAGCTATTTCAACGTCATTGACGAGCCTCACTGGGTTATGATGAATGAAATTTACCCGCGATCTATTGATGCAGATAATCATGAAGGAGGACAATCAGGCGACTAAACAAACTTGTACTACTTATTGTGAAAGTACCGACGTTGGTTTCTTTGATGACATAGCAAAAAATCCTGCAGCGAGAGAAGATGATGTTGAGGTTTCACTGGCAATCGAGATCACGCTCTGAGTTGGATCATGATCGGGTTTGCACAAGTGGATGCAGAAGCAGCTCACATTTCAAGATACGGACCGAAGAAATAAGCTTGCGCGGAGGACAGGAGACAAGATCTCGAACTATAGTCGGTGGAAGTCGAAGAAAGGGAAAAGTAATTGTCAAGTCGAGTTGGACGGTTCAATTCTGAATGTCAGCGGGAAATGCTGACAGGATGATTGCTGGAAGGAAACTCTGACGTCACCTTCTCTATTCCTAGTTCATGGGCCCCTTCCCTATTGTTTCTACGGCGCGTTGCCCGTTTAAAGTAAGGAGGGTCTTGACAGTCGCAATCATAGGCCTCCAGGCTCCTTATAAATGCCTCATCCGGGAGAGGGACCTATGGAAGGGCAAGGAATAGATCCCTTCCGTGGAGACTTCTCACGATGTGAATTGTCCTGGGGGAAGGATCGCGGGGTGAAATGTCAGAAGCACGGCCGAAACACCTATCACGACCGCACAGTTTTTTTTTTTTTTTTTTAATCATCAAAGAATTTTAACAATGATTCATCCTTTCACCTGCGTAACGCAATTTCAGGGACACATTCTCAGCTAAGTAGTTGTTTCTTAACCCTAGACGAATGATATTGCAGGAGATTCTTGGTGGAAATTGACTCGTCGTTCAAAATTGAGTAGAAAACCTACCCAACATTTCAACAAATCTGTTATGCCTTACTATGCCTAAGTAATTCGATGAAGATCCTCGTCAATCAACTTCAATCAGCAATTGCCAATTAATTAACCAGTCCCTCTTAACTGACGCAGCCCCTTCGATTCCTCTCCCTTCACCACCTGGTTTGGAGCTGGAAGGTACCGTCCTTTCGGAATCGGTATTTTGAATCGGCTCCACTATGCATCCGATTGTCGCTGTCCCCGTGAATGACCATTGTTCTCGGCTCAGCTAACTTGAGTGAGTAATTGGAAAACTTTGAGACCCTGGGAGTTGGATTCTGTTGAACGGAATCAACACGAAACGTTGGTTCATCCAAGTGAAAACTCACTAGAAAAAGGCCATCGATATTTCAAACTTCACCATCGCATTCTTCTTTTGATTGGTATTCATTTGTGTCGAGGCTTGCATTCTGAATATTTTCCTAATTCACTAGACATGTCACCGTAAATTTCCAACGAAAAACCAAAGCTTTGAAAACATCGTCAAATTTCAAATAAATCTCAATTTATTCAACTCCTGAAATTCATTAGAAAGTGATGCAACGCTAGACCAAGTCCCCAAGAACCTCTACATTTATATCTTCACCCACAACCCGCCTCCGTTTAGGGAGATATGCTGACTAGTTTCGTTCTATAGGAAACTCCTTTAAATTTTCAAAAAATTCATTCTGCCAAAAACATAGTGGACGACTAGGTAATAAATGTTTTTGATTATGGGATCTATACATCGGGAAACGCAAAATGTCACATTTTCTGACAGATATCGATTAGGCATGTACGCAGAGGTTCATTATTCATAGAATGATAAACCTAAATCTTGGAGAGCTTTTTCGTAGCTACTTCGTCATGGAACCCCCCCCCCCCCTCCTCCTCTTCCTAAGTTTCTCGATACCAGAGTGTGGACACCTTGAATGAAGCCGAGTGGAAAATGACGATTTTTCGTGTATGCAGGCTGGGAAATTCATCACAATGGGATTTCCTTCATCAAAAAGTCATATTTCAACGTTAAGTGAAACTGGTTCGTATGATGGGTATAGAGCGACATAACGAACTGACGGATAGCTAGCAAAGCTAGCACAATAGTACCATGAAGTACGGGAGCTCATTGTGACATAAGGCTATTCAATTCTCAGCTTCTACGGTAGTTGAAAATGGGTAGATTAGGGTTAGCTATTTCAATGGGTGAAAAAGAAGCTTGGATTATACCTATACAGCGCAGCTCCCCCCAGTGACGATCCCTCAACTGAGTCATGGAGTAATAATATTTATTCACCCTTGACAATGTGTTTCTTTACTGTGAGAAATCATTTTCAGGTGAGGGAGAAGCAGATGAGGTGTTAGCAGGGCCTCGAGGGGGAATTCTCCACGCCGAAAATGATGAATATCTCCGGCTCGGCTTGGAAACCCTCCTTCCCGTGTTACAAGGGCGCATCCCCTGTAGCAAAAGGGCCAGACTATTAAACAGCTGACTCCTTAACTGATCGAAAGGGGACAGGTCGAGGGGTCTCTGGGGGACGGGGCGAAAAAAAATGTCCCTTCGAGAAGTGAAAAACGCCTTCCTTCGGAGGGAACGTCTCAAGGTAGACAAAACTATTTCCAATAGGGAGACCTCTCGTAGTCACCGACGTTTTTGCTTGAACATATGCTCGCGTCAGGCAGAAGGATCGAAACACATTTCGACAAGTGTTGGAACCCCGGAGCCAAGTGGACCAACGTCTGGTGACTTCGTGAGACGTTAAAATTCACTAAAAAATGAGGCATGTGTCAACTCTAAAGAAACTGCATGATCCATCACGTTAGAAGAAGGTATTTACAACGTTTGCGTTACATTTTCATTCCTAACGAAAATTCATATTTAAATTTTCATACAAGGTTCAAAGCGTTGAAAGAATTATTCAACATCAGAATTCATCGAATATTGACTGAAGCGCATACTATTTCAGAAAAATTATTAAGCCATCAGCTACAGATTATCACCATACTTTTCCGAAAGGGAAGGATACTAAGGACGTTCTGACAACGGAAATGCGACAACAGGCCGAGCACTTATCTCCACTTTTCTTCGTCAACCCTTCGTTTCGATGCCTCTCTCGCTCACTTTTCCCGGAACAACCGCGAGATTTTCCTCTTTTTTTCTCCAATTTACTGTCTCTTTCTCTCCATTCTCCTCACGCCGTCTCTGGCGTATACTTTAACCCTTGTGTTCACTAAAAGCTCCTTTTTGTGATTCACGAGTCTCTTCAGGAGGTCTCGAAGGTGCTTTTTCCGCTTCCATTTTACCACCCGCCCAAACCTAACATCCACCCCTAGTCTTAACAGTATAATTTACTTCCTTTTTGTACGCCTCTAACTCCTGTTGAGGGAATTCACACAGGTGATTCTCCATTAAAACCAACTTCGAGAATTATAACAATTTTTACACAACGTGAATTGTTGTTATCACTATTAATGAAGCTGAAGTATGGGCTGCGAGAGTAATTGTTCAAAATCAACATTATCACCAATCTTGCCAACCAAAACAGCCCTTTCACAGCTCTCCTTCTCGGGGTTCTTTTCGCAAACCTCTCCGGTAACTAAAGAAATATACCCCATCGTGCTGAAATATCTCATTTTCACAGTCAAGGGATTTCAAAGTCGAACAATTATTTATCAACGTTGGAGTAGCGCTACTGTATATTCTGATGATAAATATTTACCTCAATAGTGTACGCTACAAATTGTGATTCAACTTTGGCCATCGTTCAAAAAGCCCGTTTTATGTGCCCTGAAAGTGAAAGGTCCCATCAACCCTTCTCCTGGAAAACTCTTTCTTGGCTTACCCGCTTTTCTGTATAGACGAGCCCAACGCCGGTTTTACAATAGACCGTTTCATTAATCTTCCCGAATTGAAAACCTTTTCTGCCTGAATGAGGAAGAACGAGGAAATATGTTCGTACAATGTACAACCTCTGTAATTAATCACGGATACTTAACAATCGTACGATATGAATGGTGTCTTCGCGAACGTGGATAGTGAGATCCATCACCCGAGCATTTGAATCTATTCAATTTAAATTCCAGAACCCTTTACTCCGCTTTGGAGGATATTTGATGAGAGAAACCTTCTCTCGGCCCTGGTTTTATATTATCGGGTTATATTATCAAGTTTAATGAGAAGGAGTAGAAGAGGAAGGCCGTTTTTGACTTTAAATTAGCTGAATCGAATGCAAGAGATCGTCATAGAACACTTCTGCTGCTCATATTTTCCAAACGGTAGTTTCATCAAAAATGATATTTGTCGGAATCCAATCCTAATATTTTGATCAAAATAATTTATGATCACGTCATGGGCACTCTCGGAATTTTCACACAGAAAATATCCTTTCAACACGTAGTGTTGCTTCGTCACTTGCTGAATAATAATAACACCCAGCCAGTGAGGAAGTTCATCACAAAAAAAGTCCTTGGTTCAAAGCTTGGGCGTAGAAAACTGGAGTGGAGTTATCACAACAGTTTCTCCCGGCTGAGATATTTGCTTGAATTCAACCCGAAGAAGCCGAAAACTACTCTTTTAGGCCAAACTGGCTTCTACTTGACCGCTTACAACGAAGTCAATCAAGGACTCGCACACCATTAGCATATTGAATGAGCCGGATGCACTACTCTCTCTCGTATTCCTTCAACCGATTGAATATGTCTCGGCATTTCTACGTTCAATAGCACAAATTGGGTCGTTAGTAAAAAAATGCATCATACCAACTAGACCTCATGTTTTAAATTTCATTTTTACGGTTGAAATACGTGAAAACTGTAAAAAGCCTGCCGCACGGGGGTGAGAAAACTTGAGGAACACCCAGAAGACGAAACGAATATTATTATCATCCGAGAGAAGTGGGTTCAAAAGCAAAAATGTGCGGTTGACATTTTATCTCGGAGGGGAAGCCACAGTGACGAGTCTGGCATGCTTCGCATTTCATCAAGGCTTTTCAACTCCTGGTGAGCTCTTTGATGAGGACATAAAAAACAGTCTTTTGATCGCAACGTCAGAAAACCTCTTTGACGGCGTTTTATCAAAAGTTACGTGTACCAACGTCTGAAACGGTATTTCATCAAAATCTCGAGAAAAATCTTCAATAAAATTTCAAGCGGAATCACATTATTTGTGACTTTCCCCTTTTTTTAATTTGATAAAAGCTGAAGAAAGCAAAGATGAATATCTTTTTTACAATCAGACCCTTTGATACCGATCGAGGTACCCGATGCGGGTAGGTGAGGTCGTCCATCATATTCGGTTCTTTTATTATTAAATGAGTCGCAGATTATCGACTCGGTGGTGAGGCCGTCGTACAAAGGGAGCGCTAGGAGTTTTTTTTTATCGACATTTATGAAATGCGGGTATTTTGAGCTCTTTGGGAAAGAATATGAGATGGCTATCTTTCGTGTATAGAAAAACAGATACCGAGACAGCAGCGAAGGTATCGATTGTAGAATTTGTTAGAATGTAGGTATCAACAGTTGGTGCCAACAGATCGAATATAAAGAGAATACATCGTGGTCAATCAATATCGCATTTCTCTGATTTCAATAGTAATTACTGTAATGGTACCATCAAAATACATTATTATATTTGGCGGTGGACGACCACAAACAATTATTATGTCAAAACATGGAATTTTCCTCAACTTAGCAGCGTTATCTAGAAAATAAATCAGACAATGGTTTCAAGAAATCTTTATAATGGTGTAAATGGCATAAAAAATCGAATTTTCCAATAAATGTTCTTCCTTATGTATAAATTTTAAAAAAACCTTATCACTATTAAAAATAGAAAAAACCTTTTAAAAAAGCCTCCTTCGTCGCCCACAGGAAGAGGTTATGGGTTATTTTGAAAGTGGGTTTTCGATATTTCTGGTACCTAGGCGTACGCCGTATTATTTTCCACTAAATTGTGTACGCTGAATCGATAGGAATGAGTCTTCATGCTCCTGGACCGAGGAGTAACCAACCTCTGCTAAAGAATTTGCAGCGGTTTTAGTTGGTTTTTCTTCAATAATCAACGTATGTTTTTTTTTTTAAATTTTGTATTATAGGGTCCTATCAGACCCGACTCAGAGGCCACGAACACGGAAAAGTGTATATACGTATAGTTCTCATACAACATCTCCTTAACCCTCTTTAGGTTAAGGAATGTTAGGTATTGCAATGGGACATGACTAACCATTGCACAACGAATGCCCCTGGCTATGGGATTTCGATTGATTTTAGACTGCCAATTTAGATAACAAGCGTTTGTGACATGTTATACAAGGCTGGAGTTTGAGAGAACAAAGCTCCACTTAACGTCCTAGGAAAAATAGAAAGAAGATAATAAGGAAAAAACGCGATTCATGAGGCCTATACTTTATCATAATTTGTAGGAATGCGGTGGTTAACGAACTTGAGGCTCATTTTGGAAGAGAAGGAATGACTACGTCAAAACTGTCCTTTACAACCATTAGAATGGTTTTGACAAGTAAGCGGCTTGCATACTTCTCTCCAGAATTTAAAATGAAATATTATACAGAGGTTTTATATCAGAGCCGAATCATCGCTTAGTATGATAATTTCACGGAATCCCGGAAGGTTCCCCTGGTAGTTGAGGAGTATGATGAAGGATCAGGTTTCTATGGTGAGCTGCGGACCCTTAGACGGGAGTGGGGGTATGAATGCGTCTCATTTGTATTTGATGGTAATATACGAGGAAGGGAGAGTCTGAGGGGCCTCTCGAAAGGTGAGGCTCACAGTGCGCTGGTCATTACCACACATCCCGGTGCTCCCCCACTGCTCTCGATGAATATGTATAATGTGATACGATGTGCGTAAAGGGGTGCCGTCGGTTGGTGGATGATGGACGCGGGTGAAGAGGTTGGCTGAGTGAGGAGTGGGGGGAGGAAGACAATTAAATTTCATCGCGTTATCCAAACGGTTTAGCACTGGACGAGGAAATGCCATCTTAGTCAACGTCACTTTGTCTACCTAACAACCGTGAAATCATATCAGTGACGAGAAGAAAACATCAATGATTGTCACTCCCAACCAGCTGTATGCACACGCGTTCCACGCAATGCACCAATCTACATAAATTAAAGGATCTGCAGGCTAATGAGGAACCACAGAAACGTACTGCCACATCGTTGGGCTTACGGCCATTAACTGCAATATTAGTACAATCAGTAACTGCCAAGTTATGAGGATTCACGGTTTTCCCATTCATTGTTTTGCAGTTAGAGGGGGAACATCAAACCTTCTTTCTATCACCTACTGGTAGTGAGAATCAAAATTGTTTCATTAATTAGAAAGTCAACGAGCCCAGTAATTGGGCCAGTTGACTCAACGTTCGTTGTTTATTCCAATAGTTAATTTTGATATTAACTTTGTTTAGAAAGGTAGAATGAGCATGTTGAGTTCAACCTTCAATCGGAGTACTAAAACAGACGTGCCAATTATCGCATCATATCATGAGATCTAAGAGGGAACGTACGACGGTAGAAACCCGGGTACAACGAGAGTTGAATTATAGCGTGACAAACCATCCGAAGAGAAGCAAAGACACAAGCAGCGACCAAGCCTGAAATCACCTTTCAAATAATTTATCCGCTCTACCCGCTTCGCTCTCATTTGCTGTGGTGAAAACCCGTTCGCAGCAAAAACGCAAGATGCTGAAAGACCTGCAAGTAACCTTTATCAACCTGACAGGCGAGTCGCGCTGGATAAAATACAACAGAGTAGTAGACTTGGAAAACGAGATGGGGGATTACGCTACGGGAAAGTAATAATTTATAATTTATAGTGCGTGATTTACCGAAGAGACCTATAAGAACACAAGTCGCTAAGGAGTTGGCTGATGAGGTGAAAGGCGGTTGTCCGTCAGTACTCTCACTCAGATTCGAAATGTCGCATTTTTGAAGACATTCTATACGAATCTATAACTGTTTTAACCAAAACAATTGAATATCTTGTGCTCCTACAGCTGGAATAATCGGAAAAGATGGCGCAGCACGAAAATAATTGGCTTTTCGGACTGAGCCCCTCTTCTATTGGGACATTCATCCATTTTTGATCCCTGTTATGATATCGTTCAAATATTCTTGATGATAGAAGGATTCGTGTCAAAAATAGTCCTATACCAGCTCTAACACTCAGGCACCCCCTTTTTGTTCAGATATGTAGTTGTTTTTGTTATGGGTCATACACCATTATTATGATTTTCTTAACTCTAATTTTCTTCACAGGCTGTAGGTACTTTTTATTGCCCAAAAAATTGTTAGCAACTCTGCACGTTCTAGATGACACAGTCAGTCTCTGCTCTTTGAATAACATCTTTATGTCAACATACAGCATATTGATTCTCAATCAACATTGAGAGACAGACTCCATGGAAAAGCTTGTCTGTACCAAAATTGGTTGTTGCCCTATCAAGTGGTTCGTGTCAAGCCGAAGTGCTTCCGCATGTCAATCGAAACTGTTAGCATGAATGGGGATGAGCCGAGACGGTTCTCAATGAGACCCCCTTCTCAGGTCTTATATGAGGCCCTTGACAGCCAACCCTCGAGTGTCTAACATGATCTTGAGGTGGAGCTTTGTGGTTTGAAGCTCCTAGTCGGCGGCTTTGAGCTTCTCGCGAGTTCCTTTCGGTTCATTCCTGACCTAGAAAGCGTTCAAGATTGGATACAGTTTGCATCTCTCGCTTCAACTCAGCCACGGTGACTAGTTATCCCGTGGGACGTTGGTGAGAAAGAGACACTAGAGATTGATTTCCAAAGACTGCGCTTCGTCCTTGTACACAGAAACCCGCCTGAATAGTGTACACGTACATCGAGCACCCTTTCTTTACAGAAATGGTCTGTGCCCAATAATCCGTACCGATTTTGTCAAAAGTACCCACTTAGAAGATATATCACGACCTAAGCTCTGAATTGGTAGTACAGCAATCAACAGAGAACCAAAGGGGTCTTAACAGTTCACAAATTTTCCCGTATTTAAGGAAGCGTAGAGCAAATTTATGCAAAATAAACTAACCTCAGCGGAACGCTTTTGTCCTTGCGGTAAATGACGGAGGGTCGGTCTGAGATTTGAGGGAGCACAAATCAATGGCCCCGTGGAATCAGGGAAAACAAATCATACGGGACGCAATTTAATTTTTCTCCATTTTCCAGTTTGCAGATGGATAAAACAAGGGTATATTGTATAAAGCACGCGATACTAAAAGATTCACGACATTTCTTCAGCTTCTCACAAAAAGCAAGTGAAAGAATTGAAAATTAATTTCTGAAATTTTGATTGGAATCTGATCTGATAAAGACAATACGCAGGATCCTGTACTAATTTGAAATGACAAATTATGTGTTGATTAGGGTAATAGTCCTCTGCAAATGCCTAAGGTTCTCGCTAAATAACATATTAATAGATAAATAAAATAAATAATTAACCAAAATGTGTCAATTATTCCCAAGGGCTTGGAACATATAAATATGTGAACGTTCAAATTTGTTGAAAACAAACGCAGTATGCAGAATTTAATTATTTGTCTCCACTTTGTCAACTATTTGAGCTTTCAACGAGTTTTACCAAAGATTAGATGGTAATTTCACCTGAAAACATTGAATTATGTCGGAGGGCGGCTGACGCGGTATAAAGAACTTGGAATCATTCTACGTGAAAATTTACTGCGTGCGGGCGTTAAAATTTCAATTTATCTTCAATCAATCTTCATGTACGCGAGATTTGGTTCAAAATTACCATAAATGAAGTGCGATCACACCACAAGTGTCAATATTGACACTTGTGTCGTTGAAGTTGAGGAAATGATATATTCTGTGTGAATCCAGGCCTTTGGGATATCGCACGCTTCTATTTGGTAGGTAGGCTCTAATGAACCTCTATTTTGCACCAAGTGTCTGAGAAGACTCGAGCTTCGCATTCGCGAGAATAGTTCATTAACCTTGAGCCAAAGAGGCTTTTCGAAGTAAGCGGGAACTTCGCGGAAAGCGATTACCTGGCAGGACGAAGTGAGGAAACTCATCTCGGCTCAAACCTTAACTCCGGCTAATTATTATAGTGCTGGTACTAGTATAGTGAAGCTATCATATCCGGATTGGAGAGAATTATCTTCGAGTGTGGGATGTGTTTCAGTCCAAGGGAATTTAGGTTTAGCTTTGTGCGCCTACCCGGTGCTCCATTATCTGATCCCTTCTCATCAGCTTCCCGTCGTAATCCTGATGGAATTGTCTAACGCGGTTAAACATGTTAGAACGAAGACTATTCCGTGGGAACATAATCCATAATCCAGACAATGTAATCCTACGGACGATAGAAAACAATTTGGTCAAATGAAGAGACAAAACGGAAGATTCGTCCATTTCAGCCGACATATTTTGTAAGCGCACCTATTGATGCACTTATCAACTTGAAAGCTAATATAAGCAATTAGCTTGCATGCTAATGAGGAAGAAATATCCATAAGACGAAAAATGAAGTATTATCACACACCACAAAAAAGTTTGAATTGTATAAATCTAACTGATGCCTATTTCCCAAAATAATTTACTAATATAATTTAAGGTACCTTCAAAAGCTGTTCCGGCATAAATTACTTTTAAAGATTCCTGATGAAAAGGAATATCCTGATAGAATAGATCATGTGTATAGTGTGGGTAATAAATATGTCTCTTACTACATATTTTAAAACTTAACATGCAGGTTCGTCTAGTAAGTCTCTGCCATCGCATAGAGGTAGACAAAATATTTTCCTTCGCTGAGGAAGGTAATCAGAAGGTTTCCATGGTATCAGGAAACATATTAGACACACAAAAAATGATATAGATGTACCCAGATGTAGATTTTCTTGATGTGTTTCGTATATTTACAAAAAATTCTCACCGGTCAAAATTAGGGTGTAAATAAATCATTGAATTTATGCTCCATTATTTTGAATTCAAATTTGCCAGGAAGTCCATAGAGCACGCTGATCTGGAAGAAAATCCCTTCTTCTTTTTTACGACTTTCATCAAAAATTTAATGTCTAAGCCTCAGAAAATTAACAAAAGAACGCTATGGACATTAAAAAAAAAAAACATTTCATTAAATCTATTTCGACTGGTATCAATACGAAGCAGAGCTGGATTTATACATGAGCAACGCTATTGCAATGCAGTCAGTGACACTGTTAAAATATAATTTGGAGAAAATGTAGAAGAGATGGAAGATTTATCTACCTACCTCAGTAAAAAATGGCAAAGTCAAGAATCGTGCAAATTCGATATCAGGACGTGGACGTGTTTCAGACACAGGACACTGCTGCAATCACGTTCACTACACTGGCAAAATTTGGGTCACGGGCCCGTGAATGAAGTTAGTAGCGATGTTTTTGTTTACAAAACACGCAAAAAATACGAGAACCGAACGACGAGAAACACCCTCACGCGAGCAAAAGCTGAGACGAGACTGGCGGTTGGGAATTCAAGTCCGTTCACCCCCCACCGCCGAGCGACTCTGACAACTCCCGCCAGAGCGCAGCGCTTCTGGCGGAACCCTTTCAGGCTGATTTTAAAACTCACCCCCGACCACCCTAGAGTATCTTGCGGTCGTCACGAGCGGATCGCAACTATATTATATCCACACCCATGGAATAAGTAGGAGGAAGGTTCATCTGATACAAAATGGCGTTATGACTGACTGTTGTGATGCCAGCACACTCTTATTCCATGATCCACATCCTCTGGGATGTGTTGAGGATGTGTCGGAGTATGCAATAGCGCGTAGTACTCACCACATCAAGAATGTGCAAGAAACGAAACCTCGATGTCACAATTTGAACCTCATTTCGTACACTTGCTTAGCTCGTTGAGGGTCGCCTCCGAGCAATAAGGAAACGCTGCAAATTTGCATTCAAAGGGATTGGTTATGAGTTGGATCAGCAGCAAGCGAAAAATGGGGGAAAACAGTTAGTGGGAAGTGACCAGGACTCATTCCAATCGATTCAGCGTCCAAAATTTAGTGGAAAGTGGCACACACCTAGGTACTAAAAATGTAGGTAGGTGGTTACAAAAATGGCTTTTCAAGATTTTCGGTGATTCAGGCGAGTGAGGTATCAATTATTGTCACTAAATTTTGGACGATGAATCCAATGGGACGCCCACCGGAAGAGGATATATGTGACAAAATTGGTACCTGCCAACCTATTTCAAAAGTGGGTTCTCGAGATTCCTGGTACCTAGGCGTGTGGAGTATACTTTTCCGCTAATTGTCGGACTCTGGGCCGATTGGAATGAGTCCGGGACACTCCACACTCACCGTTTTCCCCCATTTTCTCCATGCTCCTGGTCCGAGGAGTAACCAATCCCTGTGATTTTGTTCTCCTCATGAAACTTCCAGGGAAACATTTTTGGAGCTGATTTGAGATGGTTGACCCCTCCGTGATCTAGGGCGTGAAAACATAGGTTGATTATAGAAGGAATAACCAACAAATACGCATAATCAGTCGATCCCTTTGATCATTCCTACGATTGGGGCAAAAAAAGATGAAATGGAGAGAAAATCGTGGAGTTCTATTGAGTTATCCCATTGAACCTTCGCGCTATCTTTCGCGAAATAGGCAGTTTGTCTTTCCTTGAACGCCATAATACACCTCTAAAAAATATTACATGAATATATTCCTAATATTCCTTGGTAAGATTATGTCCGGCATCAGTGGGCGTGCTGCAAAATAAAGGTTCTTTGTGCTCTATTGCATCATCTGGGAGTGGCAGAGAAATCCCTTTTAAAAAAATTAGCTCTCAATCACCGATGAACCTGACTTTTCTCCTTTCTCTGATCCCAAACGCAGGTAGATGACCGTACATCTGCTCGCCACATGCGGCCTGGTGGCTATTGAGTCCTTGAAGGCGTTGTCCGTTCATTTCGGGAAGTGAAGCGACCTTATTTTGTATTTGAAATATACAGATTATTCAACGTGAAGAGCATTATCCTCTTTCCGAAGTAGGTACTGACTATGTAGATTCTGCAGAACTTGATAATTATACAAGGTTTCTTCACATGAAGGAATAATATGATTGCATCAACTATGAATCAGTGAACTAATACATTCTTAGAAGATTAAACGGTTTTGAAGAAATGGAAGGTAAGTCTTTGAAATATTAACTTTCTGAGAAAACATTGAAGGGAAGCTTGCCACAGGCTAAAATACGTAGTTTTAGTAGTGCGTTAGCAGTGAGCTCCTCCATCAAATTGCTGGTCGTCTTTCTGCCTGGAATGCTTGATTAATGTTGTTAAAGGAATTTGGAAATAATGCAGATGACTGATTGCCGCTCATTGGAGGAGTGCATGGGTGAAAATAAGCCCACGAATAGTTGCTACCAAATAGTTACGAATATAATAAATTATGTTGGGCAGTAGGAAATTACCAATGAAACCTTCCAAGGTCCAAAAATCCAATCCACAATTACAGTGGTAAGGCTACGTGCAAGGCGCTTCATGGCACGATAAGTTCATGTGTGTTATTCGACCGGTCAGTTTTCAAACATCCCAAAAGCAGGTTTGCCAGCACGCGAGACGTATTATGATAATCACCGAGGGCTCGGATTAATCGTTTTTACACTTCGTCGAACTTGTCTCGATCTTAGTTAAAACTGGCGCTGACACCCATGAACCAACTGAATGCCTTTGACAGGTGCAAAACGTTTGAGAACCATTAATTCAGTGATTTTTTTTTTTTTTTTTTCAAATAAGCTTTAGCGCGTAATGAGGGTTTGAAGTCAATAACCGATGGGTTTGACAGGGTAGCGTTCCTTAGGGATTTTCCAACGGTGAAATGAGATGGCTGACGTAAGTTTATTACGTAACGAAGGTAAGTCTCTCCACAGACCCGAGGTTTAATTTGTTAATTAACTTGTCCTCTGGATGAAACTGTTAGATTAGCGTTGGTTTGTTGTCGTCTATTAAGCAAGCATTATGGTACTCTCAGGGTCTCTGATACAATAAGAAGCCATTATTTTAATCAGAATTCTAACTTTACAGCATTTGAACCCTGCAGGGGTTCGAAAAATATGGATTTTGACACTGTTCGGCGCGTAACCACTCAGCTAACCATCTACACAGTCTAGAGAAAGTGATTACTGACCAATTTCATCGCTAAAAATGTGTTTTCTGATATTCTCAAGTCATACACTTCAAAATTTTCCTAAAATAAAATTTCCAGTCAGCAGTCTTCATTATTTCCATCTTTGAAGAATCTGACAAATCAATTTTCAGCAGCTCACACAGAAATGGACGGAAAACAGGTAACGATTAACGCTATATTATATGAAGCTCATTGTAAAGTTCAGACCCCTGCATGCAACTTGCCTTCCTAATGATTGGGTTTCACAGGTATATCACTATTAGAGGATGAGAGGAAGGAGAAAGTTAACTTACATACCCTACCTAGAGAGACGGTGAATTTCCCAAATCGCTGCAAAAGGAAGCACGGTATGGGTGGAAACATGTATTTTGAATACAGATTTTCAAGAGTTTTAGAGACCTATCAACTTTGCAGTCAGATGGGCAAAAATTCTATTTTACACCACGCACCAGGATACCTGCACCTACCTATGAGTAAAGAAGTGAATTTCAATACTGCTCAGGTAGGTCTAGCTTTAGAAGAAAAACTTTTTTTTTCTCTATGAGGTACCTGCTTAGGGACTTCAAAAAATTTGACGAGCAAAACTACTTCAAATGATAAACATTGTGGAATAATTTACAGCGTTTTTGAATGTATTTTTGATTATTTGTTCCTGTATTTACTCTCGTTTCACAGATATTTGACTAAATCAAAGGCAAAATTGCTTCTCAAATTCGTCTTTGAATCGACCCCGGTACTAGAGATAGACAAAATGAATAGTACACGCACCAACACAAATTTTTCTCGTCGCCTTCCGGGATTACGGGTGCATCCGTCATCAGTCCATTTATTAGGCGGACCCTCTCGAGCCCGTTTCCTAAGTGCCTTCATCCATCCATCTCCATCAATCCACTCCGCGTCCGAACCAGACCAGGCACCAGGGATCCCTTATTTCACCAATCCTTGTCAATATGCTCCTTCTTCGTCTCGTCTTTTTTTTCGTCAGCATTGACGTGATGTATTCTGAAGCTTCGGACCCAATCGGATGCTTCGTATTCCACATTTCAAGGCAACAAAAACCTCACCAGTGATGGAATGTAGTCCAGTTTCAGTCAAGAATATATTCTACCACCACCACAGCAGTTTTAGAACCAATGAATGAACCGAAAGGAGGATAACGTTCACGTAGTTAAAATTCACATAGCTGCTGATGACAAATGTTTGTCAAAGTTTTCGTGTCTCAGATACCCAGCCGGATTTACATGATTTCGTACAGGAAAAAATCCCACAAACCTAATCCGGTTTAAAATCCCACACGTGGTCGATGTTAGAAATGAGAGGAACGATACGGAACTGCACCAACGGTTCCCTTCATTTCACCAGCACTGAGCCAGTCGATGGATGATAAACATTTTCAGTAGCTGACCCGTCTGTTGGGTTACGTTCTGTTTGGACGGGCGTTTGAAATCCACAGTTTTCGTGACTCCAGAAACGTGAGCCCTTTCATCTCGCGAAAGCAAACAAACCAACCCTTTCCCCATTGTCCGTGCGCGGTTAGCTCCCACAAATCCTTCAAATTTCGTCTCAAACTTTCATCGGCTCGACGAGCTTCGTATATTTATAGTGTCCGAAGGTTTGGAATTTACATGCTCGCAGTGGAGGGAACGAGTTGCCGCGTAATACGTGGGTTTCTTGTTTGTCATGTAGCAGACAAGGGAAGCGGAGAGCTTCTTGAGTTATGCGACCGGACTAAACTCTGTGAGGTTAAGCTAAGGGCCTCAGATTAATGGATGAATATAGTATAATTCTGTTGATTCCTTATTTAAAACAAGTTTTAAAGTATTTCAGGTCGCTTAATTCAAAAATCTAGTTATGGCTTCAGCACACTAAACTGGGAATTAAAACACAACAAAAGGTAAAAAATCGAGATTTCCCCTATAATAGGACACGTCTCTGTGAATTTTCGGCGAAATGAGAAAACAATTTCTTGGTTTATTCACATATAAGTAGTAAATAAATTGAATAGGTGTAGTTGGAAATCTTAGACGCGATACCAATAAATATCCTATTACATAGTTAGGCTCCGATACACGTTCCTCATATATGGAGGATAATGAACGCGTTAGGCGTATTTTACGTGTTCGTTCTATTTCAAATTGTAAGCTGAATAAAATAAAATCTAGATAGTCAATAATCAACGTCAAATATCTCCCTCGACAACTCCAGCGATGCGAAGAGCAATGCTGATACTACTAATGCCATCGATTAGTGGCGTTAGATTTGTCTTCTCCATTCTTCGATACTTGATGTCATTTCCACAGCAGTGCCCTAATAATGTGTTTATGTTTCTGAAATTAGGTGATTACATTAGATGATCTGTTAATAGACTATTGATTGTGTTACTTTATATGTATTTATATTATATTATTAGGATAGTGTTTCATCGATAAATATAACGCAATGAATCAAAATCAAGTGCGTACGAGGACCACCCCTAACCACTTGCTCCCCCTACATCAACTTGATTGAAGGGTGTTTGTGGTTTTGGCCGGAAAACTCTTGTATTTCCCGGGTAATGTCATTATCTGAAATAATCCAAGGGGGGGTGGGAAATCACTTTAGCGCTCAGTCTTGTGGCTGGGGTCCAACTACAAACCGTACGAGCGAAGGAAAGCGGTCGAGGTTTTGATAATCAATGGTAAATGCCGAGTCATTAAGCGGCATGGGCCAGTGGCATCAGAGGGGAGACGCTCATGTTTTTGCCAGAATTGTGTCCCCTATTGTCCCCAGTGCCCACACCCATCCCCTCCCACCGAGTACAGAAACGGATTTGAAACGGCGAACCCTGGAATGCAAATCAGAGGAGGTTTTCCCGGGGTTATTCCAATTATGGTATAATTTGTGACCTGTTTATATGTCTATACTGGGAGAGGGTTGACCGGAGCGGACACGGTTTGGGTAATTTAATTAAAAACATTGTTGAACCACCCGGAGGGTGGGCTGGGCAGGAGCTCGTAGGGACGAACGGGAATGCTCTGAAATTTTCCCATTTGTACGACACGGCTGCCAATATTTCACTGAACACCACGAATTGGTTGGAACACAACCAATCCCATCGGGACAGAGTCGACTTTTTTCTTTCCCGTTTAATTTCCTGAAAAAGAAAAAAAAAGCGCAACTCCGACTTGACGAATGGATTTATGTGTCAAGTGGTCGCAGAAAGGTCTATGTTTATTAACGACAGGCCTGCAATCTGGTTGCGTTCATGAATATGCTTGTGTAACTTCCGCATTTTTATTCCCTCGACGTCAGCATAAAACGAAAACTGAGACCAGTGAGATGCATTTCAGATTGAATGACAACAGGCTCCAGTTAATATTTATGAGAAACGGGAGATGGGGTCGGAGAGACACAAAAAACAGTGAACGCAAATGTAAACATGAGTTAGGTGAGTATCTTTCGAGTAGTATGCGCATTTTTTCACTTCTGTGACTGCGAGGAGATGTGAAAAACATTGTTGTGAAGTTCCTGAAAGGATTGGTCTTTGATACGGTAATTTCAAAATTTCATTATAGTGCAGCGTGCCATGTGAATGTGATTAGCTCGACTATTGCACTGACGCAAAGCAAAAACCCTATTTCACAGCAATTAATCAGTGTTGAGCTACCAAAATGGCGTAAAAATGCACACCCCCCTCCTTATTCGGATTATTAATTAGCGATAGGAGCAAGTCTCAAACCCGCATTTAAAATGTAATTAATTGGTTTACAATTAAGGTCACAGTGGCACCACGGAAACAAGAACATACTGATTATCGGGGGAGCTGATTTTAATATAATCTACGATTTTTACGATAAGGTCTATTTTTTGAGATATTGGGGATCACCAGATAGAAAATTAAAGATACCACGAAATGCAGATGTTACCTATATTTTAACAGGAAATGTATCGCTCAATCAGTGGTCTAAAACCAAAAAAAAAAATATATATATATATATACCGGACTCATTACAATCCACTCAGAATCCAAAATTTAGTCGAAAATGATACTCCACACGCCTAAATCACCGAAAATGTCGAAAACCCATTTTTCGAAATATATATTTTGACCCCTACACCCCCTCTGGACGAAATTTGGTCCGATCGGGCTGAAAACTTTTGAGGACCGACAATAGCAGAATGTGGGGTCCCTGACCAAAATTTCTAAATTTTTAGAAAATTGTCTACCACCAAAAACGGCGTGGGCAGCGAATGGACAATTTTTTTTGTTTTGATCTAGACGCTTTAAAACGCCAAGAATCGGAGAGGTTGAATTTTCACATGAAAACATAGGATGATTATTCAAGGAATAACCAACCAAAAGCGTCAACATACTCGGAAAAAATATTCCCGTTGACAATACTGTTAGAAAGGTCATTAGCTCACCCTCTCTCAGCCTTCAGTTCGGCTCGATAAGCGATATATTAAGCAACAAACTCGAACTCACAAAAAAGTTTAATGCGAGAAAAGCGTGTGGGGAGTTGTGAGTGATAATCTTCTCGATGGAAGCTGGAAGAAGTGGGAGAATGCAAGCGGAAAAACCGGTCGGGAAAGAAAAGCGGGATAGCGTGTGGATTTGGGGGATGGGAATGGCTGAAGGAGAGTGTTAGTGTGTTTACCTCAGTTCTTTAGGGTCTTGGGAGCCCTGCCGCGGTCACGGAACATTGTGGATATTGGAAGGCGCTGAAGGGGTGTGACCGCGCTTTCCTGGTAAACAGTCCCGAGAGCTTTCAGCGTTTTTCGCTTCCTTTTTTTTCCCTTCGGTGCTCAAGAATCAACTTCCTCCTGGAGGACGCCGAGAGGATTTCCGTTCTTCGCCATTAGAACAAGCGTAAAACTCACTTTGGTCTACCAAAGGTGTACCTAGCTACAACACCGAAATGTTTTTTTGCAAAATTTGTAATCCTATCGCCAAATTATCGGTGTTTCTTCACTGAATTCCATACACATGAAATGAACCACTTCTTGTTTACCTATTGATCTATGAATATGAATTATACTGGATTTGATAATTGAACAACACTTAGTCACTTCAACGAATTATATTCTTGACTCTCAACAAAATCTAGGACCGCCATAGCCAGAAAGACGCGACGCCAAGCGTCAGAAGATTAATCAAGGAGGCCTCGCAGTGTTGACAACTGCGAGGTGAACTTCATTATTTTGATATGACTTGATATGACATTATAAAATAGTATGGCTTGTTGTTTATGTGAGAGTAATATTTCTTCTATGTTTTCTTGAGGTTTCTCTTCTATCAAGTCAGGTAGATCATATCTCAACGAAGTAAGGATATGACTGGTAGTAGTTGATTCTTCTCCCGCTAGGTAGGTAGTTGTTGCAGGGAGCAATTTGAGCTGTCCCGAGTGGTCAAATATTTAACGCTCCCTCCACCACGAGTGGGGAGCTCACTGTTGCTACCACAATAGCAGAAAAGCTCACAGGGAACCACCAAGGTTCAACCCTTAAAGAGCATCATATGATTGATCCGTATCATTTATCCCAATATGGAACTCACCAGATTCTCCAGAGCGTATTGTGTTCTTACTTGGATTACCCGAGTTGTCATCCAAATATTTTTCTGTCTTTTTCAGTTCAGCTTCCAGTACCATGTTCACGAATCCCAATCCACATGTACAAGCTTTTAGTTAAAGGCCAGCGTGTTCCTCAACATTCGCTTGATGAGGGGACATTTATTGCCACATTCCTGAAACCAATAAGGCTGAGTTAGCACAGAGTCAACAGCATGTTTCTGAAATACTCAATACTTTTTCTTTGTAGAGGGGTTTTGTCAAAACTTCAGCCAACAGATCGCCTGATTTGACCCACTGGATGTCCACTTTTCCCATCTGAAATTCTTCACAAAGTGATAACACGGTTTTACTATGTAATTAAGTGTCTTGGAGTCCGTCCTAGCCACTGAAATTGCAGGACAGCAATCTCTATAAAGAATAGGTTTGATCACACATCATTCTAAAAACATAAACATGTTTCTAATGCTCACTAAGTCTAGCTACATACGCTGGACATAGCCACATACTCAGCCTCACACGTTGATAGAGCCACGTGTGACTGTTTCTTTGATCTCCACATGACCAAGTCCCCAAAAACATGAGCTATATACCCCGTGGTAGAATGACCGTTTAGAGCATTAGTCCCCAGAGACGCATCGGAATAACCAACAATGCCCTATGTTTCTCCTGAATACAGTAGGCCAAGACCCACAGTTCCTTTTAAATACTGGAATATTTTAAGCACATACTGCCAGTCTTGTTCGGTAAAGTTTGCTTGCTTTCGACTCAAAAAGTTTACTGCAAAAGCTATGTCAGGACGTGTCAGTAAGTACAGTCCAATAACCCAATAGTCTGTACGCATTTGGTTATTCACCACAATTGTTCCACTGAACCGCGAGTGACATTATTGAAGGATCCATGGCGAAATTGGCGATTCTTTGAGGGATGGGGAACGAATTTTTCCAGAATCTCCAATACAAACGATGACTGGTTAATACACTAAGAGAACGGCTAAATTCCTCTTGTCTTCCCATTTAAAAATACATTTCTGATGTGAATATCTCAGGAAGCCCAATTTGTCCATTACAGAGCTAAATTTTTTATACCACAATTTAGGCGAAACTTTTAGTCCATACAAAGATTTAACTAATTTACACATGTGAGTTTTTCTAAAGTTCTCTGGAAATTCGGAGAATTCAACAACTCCATCCGGAATTTCCATGTAGACTGTTTTCTCTAGTTCTCCATTCAAAATGCAGTCTTAATGTCCAGTTGGAATAACTCCAAATTGAATTTGTTGGCCATGGCTAAGACCAATTGTGCATCCACCAGCCTTGAGACTGGGACAAAAATTTCACTCACATCATAGTAGTTAATATCTGCAAAGACTTTCTACTTCCGAGCCAACTCTTGTATCAGTATGATTTATCAGCCTCTACTTTTCTGTGATTTTATGACCCATGTCCCTTGGTTTAGTGAAGTTTTTGGTACACGCTCCCAAGTCCCCTTGTTTTGGTGGGACTCTAGCTCATCACAAATAGCTCCCTCCCAGAAATCTGAATCTACGGAAGAAACAGCTTCTAAATATGAGGTTGGCTTTGCATAGAATAATACATTTAAATTTGGGACTATTCTCTCTTCTAATACCTGAGACTCACAAGAGGTTGGATCAGGAGGAATCGGTTGTAGTCTCCATAGACTATAGATTCTACGCACTTGACAACATTTTTTTTTTTTTTTTTTTTTTTTTTTTTTTTTTGTAATTTTCTCATCCAACGGCAAATAATCAGTTTCCCCACATTCCAGCACATAAGCTCCAGCATTAGGTCCAAATTTAGTTTCAGCTTTCTTGTCAACATAATACTGCCAAGCACCAAAATCTCTTAATATACCAGTGATTAGGAATTTTCTTGTGCGCTAACTCAAAAGGGCTCAAAGAGCAGTTTGAGGCATTTGGCATGCGTATCCCCAAAATGATGTGGGGCACTTTGCTGAGACTAAATTCACTCTCAATTTCTAGATTAAGTCTTTCACTACAGCCATTCAAGTCAGGAGTATGGGGGGGGGGTGAGATTTGCACAGAGATATTTTCTAAACTCAGGGGCCTCTTCATTTCAGCTATCTGATACTTCAGATTACCATGTGTTTTTCCTTAGTAATAACTGAGATTTCAGTCAGACATTTCCAAAAAGCTAAATGAACTTGTTTCTTGTCATGAGTTGGATATGCAAAAATGCATAACTTGAAAAATCACATATAAATATGACTATATACTGAGCCCCAGTGTAGAAAGTTGATGGATGGGATTAATTACATCAGAGTGTAGCCTCACAAAAAGTTTCTCTACTCTTTCACGCACTGTTTTATGTGGGTTTCTAACTGTCTAAGCCTCTAAGCAGTCTTGACATTCCAAAATGTCGTCCCCTACTTTGATTCCCTTTATTTTGCTAATGTTTTTAACGGCAAGTTCTAGGTAGCACTTAGATGCATGATTTAGCCTTAGGTGCCACAGCACAGCAGGATTTTCTTCAAGGCTAGGCCTGAAGTTTTGCGAGAGCTTTTCTTGGTCAAAATGGTGCATCCTATTATCAAGGGTGTTAGGGTCAATGTTTCTTTCAGGTTCATTACTAGACTATTTATCAGGAAGTTTCTTTGGTTGACCCCTACTTGAGCTAGATAGAGAGTTGACTCTTCCTCATTTTGCTCCCTCCCACAGTAACAACAACCCCTGAGTTTTCTTTACATTCAGTAGCATTGTGGCCTATATTCCGAAGCTTTATTTTTCCTGTGGGATGTTGTATATATCTGCAACGCCTTTTTAGGGTGTTGGTTTGATCAAGTTCAAATTCTAACCACCTCAAGTTGTCCCTAAATGACCCTGTCCTAATTATTTCATTTGTCTTTTCATTCCAAAACTCCACTAAATCATTTTTTTAAGCACAACTTTGATCCCTGTTTGAACTACTTTCCTAACTGAGAACAAGTTAGATCTAAGTCCTGGAGCAAACGGAACATTTTTCTACATATACTTTTTGCCATTATTAACAAATACTACGTCCCCTTGATATTCTACCACAAGATCTGCATCCCAACTTTCAGGGGAATGGTTGACTTAGTAACATTTGATAGAAGGTCAAGGTCATTAGTTAGATGTTGGGTTGCCCCCGAGTCTACAATTGCTAAGAAAGTTTTCTTACCCTCAGAGGTGTGCAGTGTCCCTTCCTGAGACTCCCTCAGGTAACAGGCAATATCAGAGGCCCATTTACCGTTTTGTCCAATAGCCACCCAGACATCAGATTCTTCTGGACTTTCCTGATCACCGACGATCTGGAAAATTGAGTGCTTTTCTGCTTCAAACTGGCTGGCAAGCATCCTGGCGCTCTCCAACTTCATTTCCATTAGTTCTGGGGGTTTGCTGCGGCGAACGTCCCATGACTGTGCTCCTCTCATTTCGTTGTAGCATGTTCTTCGATTCTTGAATCAATTTCTTGTAAACTGTCCGGGCTTGTCACCTGTCCAACAGTGGACAGCTACTTTCTGTGTATTTCGTTTTGGCTGTTCACTTCATGAGATTGCTGCTTTTCTTCTTTTATCTCTTTTTATGGTACCTTCGTTGGAACATGTTGATCTCAGGTTTCCTCCATGGCTGCCTCCTATCCTGTTCCCATTTCTTGATTGTGATTGGCGGTGGTGAGAGGTCTGAACCAGTGGCACCTTACAACCAACAGAGGTCCGAGCAGACAGAGCTTTGTTTCTCCCACTGACTATGATGTTCAGCTGATCTTCCCGTACTTCATCATCACTCAGCATATCCTCGATCATTCGAAGCAGTAGTGGCTTGTTGGGGTCTGTATCTTGTTCCGTCCAAACGTAGTCCTCCATTACCAATAACAGATAGAGTGCTGTGACGTCAGGTAAGGCATCATTGGAGCGCGCAATGCCACTCCCTGTTCACTCTTCAGGCCAAGGTGGAGGTTATGAAGAGGCTGTTTGGTGTGTCACACCATTCCTTTCCAAACGTTGTACTCTGAAGCATTTTCTAGTTTTGGAGTCCACAGACTGGAAACGGATGTTTTCAGACCGTTTGCTGCTGAAGCTGACCTGACGTACCACTGAAGCCAAGGTGTTCTCATTTTTCAATCTCTCAAAGCGTTCAGGTAGATGCTGCGATTTTATCTCTTAAGTCTCTCTGCTTGTTCCAGGTCTGCTGAGAGGTTGAGGGTTGGTTCAGATCTTCCTGCATTCTCCTTGTGTTGGACTTATCCCGAAATTCCAGGCGACTCCTGCTTCCAGATCTCTTGGTCCGTTCTGCAATATCCCGCGATTGGTGCGAAGCTTTTTGTTGGGAGGGAGAGCTGACTAGCCTCCTTTCCAGTTGGCTCAACTGGGCATCCATTGGAGCAGTATGCCGCTCCTCCATTTCTTCAAAGAGATCGCGAACCTTCTGAAGCAGGGATGTATTCATATCTCCGTCATGGGACACCTCCATTAGGCCTTCCATGTCTCTTTACTCTGCCACAGGTTTCCCGCAATTCCCAGTTCTTCTGATGAGAGTGGTTGTGATGGGTCTTCTGGTATCCCGAGATTGGCGAGAATCACTTTGTTGAGAGGTAGAGCTGAATCTTCTTTCCAGTAGGCTTATCTGGGCGTCCACTGAGCGGTATGCCACTCCTCCATAGTTCCAATGAGGTCAGGGGACATCTCCTCTAGTCCTTCTGTATCACTTTCCTCTGCCATGGACATTCCACAATTCCTAGGAGAACAGAAAAAGCCTGGAAAGCTTAATTGCTCACACATTCCAATCAAATAGGTAGTTTCATGTTATTCACAAAGCAACAAAAATCCGAATTTTTGTTATAGAAATTCAGAAAAGTAAACCCGTAATTTAAAATATCAGCGTCCGGTGTGCGTTATGTTTCAGACGTTCCCGATCCCACAACGGCCAGTTGAAAAGGTCTTGAGCTCATACCCCTAATTTCCGCAAATTAATGAGCTATATGTACCTTAAGACATAACTGACGTACACGCAGACATGTGTCCAACCCTTTACCTGACGTGACCACCAGTGACGAGCTGGAAGTCATGTCCAGACTTACCGTATGATACCCAAGCAGGTGTAAGTTCCCACTGCTGACTTACTCGTTAGTCTGATGACCAATCATCCAGCAACTGCCGTCGTGACCCATTTATGGAGAGTATATCAATACAACAGCACTGAACCAAATTCAAGCAACAGTTACCATTAACAAATTTGCGAGCATTTTCCAACTTACCAGGTGAGGTGTACTTCCCATTCACTAAGCTGACAACCTCTGGTGAACGTAGGTCAGTCATAGTATCAACAACTATAACAGCTCCGAGTGAGACCTGATCTACTCAAGCCAACTTGAGTAACACATAGCGGATCAGATTCCTAGGAAATCCGGTTTCTCACTTAGCTAGGATCCCATCCTCTTTACGTTCGTGCGTTCGGGTTCCAATGGGCAAGAAATCCTCGAACTGTTACCCACTAAGCGCTCCTTCACGCATCCATTACTCCCACAAGTTGGAAATTTTGCCTGGCGTTATTAAGTCTTGACTGCATCGAAATCTATGGGCCCTGCATCAATGACTTTACTCGAAACTAGGTCCAGGCACACTACAAGTCATTCACACAAAGAAAACATTCACATCACCTAGCTTTGAGTGTGTACTGTGTAAGTGTCAAAATTGAAATTCTCTCGACTCCGGCGATGCTCTCGGCTCCGGTGATTCTCTCCGCTCCGACGATGCTCTCCGACGTGAACCTACTCTACGCAACCCGAAAACGCTGAAAAGGATTATTAGGGAGAGGGATGGACCTAAGCATAGGCAGAAAACGAGAACGGAATTTGTGTTATCCATAAACATTCAAAAGTGCCATACCGTTTCATTATTGGAAAAATACTCGCATCGGCCGTCGGCCGATTTTATCTCCATTTATCGGATTACACTATTGCTCATAAAACTCGATTATGCAATTTACTTCAACTTCGTTGGCCAAGTTTGCCAGATACGATCGTATTACACTTGGGAATGCAAGGTTACATTTACCGTACGCTTTCTCTTCAACCTTCTCTTCTCGGTACCGCGCCAAATTATCGGTGTTTCTTCACTGAATTCCATACACATGAAATGAACCACTTCTTGTTTACCTATTGATCTATGAATATGAATTATACTGGATTTGATAATTGAACAACACTTAGTCACTTCAACGAATTATATTCTTGACTCTCAACAAAATCTAGGACCGCCATAGCCAGAAAGACGCGACGCCAAGCGTCAGAAGATTAATCAAGGAGGCCTCGCAGTGTTGACAACTGCGAGGTGAACTTCATTATTTTGATATGACTTGATATGACATTATAAAATAGTATGGCTTGTTGTTTATGTGAGAGTAATATTTCTTCTATGTTTTCTTGAGGTTTCTCTTCTATCAAGTCAGGTAGATCATATCTCAACGAAGTAAGGATATGACTGGTAGTAGTTGATTCTTCTCCCGCTAGGTAGGTAGTTGTTGCAGGGAGCAATTTGAGCTGTCCCGAGTGGTCAAATATTTAACGCCTATAATGACAAAAAAAAAAATCAATACAAAAGCAAAGATGAACCTCAATGATGAAAAACAATGGTGGCGGTTGCGGTTCAGCGAAAAACAATCCAGTTATTCACCGGAGTGACTTCAGATTTAGGGACGAGCGATGAGAGGTCTACCCACTAGCACTCAATCAGGAGCCGCTTAGGTTCAGACTGGCTTTCCTATAATGGCCTGAGAGACGAGCTTCTGCCTTCCCCTGTCTTCAGAGGATTGATGCCCAGCGGCCACGGAAGCACTAAAGCAACCCAGAACAAAGACTTGACGGAGTTGTATGACCTGCATTATATCATTCAGGCTGTGAAGAGCCACCGGATAGGAGCTTCTCCCGACGTGAACTATGTGTCGGCTTTACCGCCCAACTCGACGAAAACCACAACGAGCGGAGAATCCTTCATGCTACTACGAACCCCTTCTTTGACCTTTGCTTTCTACACAGGATCAATGATTACGATAAATTAATTTTTCTTAACCAGACATTCATAAATATCAGCCATCCAATGGATTGGTTTTGAACAAGAGAATGTGCTCAAGCGTTAATTTGCTCCACAAAAGGATGTTTACCTCTTTGGTAGATTCAAATTTGACTGAATTTCATAAAATTCATCGATTCTTATGTAAAAAAATAAGCAAATTTAAAAAGCTCATTTAATGGCACCTCGCTAATAATCATATATTTGGAGAGCTGAATCCGAATCTGACCTCAGTTTATCCTGGCATCCATTGGCAGTTTTTTTTAAATTTTATTTATTTATTTATTTTTATTTTTATTTTTTTACGATATGGACAGTGGACGGCCATTTTGGCCAACTCAAAGTGAACAACGACAAGTAAAAACCTAATAGTTACTTATCAAATCAAATTCCGAACGGCAATAAGTATTTCTGGCGATTTTGACGGGCATTTTCCAATACATTTCGGATGTTTAAACCATTGAGATGGGTCCCGGACCGTGTGATGCCAACTAGGGCTAAAAATGGGCACATTGAAAGTTGGTTTTCGAGATTTTTGGGTATCTAGGCGAGTGGGGTATCATTTTCTATTAAATTTTGGACGATGAATCGGTTGAAATGAGTTCGGGACACTCCACACTCACTGTTTCCCCCATACTCTTGCTCTAAGAAATAATCAGCCATTGTGAAATAGTTTGCAGAGTTTTTTCATCTTTCCAACTGTCTTCAGAAGGCTCTTTATTAATCAAAATTCCATTTAATTGTCTACATCGTCGTACTACCTTCACAGAGACATACAGCTAATTCGTACGGTAATCTTTCGCCGTTCAATTCGCCAGTATCGTATCAGGTCATACACGCATGAGTTTCTGGTTAGCAGATCCAGCCGCTACTCACCTGTAGGAGCAGGTGCACATCGCTAACGTCTTGAATAATATATCCATTCATTTATTTCCCAAAATGCAATTATATTTTGGTAATTTTCAAGGTGTAATCATACAATTAAAGTTCAAGACTGGCGTTTTTTGAATGGTCCTATTTTTTGTTCCATGCTTACGTAGAATTCTGAAATGTATAAGAAACACTCAGAATAAACCGCTCAGAAGAACCAACCATTATGTGAGTCCATATAAGTTCCGTACGACCGACATGAGGAAGCTTGTATCTAAAGCACACGGTAGGTGAGGTTTATCTCAAGACAAAAATTCTTTTAATATCTCTGACTATCCCAACGTATGTTCTATAATAACATAAGGGGCAGACACCATTGGGTTGAGATATAAAAAAATTATAATCTGAGAGGACGAGAAAACCCAAGTTCTGATTCGTCTCAAGTTGACAGGACCGACCTTTTTTTGTCCACACATCTGGCGCGGCCACGGCGCTCGACGAAAACGAACAAAAAAGAAATAAAAAAGTTCTGATAGCGGATCTCTGTAGGCGAGTGCTTAGTTTGAAGTATTTATGAGGTAATTAAAAATACCGCATAACGATTTTTTTTTTTTTTTTTTTTTGCTCAAATGGAACTTGTCATAAATCACTCTTCATTTCGTTAGTTATCTGACAATTATCAATTTACTAACTTGTCGCTGTAGGTTAGAAGATTTATGAAAAATAACTCGAAAACGCTGCTAATTCATTCACAGGGGTTGGTTATTCCTCGGACCAGGCGCATGGAGCTCATTTTAATCGATTCAGCGTCCAAAGATTAGTGGAAAACGATACCCCACACGCCTAAGTACTAGAAATCTCAAAAACCCACATTCAAAATAGATTTTGTCCAAAATTTAGTCGTAAATAATAACCCACATGCCTGGATCACCGAAAATCTCTAAAATCCATTTTTCAAAAACACATTTTGACCCCTACCCTCCCCCACAAATTTGGTCCAAATAGGCTGAAAAGTTTCAAGAATCAACTAGATCCAAATGCAAATCCCTAATGAAAATTTCAAATTTTTATAAAATTTTCTACTACCCAACATTCGTCTAGACACCTTAAAACGCAGAAAAAAAAAAAAAGTTTCGGGCCGAATTGGAGAATTTGACTTTTTGCATGAAAATATAGGTTGATTATTCAAAAAATAACCAACCAAAAGCTAGCACTTATTTAGGGAAAACGGAGTGGCGGTGCTTAGTGAGAGCTTTACCTCTGAATTTGCAACGCGTTCCGAACTACCAACAAGTTATTACCACTAACCTAGATGAATTTTCACCCTTGGACAGTAGAAAAGATACTGATGATGAGCAGATAGGAAAAAGAGTTCTATGATCACCGATATTATTCATTATCTCGTAAATCTCGATAGCAGTGAAAAGTAAAGCTTCAAATTCTCAGTCCTCTCAGATGTTTTACGTACAGGTTTGTTCCCATTGTGCAACAATGTCGTAGAGATGTATCGTGTATTCGAAATTCGATGTCGTACCTGGTTTCGTTCCTCAACATTGTCATCCCGTTCTTTCAGGATTCGTTTGAATGGAGTATTTTCATAATTGAAACAATCTATCTTTTCCAAATTACTTTTAACGCATTTAATTTTTCACTTAACGCTCGAAATAAAAGCTCGTCTTGAATTCGAGGAAAACCGAATCAACGCCATTTCAAACCATTAGCCGCAGAATAATTTAGTTACACATACAATGAAGCGAGGAACAGCGTTTATGCGGCAAACGTAATTGATTTAAATACAGTTAAGTGGAACGGGCACAACAATTGGAGACTACTCGTTAATCACAGGGCCAGCTCGAGGTAATTAATTAAGCCGATAATCCGAGAGGCTTTAGGCCGACTAGTGTCGAATTGGTTGAAGCTATTTCCATTGAACACCAGTAGCGCACTAAAACAGGTTCGCAACAGGGCTAACGTAATCAACTCGACTCTCCAATAAAGTTACTTCTGCCTAATGATTTTAATACATTTCCACGGAGAACTTTTTCTTTTTTTTTTGGCACTCACGATTCAACGGGCTTTCAATTATGTGTGGAAAACCTGGCCAATTTAATCTCAACACACACTTCCGTTGAACAGTTAAACGAAAGTGGTCATTTATACGTTGAATTTCGCCTGTAATTCGAGGATCATACGGAATGTGAAGAGTGTAATATGGATATCCCGTATTGTAGAGGGGTTAGATCAGACAACAACCGATAGTTTAAGGAAATTTCGCCACCCACTGGGGTGTTTCGGCATTTCAAGGATGTTTTGATGTTATCGGTGACTTCCAATGCTTTCAACTCCACATATTCAAAACAAGGTTACTAACTCTCAAGTTAAAAAAAAAAAAAAAAAATAATAATAATAATAATAATAATAATGTAACGATTTATGTTCTTAGTAAATAATTTATTACAATTGTTCACTCAAATACACTGTCTTTGTTCACACACCTACACAATCTCAAAGCACAATTCACGGTTGTAATGCAGTTGTCGCACTATTTATAATATGGCACGGCACGATTTATAACATGAAACGTCTATATTTGGACTCTGAACTGAACTGAACTGCGACGTTCCTTGGTCCCTTTTTAGACTGGCTGCCTCTTGGTCGAGTACCTTCTTGAACCTTCCCTGGTTCTGGGAACTCGACGTGTTGTCTCGAACCAAGGGGAAGGTTCCAGCCAATTCAAAACAATGCACGAATGTTCGAGAGCGACCCTTAGCCCTCCACAGGTCCTTGACCCTGCAACGCCGGCAGCTCCTTTGACGGGCGCAGGTGCAATCTCGCAACAATAATAATAATAATAATAAGAATGCTCAATAAGAGGGACTCTATTGCCGCCCGAATGTGTCTACGGTTTTGCTCAAACTGAGAGAAATAAGGGTTTTGTTTCCAAAGTTTTCAGTTACAGTTTCTCAAAAGATGATTATGATTACTAGCCGGATAGCGGCGAATCATAGTCGTGCGCGGGTTGTCTCAAGGTCAAGCGAAAATCAATCAGAGACGATGTTACGGCTGGGACGTCAAACACAGACCGTAAATAACAGGCCTTTCGCGATGATGCAGACGGCAGTGATTTGAAGAGCCATCAGTCCATCCACCTAGACAAAATTTAGGAAAATAAAGAAAGAGCGAGATGTAGTAACTCACTACGAAGTAAGTAGTGAGCACCTCGGCAAAGAAAACAGCATACTCAGGACCCGCAACACGCATCTGGAGGCAGCCGTCTGTGGTTGATGTAGCCTATCATACGTTCACATATCCAAAATATCCTTCCTGGTCAAGACATCAATACTCATTTCAAGCCTGAATGCTGAATGCTGTAAGCTCAATTATATAATTTTAAAACCCACTGCGAGCGCTTTTTATCCATCCTGAACTCCCGAAGGTTGACGACACTGCGATGAAACGATCGGCATCTTGAAACTGAACGGCTCGTAAAACAGCAAAGTGCTGGTAGTAGCTCGAAAATCCTTCTCGAGACGGTCAAAAACCATTCCAAACATGGCCAAGAGGGGAGGGGGCAATTGGAACAAGAGACCGCGTTGATGAGCGTCTCCCGCTGCAACAGACGTATTGTCTTGGGAACTCCAGTAGGATCATTAGCTTCGAAGCCGCCGCTGACATAATAGCCGGTAATGAGCGCCTCCACATGTAGGAACCCTAAGAGTCGAATACCTGCTGCCAACAGGCGCCCCCTCTGGTCTGGTTCTAAAAGTTTTGTTCTCAAACCCCCTTCTCTACAATCCTAAAAGAAAAAGTCTTATTATTACTACACTGGTCTCATGTTCTACAACCATATGACTTTCTCAATTCAAGCTCCTTTCAAAGAAAATCTCCTTCAAATCAACTTACACCTTACCACACGCTTCAACCACAAATCATTGAGATCACCATCTTGTATTCAAGTTAAAACATCCTACAGTGCGACACAATCTACGAGGCTCACAATTTAATTTTCAGTCATTGAATTTTTTTACGGAATCTCAGATAGAACACTTGTTGAAGAGTCGTGATTAGCATAAACGGAAAGAGCGAAGTCGAAAGTGGAGTCTCGTTCCAGTCCGACAAGAGGAAGACCAATTTATTCATATCTACTCTAAAATTGAAACAAAGAAGAGGCCGTTCTTCGGCATGGTTCTAATTAGTGGCCGGTTCCTTATTTGTCGCTTCCTCCGGCATCAAAGTAGTTGGCAGCCCCGTTTTGTTAATTTAACAATTTGACAACTCCTCGGCTGAATCCCTCTCTGAAAATTGCCACAGTCTGTCGACCAAAAAGGTTTTTTTTTTTTACAATAGGTAGACACAGAATGTAGAGTCCCCGCCCATTTCTCAACAATAATGCTGTCAATCGTGTTGCAGAGCTATTAGATCATTTCATCAGCAGCACGAAGATAAATTATTGCTTCGTTTGCCACGCTCCTGTGAAACTGGCAAAAACCAACGAAGGAGGGCGTCAAGGAAATTCAACTTTTTTGTGACGCACTTTCATCAGCCAAAATTACGTCTACAGATTAGAATATTGAGGAATATTATCCGTAAATATAAAACTGTGATTGTTTTTATTGGTTATCCCTTGAATAACCAACCTATGTAATCATGACAAAATTCATGGGGAACCGCCATCTTCGATCGGCCCCATAAATTTCTTGGGGCAGAAATATGGAATAACAGAAAGCGTTAACATTAAGAGGATAATGATTCCCCACACGCCTAGATGCCCGAAAATCGTGAACCCGATTCCAAAATACTTTTTCAACTTATACCCTTGTACGGAGAGTAGCGTTTCGCCATCTGAATCGATTCAGCGTTCAAGAGTTAGTTGAAAATTATTCTCTACTCGCCCAGGTTCCCATAATCCGTTTGCGGCGATAGAGCTGAATATGAGTGTGAAGAGAAATGTATGTTTCGTTTGAAAGTTTTCTGATTTTCGGATGATTTTAGAGGAGGTACTTTTTAAAAGCGTACCTACAAGGTGAATGTTTGAATGAATTTTCTGTACGCATTCAATGATGTACTGTAAGAGAAGAGTGATCCCTCCTTGAGCTGCATTTTTCGTCCTTCTCCACCGACAGCATTCTATCGACTTGAGATGTTTCAGGTTCTCCCGATGATTCGTAGAAGATGAAAAACATACCCATGACATTTCACGTCGCAGGCCTCGTGATATATTGCCTTAGCAAGGTGTGGTTAAGGGAAGGGGGGCAGAAGGACCACACTGACACCAATACGCGCGATACACAGTCGGGAAAATGGTCGTCTCCTGGGTACGCGGCATCAGACCCGTAACCCAATTATAAGCGACAACCCGGGACACCTGAGATGACCTGTGTGCGGAGGAGGGGTTACTGCATCGTTTCCTACCCTGCGTCGTAAGTCCGTTGACATTCCACCATCTCCCTCTCGCATCATCCCCTTCAGCCTTTACCTCTCTCTCTTACCACTTCTCTTATTACCCTTGGAGCTAATTGGCTGTGGGAAAAAGACCAACCTCTGTTGAAACAGTGAGTCGGCATCGAGTTCGAGGCGAGCGGGGTGGATGCAAAATCAAACAGATACCAATTCTAGGATCAGCAGTTCTGGAGGGCCTTTGTTAGGCCTTTTCTTTACAATGTATCAACAAACACACAGATGCAACCCCCATGTTCAGCCTATTCTTGATTGCTCTATCACATTTCGGATGGTCTGGCTATTTGAAGAGGGCAACAGCCTGCAGTAAGACTTCTTCTCCCACGTGTCACGAAATTATGAGAGCTTTATGCTACAGGGGCCCGTTTATCGGAGTTGTCCACTCATTCAGAAAACTAAAACAGTTTCCAGATTGATCAGAAGTAATTTAGCATCTCTACGACCTAACTATTCATCATGTACTTTTGTTTAGTAAATGGGTAAATAGAATAATAATGAAACTCTACAATGGTTGTGATATTTGCAAAATTAGTTTTAATTTCTTCAACATGGGGAAAATGGAAACTGTGGGCGTGGCGGGTCCCGGACCGATTTCAATCGATTCAGGGTCCAAAAGTTGGTGGAAAATGATACCGAACGCCTAGGCACCAGAAATATCGAAAACACATATTCAAAATGGGTAATAGATACAAATTTTGACCCATGACCTCTTCCAGTGAGTGCCAATCGTTCTGGGACCCTTTTCATTGGATTCAGCGTCCATAACTGAGTGGAAAATGGTACCTCACCCCCACACACCTAAATTGCAAAAATCCCAAAAATCCATTTTTCTAATTACACGTTTTGACCCCTAACCCACCCAAATTTCGTCTGATCGGGTTGAAAAGTTTCGAGGACCAACTAGAGCCATGAACGGACCCCTGACCAAAATTTCAGATCTTTACCATATTTTCTACTACCAAAGTCGGCGTGGACGGCGGACGGACATTTGCTAATTTTGATCTAGACACCTTGAAACGTCCAGAAATTTTTTTTTGGCCAAATCGGAGAGATTGACTTTTTGCATGAAAACATAGGTTGATTATTCAAGGAATAACCAACCAAAATTGAGGTCATTTGCTTCAACCGATTTTCTGTAGAAAAATCAAGAGTAAACGCATCGTGTATTGACATTGAGCAAATATCTGTTGAATCAGTTAATTGAATTCCAGGATTCTTCTTTTAAAGATTTCGTAATTTAGATGTCAAATAGGACGAGAAACGCCAATTTGTAGACCAACTGCTTGGTAGACACTATTATTATTTATTATAATCGTACATCGTACCTTGCGAAGGGCTTTGTGACCACCACCATACTATAGTTAGGGGTGGATTCAATACCAAGTTTTTTCTAAAGAAAAGTCCATCATACTCGTAAAGGAATCTTATTAGGTACCGTCAAGCAGGAGCACTGTACAATAGCTACACGAAGGTTGTAAAAAAAAGGACGACAAAGAGCTCTTTTTACCAGAAAAGTGGGTTACCGGTTGGTTGGATTGTATGGGGCGGGTGGTATGAAAGAGTGGCCACTTGTATCAAAAGGAGGAGGGAAACCCGCTAAGGGGCTTTTCTGAGATGATCGATGACATTATCGCAAAATAATTGGAGCCTTGCTGAGTGGTCGAAACATTTTTCAAACCGAGCAATCCTTTTCGGTAATGGGACTGGATCTCGACAATGGTTCGACGATTCAATTGCGTTTCTGTCTGAATACTGGAGAGGGGATTTCGAACGTATCGATACACGTGCCTCACCCGAGTCTCTTCCACGGTCACGAACGTGCAATACCTAGTTGGAAAAAAAGTGATTCAATGCTTTCAGGAACCAGTCTCAATACGGTATTTTGAACAAACTTCAGTCATAACGTAACGGGTTTTTTTTCTCGATAACAAAATCGTGGTTCTCGAAGGGAGAGCCTATACTCCGGGTTTGGCCAAATACTAAAAATTATGAGTGCGTCAAATCATAAATAAGTAGTGCTACAAATAAACATACAAAAATAACTACTCCTTCATTATGCAATTTACAAAATAACGGTTAAAATATAAACCGATTTTGTTTGATTAAACATGATTAACATGAATAAATTTTAATCATGTGTTGTCTTTTAATCGCAATATCTGCAACTTCAATGAAGTTATTACCGTCCGCTCTAGGTCAAGGCAGTAGTACTTCATCACCATTATACCACAACTAGCCTGCCAGGCCCCCATTCCTAGGGAGAAACACTCGCTAAAGATATTTTTCAGCATTGAAACTCTCAAAATTTACTAATTTAGGTTTTTGTGTTAGCCCCTGGCTTGCTGCCTCCAGAAGGCCAGAAGGGAGGGAGCATGCGCCAGGATGTGCGCGCAGCTCCTGCCCGGACGTCGCATTTGGAGAGCTCCAGGGCTTCACTCGTTGCGAAGGTGTTCAACCAGGCGGTCGAGGCGCCCCTTGGGGCGGAGGCGCCCAACAAGTTGGAGTCATAAATTTTTGTAACTCTGTCGTGCAAGTGCATTTTACTCAGTCCATCCTGGCTTTGTCCTGTGCTCGCTCTGAAGTGAACTCTGCTACTGTGCTGAAGTCGACCGAAGCTGTAATATTGTGTTCCCCATGCCATGAGATGATAAAGGACTCAAGTTAATAAGCCTCGCTGTGTACCTGCAGGACAGCGTGCCCCCTCCTGTTTTTCCTTTGACGTCGACGCCGTTTTCGTCAGCCGGTATGCACTTGCTCATTAAATTGTATTTCATGTATATCATAATTTCATGTATCTTGTATTAATTGTATTTTATGCTCCACATGTTGTCTAATTTACTTTGTCGAATTACTTTGTCTTGTATCAATTCTAGCCCAGGTTGAGGCATATTCTCCTTTGCAACGTGTGCTTGTTTTCAATTATAATTCATTTTTTATCTGTATTTAATGCTCATCCTTGATATCCCTAGTTGCTCAGTCGTAAGTCTTGGACTTACATCCCGTATCCTCTCGCTAGGTCCCTTCCAAATTCTCCGAAGAAACCCGAATTAAATTATAGTAAATTCAAACACATTTTAATTCGAGAGAGGCTTACACAAGTATCAAATAGCATGGAGCATGGATACTCATTCCAATCGATTCAGCATTTAACATTTAGTGGAAAATGATATCCCTAGCGTCCAAAACATCTCAATAACAGGCAATCAGCAGCAAACATCCAAGAATCCACCTGTTTTGAGCTTAGCAGTTGCAGAACGAAAAATCATGATAACCCGAGGACCTTGAACAAAATTTGGCTTCAACGTTCAACTTAATACGGTCGGAGAAAGCCGTTTGACTGTGAGGCCAATAAGGAAGTGGCGGTGAAGCTTACAGCTCAGTGAAAACGCGAATCGTCAGGGTCGGTGACTCCGATGAGGAAAGGCTTGATGTTTGTTTTGAAGCGATTTCCTGGCTCTTCACCTACTTATTTCATTCATCACCCGCTACCATTCACTGGTGGTAAAATCATATCTCTCATCATCTTTTCCTCTAATGAAATGGATATTGCTTCATCGAAGGCGATCACAGTAGCTGCCGGACATCCTTTTTCGAACGCAGACGACATTGGTCCGAGTAACTTATCGCGTTTAAATCGTGTCCTCGGTGGGAGTCAGATGACCGTGGAAATATTTCATTACGAAAGACATGGAAACTTCAAAGCTGTTCGACGCTAAACAAAAAGAACTTCATTGAAAAATAAGATAATTCTCGAGGGACAGGATCGTTTGAACCTCCTCCAACACCTGTTCGTGGCCGCAGAGCGGTCCATCAACCCGACCAGTCCCGAAACCCTGAAATCCCATTAACAATCTATCGCGCTCGGGATTCAGAGCCCATTAATAAATAGTTCGTTAAGGCCATCGTTTTAGAACAATGAAGCTTCCCCCAACCCGGGGTTTCGCTCAACCGACGAATTCCAACGATAAATCTCAACAAAGTTGGAGTTGTCCGGAGCAAAACCGCGGAAATGTCGATCTCGTTAGCCCGCCCGTTTCCGATCTCAAACCTGCATTTATTAAAGGGTTTTCCGCTGGCTGACTAATGCAGTTTGGTTGTTTGAGCGATGAGAAACCCTCCCCAGTGCAGTCAGATCCTCCAACAGTGCGTACCACATTGATCGGCCTGAGATGGGAACAACACAAGGACGTGGTTTCAGCGCTGACAATATCAACCACACAATTTCGATGAAGTTTACATGATGGTGCATCGGCAGCCGGGTTTTCAATATTTTTGGGGAACCCACACGTGTGGAGTCATTTCTCACTAAACAATGGACGGGAATGAATAGATCAAGATGGGTTTTGGACCGATTGTCATAAACGGAGGTAGCGTGAGTATGAAAATGTTACATAGGTGTACCCACCTATGTGCGAGCCTACAATGAAGACCTCTAAAATATTCTGTCACACAAGCAAGCACCTATAGTTATTTCCCATCGGTTTTACATCTTTTCAGCGTTTCGTGCTTAATGGAATGATAGTGGACAACGTCATAATACAACCTCCGAGATTGGACTTTTCCTAGACTACCGTTCAAAATTAGCAAATATTCTACTGTGGGATTCATATATTGAAAAGCCATTTTTGTGAAACCTTTGACAATTAGTCAACTGAAAACCTATGACTGGTGTTTCAACTTGAAGAGAATAAACTGCGTAGACAAAAAAAAAAAAAAACAAGAAAAAAAACATACTATCATGTTGCTGACTAAAATCTCAAATACTTTGATACTTCAACCCTCCTTTGCTCTGACATCAAGTTATAACTCGATATATTCACGTAATTTTAGTTTCGTAAATTATTATTTTTTTAGAACAATGTGGTGTTCACAAAATGTCGATATTTCTCGATGGTTAGTCAACTTTCTCCGAACTTTGAGAAATGCGACCTTTCTCCGACATTGACGAGTTTTACTTCGAAGGGTGCCGATCATCCATCACGATCTCCTCCGCTGTGATTTATGTGTTTTGTCTTCCTCTCGAAAAAAAAGGGAAGAAAAAACGAAAAAAATGTCGAGGGACTTGAAGCGTAGGAAAGAAAAAAAAAGTGTGATACACGACCTAGATGAGTGTAACCTTCTCAATTAGATAAAACTCGTATTGCCTTGGGGGAGAAAAGTCGAGTTCTTTTCTTTCTCGCTCCATTCATCATAATCAAAACATCCTCACAATGCTGGCTGTGGCGTTGGGATGGCCTCGTGGAAAACACGCAAAAATGAAGAGGAATAATGCAAAACAACAGCAACAGTAACAATTAATAGTATGTTTGTATTTGAGGAGGAAAAAAAAATTTCAAAAATAATTGAATGAACTGTGGTGATGACAGTTTCGTTGGCATTCCTCAGCATAAGGCATGAGGGGAAAGGTTTATTAGTAATAAAAATAATGAACATTTCTTTTTATACCTTATTAATGGACGCTTCATTTATGCATGTAATAATAAACCCAAATTTATGAATATATTTGCGCTGGATTTAAGTCCGTTTTGACCAGATCGTTTCTAAAGCACCCGTAACCTTCTGTTGTATGCGTCCATATCGACAGTCGGTCATTCAAAATTGAGTGTCTTCCCTATGTAAGTAACCCCCCCACAGGAACAATGTAATCTCCACTCTTTACGGAACCATCTAATGAGGACCCGGTGGGCTCTCCTGATGCCGTAGGTATTGATTTTTCAACTTGAGGGCTGCAACATGTCGCTAAACGTTTCCCTATTGAAAGTCAATGAATAGCACGGTCGAATAAGAATGGGTCAGTGAGTCGTATAGTAGCGGTTAGGTACGAGATCGCATCTGGGGCCTGGGTGACTCACATTTCGATAGAAGGTCCCAAAAATAACGCGCAAGCAGGCACCTCTTCAGGGCTCTCGAAGGACAAAGGGCTAAGCCTTAATTTCTATCCACCCTGGTGGCACACAACCTCTACAAACCTACCCCTTTTTAACTGGGTCCCACTCGATTTCAGGCGCTTCATCTGCATATTGAGTGGTGAGCGGTATAGGGGATTCCAACCGCTCTACTAAATCCTGGCGCTCGTAAAGACTTAGCCGCTTGCCAAAACCGCTTTTGATCTTACGGGTTTCTACGCCGATGATCAACTCTGCGGGTTTATAACGAATTTTCGGTGAAAATTACCAAACCAAATTATTATTGGCTTGTTTCAAATATTGAACACGACCTCGGAAAGCAGCAGGAAATTATTCCGGAACAAAATTTTGAATCTCCTCTTTCCGTGAAACACAAGGAGATGAATCGGCTGAAAGTTAGCAAGATCTGCATTCTTCTTGGCCTCGTTATCCATTTTGCTGAATGGATATGGCCACCAGATTCACTTTGTTTTTCCAAAACGTCATTGGTTCGTTAAAGAATCAAACCTTCTCATTAGCTCGATCGTAAGAACCCCACAAACACGAATGGATTCCCAGGACGGATTCCCAGGATTCGTGGGTCAATATTGAGGCGTTGATCAATGTGGCCTTAAGGCTGAGGGGAAGGGGAACTGAAAAGTAATCCCGGTTATAGAACAGCAAGATATTTTTAAAAAAACATTCGGATCCTCTCCTCTTCCGCGCGGGCTCCGAAGACGGAGGAGACTTCGGTTCGGGCGAGTAAGAAAAACAAGACAAACTACCCTCGAGGGAGCGATGTAATGTGAGGATGATAAATTAGTTACATATTGGGGTAGTGCCGTTCTCAAAGATAAACGTAGAATAAGGATAAGAAGTTTGATAAGACGTCTTACGCAGTGCGGGTCGAGGATGGTTACGTCGCATTTAGTGGTCACAGCCTTTCATCCGTAAAATCACTTATAAATAAACTAATTTCTATATACTTTCTCATGACTTTTTTAAACCAAACATTACTTGAAATAGCATGTTGAGTCTAAAAAGAGTCTCAATTTTTTTTTTTTTTTTTTTAATTTAGAATTAAACAAATTCTACGAATGCAGCAGACGGACATATTAGACCTTCAGGATCAAATATTGAAAGTTTAGCTTGAAGCAAATAGAGATCAGTCGTACATGGACCAAGACCCTTTAAGGTCGATCCACACTAGCCCGTGACGTGACCGTACCGTGCAGTGCCGTGACCGGCAGGTGATTTCACTGGCCGTGATTGACCATTCACAGTGGTCCGTGTTTCAAACGTGCTGTGGCAGTGAAGTTGAGTGGCCATGTTTTCAGACGACGAACTTGTTATGATCGTCTTGATTTTGGATGATGAAAACCACGAGGAAACACAGAAAAAAAGCGGAAGTGGGTCCATCAAGCATGGAAAAAGAGAGGGGCGGAAGGGGAATTTGCGACGTTATATATAAGGAATTAATAGATGATGGAGCAAAATTTTTTGAATACTTCAGAATGTCAGAAAATTTGTTCAACTTATTGCTGAGCGAATTGGAAGTTCATCTCGAAAAGCAAACCACACGCTGGAGAAAAGCCATCTCACCAAGAGAATGACTCGCTGTTTGTTTGAGGATGGTGAGCGTTTTCAATATTTAAAACTCCTTAGGTATTTAACGAAAGCAGTCAAAAAGAACGTAACTTTATTAGGACAAAAAATGTTATAACGAAAGTGAAATTAAATTTCTAAATCAATTAATTTAATTAATTAATTAAAATTAAAAATTAATTAAATTTCCAAACAACAACTAATTAAGTAAATTTTACTGAATTAGTTGTTGTTTGGAAAATCGTGGAAATAATCTTGCAATGAGTAGTCGAGCAACCTATTCTCTTGGTGATCACTAGTAGACCTTGACGGTCAGAATACCGGCCGTGAAAATCAAAAAATATCGTCCTCAACTAATGTGCCGGATCACTGAACGAGCACGGTGGCCGTTCTATTTGCACTGTCACTGTCACGTGCCTAGCAAGTGGGAACAGGCCCCTTCATTTCCCTGGAAGAATATTGTTACCCTCGCCGGACGGATCACGTTCCGGTAACGCCACTGTCACGTCACGGGCAAGGGTGGATCGACCTTTATTACGTATAAGGAGCTAATTCAGGTACCATTTCCCCCAAAGGAAAGGATGAGATACTCTAAGAGAAAAACGCTGCAAATTCTTACACACGGGTTATTCCTCGGACCTGTATCTGAATGAAAATAATTTATAATTTTCGTATCGACTACGCTAAATTCCTATGAACCTTGGACGTTTGACGAAAACGTAGCAATGTGTCCGTCAGTATGAATCTCGTGAGAAAGATACTTACCTACTACGTTTTCCGAGTAAGAAGCTTAGGACGGATATGGAGAACGGCTTCAGAAGGGTACCGGGCAAATGGGACTTAGCTGTGAAGCCCTTACGCCACCCTGGGGACCCTCTGAGCAACCAAAGGGCCGAAGGATTCGAGCTGGAGAGTGCGGAAAAGCGTTGAATGGCCACCATTCTGCGGGCATTAGGGACACCCTACGAATGTCACGGGTTGGGAAATGTAGTCCTAAGGGGTCGGTGGGCAGGTAAAGTAATCAGATTTCATCAAATACGCCAACTCTGGGGCCGCTTTTTACATAGGCTCCTATGGTTTACCTCGTATCAAAAAGCTTTTTCGCCACAATGGTGTCAGGACGGCGTGATTAAGCCACAAATAACAGGCGTACAAAGGCATATAAATAAACCAGCTAGTATAATGTCATTTTCGATGAATTTCAATTTCTTTATGCGAATGGCTGGAGAATGATTGGCCTAATTAGCTCGAGTAAAAGGAAATTTTGTCTCCATTTAAATCCCTGTGGCCACGACGAATTTACTGATATAGCGCTCCTAGGTTAGTAGAGACCACCCTGGAAACTTGTGAATTCTTGTTGAGAACGTCTAGTATCGACCCTCCCAGAAATGAGGTCATTATAACGCAACCTAAAAGAATTAGTTCATCAGCATCGGCATCCTCCCATGGCCCTTATAGTTTTAACGTTTCATTTGTTCATTGTTATTTATTTACCTAAGTTACTGATCAAAATTTTGATTAAAACATTTTCAGATGTTTTTGTACATTCATTTTGAACGCTAAATCTGATTATCTGAACTTTGATACCTAGCTGAATTTTTCGAGTTTATATACTATTCACCATCTACGAATAATTGAATTGAATGAGTCGTTAGAACACCTGAATGTGCTCCAAAGCAGGTAGGAAGCATACTCTTTGAGGTGCATATAGTAATTTGTACACTGCAGCGGTATGAAGTTTAAGTGAACCGGAGATAAGATTTATTGAGGTACTCCTAGCGCCCTAATTCATCCCCTCACCCTGCCTAGCTTCAAAGCTAAACACACGGGAAACCAACTGCGACCGTCGTAACTGCACATTAACCACCTTTAAGTAAACGGTCAATAAGATGCATAGAAATGCGACGCACAATCGGGGTGGAATTAGATTGTCGAAGTTCTTAATTGTGGGAAACCATCGATGTCCTTCTGGAATTGCTTAGAGCCTCTGAAATGAATATATTATCTTCAAACGTAAATGTAACGTGCTATTACGTCATCAATGTACAATAAGTAGCTCATAGAAACAGCAGGGCAGCCACCACTGTGTACCTGGTTCCTCAATCAACAAGACAAATTCAAAATGAAACTTTTTTATACGAATAAAATCACTCGCGACGAGATTGTGGAAACTCATTTCAATAATACTGGAAAATGATACCCCACATGCCTAGATCGCCGAAAATCCATTTTTCAAAGTATACAAGTTATATTCGAAAGCCCAGCCGAGTAGGCGTAAAACCGTACGCTGCTGCGTCAGCGCTAGAGAGCTTATAAAACCATCCCGTGAGGCAGTCGTGTTCTCCCGCTAGCTTAGTGCGCATCTCGTTATACTCACTGTCACTATCTCCATGTAACATTTGTTTGTATTCAAAGAAATAAAGTTTTTTTTTCTTTGAATCCGGAAATAACGAAGTTAATTTACATTGTACCCCTACCACCCTCAATAGGGTCGTGGAATGTCCCGGACTCATTCCGATAAATTCAGAGTCGAACATTTACTGGTAAATGAACAGCCTAGGTACCTCAATACCCATCTGACTACCTAGTCGATAGTTAGTAACTTCATGGTCGGATCATTCTTCGAAAATCAAACGGGAGAACATAATTAATACATAAGAACCACCTTCCCGCAGACATTGAAGAAAACAACAAAATGCACAAAATGAAAAAAAAGGCAACTAATATGGAGCGGCTTTTATACTCATCAGATTGAGATAAGATGGTGGGTTTTAAGCAGAAACAGGAGGACGATGTGCACACAACCACCTTTGTTAACTACCTTTGTGTCTGAATCAGATGTGTAGGAAGGCCGCTTCACATTACTTGCCTGTTATTATCATTTTTTGCATTTTTTTGTGTTCTTCGATGTCTGCGGGGAGAAATGATGGTTCTAGTTTCCAGTTTTGGTTGGTTATTCCTTGAATAATCAACCTATGTTTTCATGCAAAAGGTCAACCTCTCCGATTCGGCTCAAAAAATTTTTCTGGACGTTTCAAGGTGTCTACGTAGATCAAAAATGTCAATGTCCGCCCGCCGTATGCCGTCCGCGTCGTTTTAGGTAGTAGAAAATTTTCTAAAAATGTGAAATTTGGTCAGGGGTCTGTTCCCGCCCCAGGGCGGTCCTCCAAACTTTTCAGCCCGATCGGACCAAATTTGGGCGGGGTAGGGGTCAAAATGTGTTTTTCGAAAAATTGATTTTTCGAGATTTTGGGCGATCTAGGCGAGTAGGGTATCATTTTCCACTAAATTTTGAACGCTGAATCCAATGAAATTGGGCCCAGAACGATTGCCACCCACTGGAAGAAGTTATTGGTCAATTTATTGTTCAATTTATGGGTAAAAAAAACTAAATCAGAAAACAAAAATATTCACTCCCACCTGGGCTCGATCCAACAACCTTTCGATTCCTGCCGAACGCGCTAGCCACTTGCGCCACGGTTTGATCTAGGCTAGAATGAATGGCGTGTGGTATATATCATTTTCCACTAAATTTTGGACCCTGAATCGATTGGAATGGGTCTGGGACCCACCACATCCACTGTTTCCCCCATTCGAGGAATAACTAACCCGTGTGTAATAATTTGCAGGGTTTTTTCTATTCAAATCAGGTTATATCATCGGGAACTTGAAGTTCTGCTAAGAAGACTCTCATATTGGAAAACGGAACGGAATATAATATACGGTGTTCTTTGTAAGTGGAATTATAAGTAATAATTGTAAGTACAATTATTGGCCATACACTTGTATCATTATACAAGGTGTCCCACGAGTTACCCCGAATCTCTGATTCGGTTCAAAAACATTTTTTCTGGGCGTTTTAAGGTGTCTAGATAAAAAAAAAAACGCTGCAAATTCCTACACGCTGGTTGGGTATTCCTTGGACCAGGCGCATGGAGACTCTTTTCTTCAACATGGGGGAAAGGGGGGAACAGTGGATGCGGCGGGTCCCCGACCCATTCCAATCGATTCAGGATCTTTTTGGAATTTTGGAAAAATTACCGCTGGAATTGAAGGATGTCGCGGGAGGGGGATAATGTCCCTAAAAAGCGGGGGACGCGTCATAGTATGTGCCTTGCCCTATAGACCAGTCCCGTACGAAGGCACATGTAAGTATCATCACAAAACGACGAAATGAAAAAGAGAGAGTACCTTCAATAGCTGTCAGGGTAGGCAAAAGATCTGCGTCGACTCGATCGGAAATTATTTGGCGGTACCGCGACGACATACTACAGCGAAAACCATTAGATCGCGAACGGAAATCACGGAATACCGTGTTCTAATAGATAATTAAACGTTCTGTAACTCAGCTGACAACACAAACGTAAGCGTGTAAACGGTTAACCGATAAGAACTGAAGAAGCGACGACGATGCCAGTATTACCTGGCCGAGAACGGAGCATAGAGAAGATATGCGGCGGCGTTCCCGATACATTAAGAAGGGATTAGTCTTCGTAGTACCGTTTACCTCTAAATTTCTAATGCTGAATCCATTGTGATGGATACCGGCCTGATCGGTGCCCTCTGGAGGTGGGTATGGGTCAAGATGGGTTCCTTCCCACATATCTTGAATGGGTTTTCGGGATTCATGGGTACCTATGGACCTGGAGCATGAGAAAATGTGTATATGAGTATACTCATTCAACCCACTTTCGAGGTATGTATGTAGGTACCCATACCCACTTCCAGAGGGCCCCACTCGGTCCGGGACTTATCACAATGGATTCAGCGTCAAAAACCAGTGGTAGGAAATTCAGTCAAAATTCAGTAGAAAGTTAGTGGTGGAAAACTAATCCTTCACTATGCTTTATGCTCATCTCTTCTCTATGCTCTGTTCTCGGCCCTGTTATCTCGCGTCGTCATTGCTTCTCCTGTACTTGTCGGTTAACGCGTAGGTAGTCAGCTGGGCCACTGAATGTTTCATTCTTTATTGAAACTCAGTATTCCGTATTCTCCGTTCGCGATCGAATAGTCCTCGCCGTAGTGTGTTGTCGCTGTACCGCCAATTAATTTCCGATCGAGTCGTCGCAGATCTTTTGCCAACCCTGACAGCTACTGAAGGTAATTCTTTTTCATTTCGTCGTTTTGTAAGAGGGGCACTTGACATTCACCGATTTTCCCCATGCTTCTGGTCCATGGAATAACCAACCTCTGTGATTTTGATCTAGACACCTTGAAACGTCGAAAAAATGTTTGATCCGAATCGGAGAGGTTGACCTTTTGCATGAAAACATAAGTTGATTATTCAAGAAATAACCAACCAAAAACGCTGCAAATTCTTACACAGGGGTTGGTTATTCGTCAGACCAGGCGCATGGAAACTAATTTAAAAACATGGGAGAAATGGGATAAACGGTGGGTGCGGTGGGTACCAGACCCATTCCAATCGATCCAGGATCCAAAATTTAGTGGAAAATGATGGCCAACACGGCTAGATACCAGAAATCTCATAAACACATATTCCATAAACACGTATTCATAAACACGTCCATGATTTAGCGGAAAATGATACCCCACTCACCTAGATCGCCCAAAATCTCGAAAATCCATTTTTCAAAAAACACATTTTGACCCCTACCCCACTCAAATTTGGTCCGATCGGGCTGAAAAGTTTGGAGGACCGTCCTAGGTGGACGGCGTACGGCGGACGGACATCAACCTTTTGGTTGGTTATTCCTTGAATAATCAACCTACGTTTTCATGCAAAAGGTCAACCCCTCCGATTCGGCTCAAAAATTTTTTCTGGACGTTTCAAGGTGTCTAGATCAAAAAATGTCAATGTCCGTCCGCCGTACGCCGTCCGCGTCGTTATAGGTAGTAGAAAATTTTCTAAAAATCTGAAATTTGGTCAGGGGTCTGTTCCCGGCCTAGGGCGGTCCTCCAAACTTTTCAGCCCGATCGGACCAAATTTGGGCGGGGTAGGGGTCAAAATGTGTTTTTTGAATAACGGATTTTCGAGATTTTGGGCGATTTAGGCGAGTGGGGTATTATTTTCCACTAAATTTTGGACGCTGAATCCAATGAAATGGGTCGCAGAATGGTTGGCACCCACTAGAGGAAAATATGGGTCAAATTGGGTATATATTACCCATTTTGAATATGTGTTTTCGGGGTTTCTGGTACCTGGGCGTGTGGGGTATCATTTTCCACAAAATTTTGGATCCTGAATCGATTGGAATGGGTCCGGGACCCACCGCATCCACTGTTTTTCCCATTCCCCCCATGTTGAAGAAATAAGTCTCCTTGCGCCTGGTCCGAGGAATAACCAACCCGTGTGTAAGAATTTACAGCGTTTTTAATGAGGTGTTCCGTTTCGGTTTTCCACAAATATTATCCAACCTTGAAGTTACTAATGGTCGGATAGGTGATCAGATTCTCAATAGGTACTTATCGGAATCCGGGCTTTTATGAGTGAAACCAAAAGATCGGATGACACAATATATTTACATACCTTCCAATGAAGTCAGATCTCAAACGAAACATAATAGCTTTATATCGATTTGCACTGGGCGTCTTTCCACAATCGAACACTACGCGCGAACAACAACACAGACTCCATATTATTCGTACTGAGGAAAAATAGATGAGAAAAGGATCAGGCTGCCAGCGCCGTGTCAATGCAGCGGCAGACGTAGGTACTACCTACTGGCAGTGCGAAGCGACCTTAAGATCATTGTGGAAGATTGAAATTCCGACTGTACTCAACACCTGTTTTGTCCCCATTACATCCTCCTAACGAGTATGAGCCCGCTCGGATGGGTTTTGGTGTATCTGGGCGTGTGGAATATCATTTCCCACTAAATGTTGGACGCTGATTCGATTGGAATATGTCCGGGGCACTCTGCACTCACTGTTTTCCCCCATTTCTCCATGCTGCGAGGAATAACCAACCCCTGTGAAAGAATTTGCAGTGTTTTATTAAACTTTTTTTAAAATTATGAACGGTGAAATTTTGATGGATATCTCTCCATTTCTCTCAAACTTCAGGTAAAAAGGAATAGGTCTCCCCGGAAATATGTGCATTTGTACATTCGCCTCCAGAGATACGGTGAAACCAACGAGTTAATAGAGTACACGATCCTCCCACACCGTAAATAATTAGTTTATCCTGTTTACCAGCAAGTTTACTCAACTCGTTGAGAACAATGTAATGATAATATTACACAACGCTAACTTCAGTTATGACGAGTTGGCATTCGTTAGCGCCTACGGAGAATTTGTTGTCGTTCTCAGTTAGACGATCCCCTGGTCCAAACTTTACCACACACAGGGGCTCCCTTGGCGGTCAAAGTTTGCGCTAAGTTCCCGCGGTTGACCTCCTTGCGGGATAAGGGGATGGAGCGGTCGCTTTATAGAAGACAACGCACTTTCAGATAAATACAGAAGGATTTTGGGGATCCACCTTGAAAGTCAAAGGTTCGCAATCCACGAAGGTCGCTGAAAAATAAAATTGAATGAAATAAATCATGATATTGGATAGATGCAGGTTCATATCTACATTCGAGTCTAACCAATGACGAAACTTAGGTAAGTAGTATAGCCATACTAAATTCGGTACTAGTATGCCCGTTGAACTCGATTGTTGAGAAAATCAAATATTGCGATGTAATATCGATCATTTCAACATTTACAGCAACAGTTGCGTATTCCTGGTCAGTTTTTCCATTATAGGGCAAATTTCCTCTAAAATTAAAGGTAAAAACTTGGAGGGGGAAAAAGAGAAAATTTATAATAGAACTTTTGCAAAAAGTCAATCTTTCTGATTCGGCCCAAAATTTTTTTGTGGGCCTTTTGAGGTGTCTAGATCAAAATAACCAAATGTCCGTCTGCCATACGCCATCCACGCCGATTTCGGTAGTAGAAAATGTACTAAAAATCTGAAAATTTTGGGGACCCAATTCTGGCTCTAGTTGGTCCTTGAACCTTTTCAGCCCAATCGGACCAAATCTGAGGGGGGAGGGGGCTCTCTTAATTTCAACTCTCTCATTCCACTTCACGTATGGAATGATGCAGCGCTCGAGCGGAGGTTTGAGGAAGTAGGCTGCCAGCTATGGATAAAAGTAACCGTTCGCAAAAAGTAACTGCTCCTGCCTAACGAGATGGGCCTAAGATGATGAAAACTAAGTAATCTACTCAGCCCTGCGTATCATCTGTCCAGTCAGGTGTTTCTAAGATCAGATTTTTGAAATGAACTGTTAGATTAGAACAAAATTGTAATTATATAATTATGATAGATGGAAGATAATATCCTACACACATTACCTTCTGCAGCCTAATTTGTCAACTTATACATTGCAATGGCGTGCGACGTTTATGCCTAAGGGGAGTGAGGCGTATTAGGTCTTACCTACATTATAATATGACTCAAATATTATTATCTTCGCCGGGATAAATGCGACACATCGACCAGGAATCTCTTTCCATCCCTCCCCCGTTCCCTCAATTCTTTTCTCTTCGTGTATCTTTTTCACAATATAAATCAGAGGAATAGAGATCATGTTTATTTTATGTTGGTGATTGAATGTATTTCTACGGGAACAAATGTAGTAAAAATATTACCTAAGGAGGCTCACAAAGGACCTTCAACAGGATAAATAAAATTCACTTAAACTTTGATGTCATCGACACCGATCTCGTGGAAAGCGTATTGCAGAACGAGTATCGGGTTTTGGCTCCTCCATCGTGTCGCTCGAACGAATTCAATCGAATGTTCTTTCCCTTGGAGCTCACCGTTGCAAAAAATGTCGACGTCGTTCCATCTGTCGATATTTTGGAAAATTTGTGACGCGACGAACTTCTTCAAATGGAGGATCGTCGCTCTGCGCGGTACCAACACGAATTTCCTGTCGAGGGATGGAATTTGGTCGCAGGCGTTTTCCAAACAGACGTGTTGGTGGTCGATCGTCAGTTGAAGTGGAGTATTGTTTGGAGCGGGTGCCTTCTTTTCATCATTTGCAACTCCAACTCTACCGTAAAAGTCATTTTCCCGTTTCATTTCGTCTTCCCTCAGCCAGGGGACCAATTTGAAGACGATGTCCTGCAGAGTTTGGTCAGGTCGAATACATTTTAGCGGTTGCGACGGGTGGATTACGTTTTGGCAAGTGGGGCACTGGTTGTTGGACTTCAAATGCAAAATGAGACAACTTTTGCAGAACGTATGCATGCATTCGGTGATTGTCGTCGCGTTGATGAAGTAACCGTCACACAGGCGGCAGGTGATGAGCGCGTTGAGGTCGGTCATTTTGAGTTTCCGGGCTGAATTTTCGTTCTGAAGCGTCATCATCGAGATTCTATACCGCTTTCCAAGCACACAATCTGATAGTTCAGATAAACCAACGACAGCACAAGATCACAATAATATAATATTCAGGCGCAACAAACAAGGAACGTAAGCAGATGATGTTAGTCATATGTTCGTAGCGATCAATACAACGCCAATTAATAATACGCCAAATTTGGTTTGACCAGCATGTCCCGCCTGTTTTCAAGCAGCCCACAGGTTACTAATAAATTATAAACTGGAGTCGATGTGAATATAATCAATAAACTTGAAATGAGTGCCAAAAAACTGCTTCAGCGTGAGTTAATCTCTCCGCAGGATTGTTTCTTCGTACGTTCTCGTTGGTTCGGTACCATAATTAATAAATTAATTGAATCTGGACGCCCGAAAATAAGGATTTTAGAAAAATATGATAACCGAATACGCATGTTAGAGATACGTAAAATATTGAATATCTCCATAAAAGAAAATCTGTGCAAGGAAAGAAGAAAGAGGCGAATTGATTTCAATGTGTCAATAAACCAGTTCATAATACCATATTAATATTTTAGTTTCTTAGATATTGTCTTATGTATAGCGTTTATGTATAGCCCAGATTGTTAAGCTAATTGTGGTTTGATTGCTGTTTTTCTGCACTTTTATGTAAAAATTCGTTCAAGTGTCGGTGTTTTTACCCGCAACCCCTTTCTGGTTGGGGTGATCGGGTTGGAATTAGCTGAGCGCAATTTTGATTAGTTTTCTGGAATCTCAGACCCTTCTAAAATTATTTCATAGCCCTCATTCCAGTATATAGTGTTGCGAGCTGGTACCTGCGCCGGTCAAGTGGGCTGCTAGCGTAGCAGGGTCAACGACCTGTGGAGGGCTAAGGGTCACTCTCGAACATTCGTGCATTGTATAGAATTGGCTGGAACCTTCCCATTTGCTCGAGACAACACGTCGAGTTCCCAGAACCAGGGAAGGTTCGAGAAGGTACTCCACCAAGGCAGCCAGTATAAAAGGGACCCAGGAACGCCGCGCAGTTCAGGTGAACAGCGAATGTGAACAGTGTATTCAAGAGAATGATTGTAATAAATTATTTACTAAAAACATAAATTGTTACAATAGGTTAGTATCCATCTGGACACATACCCACCTCCAGTGTGCGTCAATCAGTCTAGGACCCCTCTTAATGGGTTCAGCGTCCTCAAAGTGACACCCCACATGCCAAATTTCCAATAAGTCACTCACAGGTTCAATTGAGTTGGAAACCTCAAGCATGAAAACAGGTTGATTTTTCAAGGAATAATATTAGAGGCAGCATTTTTTCAAGACTTCTACAATAACAAAAGTGAACAAGAAAATATGGTACCTAGGTAAATGATTAGAAAAAAGAATTGATATTCCTCATTTTTCGCCAATTTCCTCTATGTTGCGATTCACAATAAATTTATTTCCTCGAGATTTTCCAATTCAATGTTTTCAAATTCATGTGATATTTATTTGATTGATTTCATAGTACGATTATTTCACTCTCGTTTAAATATTCGCATTACGGCGGAGAACGTGGCTCATTTTATCGTTGAAACGTTCGCAAACCATTCTCTATCTTATTTAACGTCCTCTTAAGCAACAGTGCCCTTCAAAACTGTTGAACCAGGTATCCAGTCAGTCGAAGGAAATTAACGTTACATATTTCACAAGAGCGCAGGTTTCACGACAAGTTTTCCTTTCTAAAAAAAAAAAAAAAAACTATAATAAGTAATAATAACGACTAGTTTAATTGGTAACCCGCACTTTACTCTAAAAATAATCCGTCTCTCGTCAAAAGCGTATTGTGACGCAACAAAACGGGATAATTGGAGACGATAATTGTTTCAACGGTGTTTTTTGAAGGTTCGTCAGTCCATTACTCAAGAGACGTAAAGTTTGATAGCGACTGATATTTCAAACAGAATATTTCTCAACTCCTTCACCTCAAATTGGCGGACCGCGTATTGAGAGCCGACCTTTCATTTGGTACAAATTGGAGCAGAAAGGTAATATCGGTGCGAGATGTAAACGCTCACTGGCTAAAGAGCTCCGTTGACTGTCTCGGCTTTCGTTGGTCTCACGAAACCCGACCTTGCAGGTGGCCTAGGCATTCCGGATCAAGGTGCTCTCTTTTTTGAGAAGTATTAAGGTGTATTACATGTTGACGAATTGGAGTGTTCAGAGGCAAACCACCCTGCGGAATCGCTCACATACAGTTTCAACCAACCTCTTTCACAATTGAAACCGCAATTTCCAGCATAATATATTGAACATTATCCTCCATTTCTCCCAAGCTGAGCATCAATCAAATTGAAACAATATTAAAACCGTGCCAAGATGGGTGTGAATGAATCATACTCGTTTTTTGAAGATTTTACGACGAAATTTATAAAATTTCAATATAGTTAAAGGGTAAACTCATAAAACTTGATGGCCTTCCGGCTGCTTGCTTGACTTGCTAAGTTACCCCCACCCCCAACGAGTTTCTCTTATACCTTTCAATCTTGTGTGAATGAACAGATTATTGACGTGACTTTTTAGTAGGCATGTGAAGTTCAACCTAAATGTACTTAGGCAAAGGTTACTGTATTATTAGTGGTAACTCACGGGCCTGAATGTTTGATACGAGTATCATGTTCGCATGGTAATGATTCAATTTGTGGTCGTTCATAGATCAAAACTCAAAATAACCTTTACTGCATGGTTGTTTCTATATTGAGCATACTGAAGTCCAGACTGTGGGACCGCGGGTTGGAACTGAAGAACTTTTAACAGTTAATTGAACTTTTAATGACTGATCGAACGGATGCAAACGGATACGGAACTTTATGAGCAGCGATACGAACACATTGGAGAACAGAACAAAAGTAACAGAAAGTGATAGGTTTCCTTGACCGCGGGTTACCCCCATAGTTCCCAGAACGAGCGAGCGCTGATGTCGGGTCGTCTAGCGCGAGCAAAATGTCCTACACGGTCGACCCAAACGGCGGGTAATTTGAACTGGCTGTTCCTTGGCATCTTTCGATCTTATAGGGAGGCCTGGGGCCAAACACAGATACAATTCATGTTTGTGCAAAAGGGGGGGGGGGTTAGGATCACCCAATACACTCTAATAGAGAGAATCAAATAAATATTGAATAATTTTTTTCTAATAACCTCCAAATTTTGTATGAAATTTGCTCACCAACATGGATCGATAATGCCAAGTTATCAGACAAAATCCAACCACCTCAAACAGGACCGTTTAGGAGACCCAACGCCGCATGATGAGAGAGCCTTGGTCATCGCTGTCTACCTATACACAGGACATACGGTCATACACAAGACATCTTCCCCCTTTCTTGCATAGCAAGCATTCCTTTCGTCGGCTGGAGGCATTAGGTTTTGCGTTCAGGTAGGTGTTTAACGAAGGACGGAAGCACACTCTCAACCGAAGCGAACTCCCTGAACCCCAAAATCGGAGCAGCTTAAGTGAGGATGGCCTGAACCACTGCATCAAAGACCTGGGCTTTGGCTGGCAGTGGGACCGTTTGAGATGCAACAGCCTCACTCCATGCACAGTTCACAGCGGTCGGAGCAGCACCTGCCCATCGCGTTTGGTGTTTGGGGCGGAGTAAATGTCAGACCAAGGTAGTACAGACACTCATTCACAATTTCTATGGCATGTCCACTGAAGGACCAATGCTCGTTCCTGAGCCGCTCACCATAAGATACCAATTCAGTAGGTACCATTGAATTGGCTCGATTGACCTGCAATCTCCTGCGCTTACAATATTAATCTGTAGTAATTTCATACCAGTGTTGCGAGCTGGCACCTGCGCCGGTCTCCTGGGCGGCCGGCGTTGCAGGGTCAACGACCTGTGGAGGGCTAAGGGTCGCTCTCGAACATTCATGCATTGTATTGAATTGGCTAGAACCTTCCCGTTGGATGGAGACAACATGTCAAGTTCCCAGAACTAGGGAAGGTTTGAGAAGCTTCTCGGCCAAGGCAGCCAGTATAAAAGGGACCCAGGAACGCGGTGCAGGGCAGTCCAGTTTGGAGTCCGAATATAGAAGCTTTGTGTTATAAATCATGCTGTGCCGTGTTATAAATAGTGCGACAACCGCGTTACAACCGTGAATTGTGCTCTGTGATTGTGTAAGTGTGTGAACAAAGACAGTGCATTTTTGTGAACAATTGTAATAAATTATTTGTGAAGAACATAAATCGTTACAATATTCTTCAGCAACCGTCCTCCTGCCTCAGTCAGTGAGACAATATCATCTGCATAAAGCAAAACTTCGATGGAAACGCCACCAACTTTTGCTCCAAACTTCAGGCAGTGTTCCAAATCATTAATAAACAAGGCAAAAAGGAAAGGGCTCAGTGGGCAACCCTGCTTAACCCCTTCCCCCCTTCCCCCCTTCAACACCCATTCACCGATCCTACCTTGAAGGGGCCTGTCCTGCCATCACCTGTCCATACTAAAGATTGGACATCTCTACACATTTTTGAAGACCGGCAATCTAGGCGGATTTTGATCAACAGGTTCAAACTGAGTTCAAAAAAGTTTGCATTTTTAAAATAAAATATTAAAACTTTTGTAATTTTAGATTTTTGATACCTAGGCGTGTTTTGTATCATTTTCCACTATATTTTGAACGCTTATTACAATGAAATGGCTCCCGGAACGATCAGTGCCCTCTGGATGTGATTATGGGTCAAAATGGTTGCCTATCTACCCATTTCGAATGTGTGTGTTTAGACATTTCTGGTACCTAAGTGCGTGGGATATCATTCTCCCATCAATTTTGGGCCCTGAATCGATTGGAATGGGTCCGGGACCCACCACACCCACATCCCCCCCATTTTTCGTTTTTGGTAATCCTTCCACACTTACAAGCCAGTGAGTCAGTGATATGACAAATTTGTTCATGAAATTGAGTCCAATCGTATCAAGGAGTCAACAGGGTCATACATTTAATTTTACGTTGCGCTTTATTGCATTTTAGTATTATTAATTTCTCTAAGGAGAAAGGGCAATTCAATAAGAGGTTCGATCGATTAATTTTTTGTCCAAAATGAGTTTACGACGATGATTTTATTTGTCAATTTGACGGAAAATATTACTTCGCCTGATTTGATTTCATTGTAAACACACATTCCATGTGATTATCAGTACCTGATTCCCCAGTTCCTGATAACAGCACCATTCAAAACGCCTTAAACCGATTAATTCCTTGACGCAACTTTCGTGACAGCTGACTCACTCCGCCTCGCCATTTTTCTCCACCGACGCAGCACATCATCCAACTATGTCGAATGTCCAAGTGGTCAGAACAGAACCGTGCGAAATTGATCGCCTCGGGGAGCCCGTTATTGTTTTTTGCTCGCTTGTCGGTTCATTAGACTCGATGTTTGCTCTGTCGAAATCAAACTATTTCGTCGTGTGGAGGAAAAACAAGGGGTTGATTCGACTCGCCGATTATTCTCACTGCGTCGTCGAGATGCGTTTTGATTCAGGTTCAGTCGAGTGGAATTTGTCAATGTTCGTTCGTGTCAAAATCGAGGAGTGGGAGGTAATTGCTGGCACCAGGTTCTTCATTTATGAACAATTGCGTACACTTATTTTGTTCTGGGATTGGAAGTGGTGTTTCTGTTTCAACTAGCAGCCGTAATTTTAGTTCCTTTCGTATACCTTTGCCAAAAACTAACACTGAATTTTATAAAGGAAATTCATATGTCAAAGCTCTTAAAGATTTTTATTTGAAAAGGGTATCAATGCTTCCCATTTTGGCACTTTAATTTCTCCTGACAAAATTGAGATTGAGCTATAGTTTATAGCTTAAAGGCTTTACAGGTAAATATTCCTTTAATTATATTCTCTTATGATGTTTAGGTTCAATGTTCAGGGTGTCCCATGATTTATTCCCCCCCTACCCTCCCCACTAAAGTCGTCCAAATGGGAGTAAACAAAAAAATTTTTTTGAATCATATTTTTTGCAAGGGTCTCAAATATCATATCGGCGCCACTGCGCAATCATGCGCAACTGACATTAACATTCTTATTTTAAAAGAAACCCCAAATTCTTATTACAAATTCGGATTCTACTCCAAGTTTCATGAAAATTTGATCCTCCAACCACTTTTTTTTTTATTACGCGCAACCGTTTCAACGCTGATTCACCAACTCATCTTTATTCTGATGTCATTTTTCAGGAAGCGATTCCCAAATTCAGTCCACTCCATTTTAATAGAATACTTAATACTCGTAAAATGTATACTTAAACTGACCAAAATTTCTCTCAAAACCTGTCACTTTTCAAACTTGTCGCTCCAAATTTGAAATTTCCGAAATCTGAAATATTTCACATCACATGATGTATAAAAAGTGACAAAAAATAATTACCCACCTACTATCTCATTTTTTATTTTATTATTATTATTATTTTTTTTTTCAATGCCCAGACAAAATTTTGAACTCTGTATTCATTCATCCATTTGTAACTGATAAAGGGTGCCTGTGAGTCAAATAAATTTTCAATGAATCAAATTGGTACTTTTTGAAAAACAGAATCAGCTCACAGATAAGTTCTCCTACAGGAGCAAGATCCACTGAAATTATCTTTTACACGAAATAATCACTTTTACTGCTCAACTGCTGGTCATGGAGTACCTACTTACACCCGTTTCCCCCAAATATATATTTTTGCCTGACTCGTTGCTTAATACCAATTCAGGTTTTCCTCTAAACGTAAACCAAAATTTGTCAGATTTGTCTCGAGAATGAAAAAGTATTTGAGTTCCAGTGGCGTGTCGTTAGCTGCTCTGGGCCTACGGTAGGGGTGACTGATAGATACGCAACCTTCTTTGCCTGCAGCAACTTTTTATCTAATTATTTTTGTGAGAAACAAGAGGGAAACGAGTTCAAAACTCAATAAATGAAGGATTTTGGACTATTAACGAGCGTTTAAAACCCTTGTCGTTATAACTAGAAAAACGAAATACAGAATTTTTAAATTATAACGAATTTAAATCACCGTTTATTAACGTAATTATTCAAAATGTCGCTCAATTTTCAACGCGACCATGACCTTGTACGGTGATGGATACGCGGCCGTATTGAGGTTAATGACATTGGCGTGATTAATTACGATCTCGCGCCCTTGAAGAATCTGGACCGCCTTTTACGCAATCGGAACTCGTTCCGAGGACTCGACCAACTGTTTCCAACCTGTCAAGCCCATTTATGCACTTTCGAGAAGGCTAATTGGTTACGGTGAGAAAAAAACGAACAATTAACTGGAAATACCGAAATTCAATGGAATAATTTTAATAGATTTTCCATTAATAAAATGAATTAGGTTATACTCAGGTAATAATGATTTTCAAAGTGCATTTAGTCAAAAATAAATATTTTATTGACTCAAAACATTTACTTATACGTGTATTACGTCATCTCAAGTTTTAAGCGGTTTCTACGTCATTCATATTTTTCATTTACGTTTGAAGGGCACATAAAGGTTATTAATT
>CM033999.1:30073223-30110697 GCA_019603395.1 Cyrtorhinus lividipennis
GAAACCATACGAAGTCTAGCAATGCCTATTCGAATGGAGGAAAGAAGAGAAATTGGCAATCATGCTGCTACCTAGTCAACATTCTCTCCGCAACCAACTTCAAAATGAAATCGGGACAAATTAAAGTAGTTCAGGAATCGGAATTCTCAATTACGGACCTGGAGGAACCAAAGAAATTTGTAAGTCTGGAAATTAAATGTAATAGGAAAGAGAGGACCATGCGAGTGCACCAACATTCATGCTACAGCATTCATGTTGATACCATTTTGGAGAGATACGATCCAAATGGCAGAAGATCTCGGGAAGAGATACCCATGATGAGAAAGATGAAGAAAGGGAAGAAGAAGGAAGTATGATGAGATGCCATAAAAGCATTCAAAACAGACAAGCAATTATGTTGCTTATGTGCCTACAAGGAGGAAGCCAATTGGATATTGCTTAAGCTGTTAGCATTCTCAGCAGAAGACAGAGAAACGATACGGAAGAAGACCTGGAGAGCGGTACTACGAGTTATCCAAAACCTATGAGGAACCAGAGACGTTGGACTAATCTACAAGGGAAAAGGAGAATCTCAGGAATGCTACATGGACGCATTGCTCGGACGTCGAAGATGGATACTCAACAACAGGACTAGTGATAGAATTATTTGGTGACCTAATAACGTGGAAGGCTCAGAAGCCAAACCACATAGCCCTCTTTTCAGCAGAAAGCGAATTCGTAGCTATGAGCATTGCCATGAGCTGGCATGCCTCAGAGCTATTAGCCACAGTATACTAAAGTTTTGTACCTTTTTGCACCATCTTAGAATGAGGATTCAAAGCCAGCCATAGGATTGGCTGAAACTGATTACTTCTAAGCATTGAAACTTTTGGTCAGTGTTCAATTTGTTCATCTGAGAAGAGTACCTTCAGGGCAACATCAAAATTCAATAGATCTTTAAACAAAATAAAAAGGCGGATGTTCTGATCAAACTATTGCCAGAACAAGTTAATCAAATTTTGAAATATAATGTAATGAAGTATATTGAATATTTGATACTGTCGTGAATTCTAAAATTTGTTCTGTGTTCTAGGTAATCTGATGTGGAGAGCCAGCCTGGTTAAAAACGTGTAAGACGAATAAGCAAGACGATCGTGGAATGATGATGTGTAAGACAGAAAGTTCCTTGGAGGAAAATGATGCAAGAAGAAGTCATACAGATGCCGAATCTAAGTTATGTATATAGGCTTCATGGGTGGGCAACCATCAAGGTGGTAGCACATCCAGGAGCAAGATTTTATTGTCTAGAAAATGTTGTACATAAAACCAAGTTTATACACAGTGTGTGATATGCATCCTTTGTTTCTAGCACTTCAAAGGTAACACTGGTGACAGAGATCTAGTTCGACAGTTCCAGAGTCTACTGGACTACGGCAACAGCTGAGAATACGAGGATCTCCGCTGGAGCAGCAGGTCCACCAGACTCACAGACGACGCTTGACAGATGGCTGAGATCACGAGACTCGTCAAGGAAGCAGCTGAACCTCAGGCAACGTCGCGACAACTGGAACTACATGGATCTTCACAGTAACGGCAGGGCCAACCAGACTGAAATTAAAACCTGGCAGTTTGAAGAACTAAGAGACTGTAGCAGTGATCAGCAAATCAGAATTTGTGGCAGCAGCTGAATTTTGTACCTACTGCAAGTAACGTTGAAGTGCCTTGCCTTATAGACTGAGGAATCAAGCATTGTGCAGTTGGGAGGGAGTGTTGAGGTTTGAGGACAACTACCCAATCCTTGACATTCCCCTCTTAGCTAAGTGACATCATACACGAGCGTCATCTACAGTTGAACTAGGGAAGTCTCTGTTGAGTGCTACTGTCGCGGAAAACGTTGTAACCTCGAGGAGTCTTGTTGTTCGGCCATATTGACTTTGGTGCTTGGCTATAAAAGTGTTTTATATCTTCTTTCGAGGTGATACGTATTTAACGAGAATACAAGTATATCAATTCTATCCTATCATCTTCCCCAGGTTCCAATTAATTGAATTAGTAGTAGTTAAACCAATATCGCGTTACAATGAAAAGGGAAAAGAGCAGAATCTAAACTGAAAGCAAAAAGTAACGTAGCACTGCACTGATCACGCGAATTGGTTAGATAACGAAGATCGTGGTAGGTTCAGAGTTCTTGAAAATCTTGAAAAACCCCTTTGAAGATACATAGGTACCTATCAATCTTGACCCATGTTCTGGGAAAAATCACACAATGGATTCAGCGTCAACAATTATTAAGGTCAATAATCGATACATTGGATTGGGGGATAACTAATCTCTTCTGCATGTTTCGCTCTGCTCCGTTCTCGGCCATTTTGTCTCGCGTCGACCTCGCTTCTTCAGTTGTATAGTCGGCTGAGACACCGAACGTTTCATTCTCTATTAAAACAAGGGACATATTCCGTGTTTTCGGTTCGCGATATAGTTTTAGCCGAAGTATTTCTTTGCCAACTGGTTTCCGATCGAGTCGTCGTAGATCCTTCGTCTACCCTGACGGCTATTGAAGGTAATATTCATTCCTTCTGTTGATTTGTGATGATATTTACAGTCTTCCCCGGCCACGACTATATGACACGGTATTTCAACGCGTATTCTACTGTAGGTACCTATGTTATGGACATTATTCCCGTCCCGCGACTTATCGCCCTCCGATTTCAGCGTATAATTACCCACCTTTTTATCTGAATCATATGCGTAGGAAGGTCGCTCTACATTACTTGCCTGTTACCACCATTTTTCGCATTTTGTTGTGTTCCTCAACTGCGGGATGAGATGCTGTTTGGTAGCTAGTCTTGTGGGGTACAATTTTCCACTGAATATGGGAGGCTGAATCGATTGTAGAATCCGTGTACACTGTTTTCACCGTCTCGCCCATAGGTGCCCAAAAATCTTGAAAAACCACCTTGAAGATATATGCAGGTACCTGTCCATCTTGACCCGTACCCACCTCCAGAGAGCATCAACCGTTTAGGGAAGAAATCTCCCAATCGATTCAGCGTCAGCAATCAACGTCAACAATCGATACATTGGGGGGAAACTGATCTCTTCTTCATGTTCCATGAACTCCGCGCCTCATCACTTCGCTAAACTGAACTTCGTTCTCGGCCATTTTGTCTCGCGTCGGCCTCTCTTCTTTAGGTTGGTACTTCTATTATAACTCGGTGTTCCGTGTTTTCCGTTCGCGATCTTATAGTTTTAGCCGAAGTATTTCTTCGCCAACTAGTTTCCGATCGAGACGTCGTAGATTCTTCGCCTACCCGAAAGCTATTCTTTCCTTTTGTTGTTTTGTGATCAGACTTCCTCTGCCGAGACAAGCTCATAAGACAAGGTATTCTAATGCTTTCTGCATGTTACGGACATTATTCCCATCCCGCGACACATCGTCCTCCGATTTCAGCGTAAAATTACTCACCTATTTATTTATTTCAAGCATTTAGTGTAGCAAGGTCGCTCCTCATTACTTACCTTTTACAATCATTTTTCGTATTTCGTTGTGTTGTTCGATGACTGCGGGATGAAAGGCTGTTTGTGATTTATTAATTGAGATGTTCCTATTCGGTGTTCGACCGTGAAGTTACATTTAGTCAGTTTGGTGGACAGATACTTAATATTCAACACTTCTTTGGTGTCCACTGCATCCTTCTAACACTGATGAACACCTCGGATAAGTTTCTGGGTACCTCAGTGTGCGGAGTATCATTCCTTGAATTAATCTATCTATGTTTTACTGAAAATGTTACACGCTGAATCAAATGGAATGAGTCCGGGACACTATACTCTTTGTTTTCCCCTGGGTAGGATGAGTAGAAAAGGGGTGATCATTCTTTAGAAAATAATCATGAATAATAACAGAATAATCAAAATGACAGAAAAGTGTCTTCAGAATCATTAAAGAACTCATCATTCACTAATTTCCTGATTTTCTGACTCTCTTCGCAGCCTAACCTAGTCCCAGGGGAACGTTCCCATGTGCCGTTTCAAATTTGGCGTTTCTCAAATTCGGATTTTGTTATGAAATCATCTCTGACAGTAATCTCTTTAGAAGTAGACATGGAAGTAGAACTCCGAAACCTCAGCTCGGTCGGACCGAATAATGTTTTTCGAAAATCTGATTTTCGAGATTTTCGGCGATCCAGGCGTGTGGGGTATTATTTTCGACTAAATTTTGGACGATGAATCCAATGGGACTGGTCGCGGGACGATTGATGCCCACCGGAATGGGTATCTACCTACCCATTTGAATGCGTATTTTCGAGATTTTTTGTACTTAAGCGTGTGGGGTATCATTTTCCACTACATTTTGGACCCTGAATCGATTGGAATGGGACCGAGAACCGCCACACCCACTGTTTTCCCCATTTTCCCCATGTCGAAGAAAATAATTTCCATGCGCCTGGTCCGAGGAATAACCAACCCATGTGTACGTATTTGCAGCGTTTTAGAAAATTGTCTTCTACCTAAATCGGCGTGGACGGCTTACGTCGGACAGCTCGTATTGATCTAGACACCTTGAAACGCCCAGAACGAAATTTCATGCCAAATCGGGCTCAGCCTGGGACTGTTCAACACATTACTTCAGGCTGAGACCGGCCACTTGTTCAAGGCTTAGTCCGTCACATGGTTGTTGTCGTTCCTTTTCCAGGATAATTTTTTTCTTAGGGTCACTTCGGTATAAGGTACACATTGCCAGCCGTCATTGTCTCTCAAAATTCTTCTCACTAGTTCTTCTGGTGGCAATGGCGGTTCTTCACCCAGTTGTTCCCAGAGGTTGTACCATACATTTCCCTCTCCCATTTGGAGCACTCAAAGAATGTGTGCTCGGCACTATCTTCTACGATGGGTGAATGCAAGCACATGGTGGTCCTCGCTATTCTCATTCTGTGAAGATACTGATAAAAAAAGCTCTTGGCCTCAGAAAAACTGCGTCACGTAGAAATTAACCTCACCTTGTTCTCTTTTGAGCCATGCAGATACTAGGAATCTACTAGGAGTCTCTGCTGTCCAGGCCTCTTGCCATGCCGTTGACGTTTTTCCTCGTTCCTCTCGCATAATTCTGCTTCTTGGTATTTTCTGCTCTTTTCTCAGCCCTTTTCTCTCTGCTGCCAGTAGATGGATGGGAATTACCCCTGCCAGTACGAAGACAGCTGGCTCTGACACTGTTCTATAGGCACTCACAATTATAATATTATATTATAATGGTATATTATTTATATAGCTTATGTAGATGGAAAACTTTAAATTCGACTGGACGATTGTCTTTGAGCGCTAGAGGACACGTGAGACATCCTGCAGAATCTACCAGGCCTGTCAAGTGCAGTTATTATCTCAAGTGGGTTTCCAAGTCAAATCTTCTTATGTCGCGATTCCTTTGTCTTCACTCCACTTTTGTGGTGAACAGGTCACAAGAAACGCGATTATGAATCATCAAAACTGCATAGTGCGCCTTCAAGTTGGCGAAGGGACCTGCAAACCTTTCATCTTTGGGTTTTAAGTTCGTCGTGTGGAAACGTTAGCCCTTCACAGATGAGCGGACTTTGGAAGAGCTCAGCGTCGGAGGTCGTCAGCTCCTAACATGGCTTCATGCCCAATCACCTGAAGCCGGATCGAGTCCTGTGAAATTCGAACTTCCTCCGGTTCGCGGCAAGGCTTCCTCCATCCCCAACGCCCTTTCTAACAGCTCGGCAAACCGAATTGATGCAAACAGATGCGTGCGGAGCGTTCTCGACGATCCCGCGATGAATTGGAGGGCTCTGAAGGGAGTGGGGAGCTGAAACTTCGTCGCTAGTTATGATAATGCGAACGTAATACTCTTGGCGCGAGTTTGCCTCCTCGGCCGAGTTTAAAGCGTTTCAACCAGAAACTTTGAGTCGCATTTACAGTCTCATTGTTACTCCAACGAAAAGCAACCCCCCCCCTCTCCAATCACCACAAGAATGAATAGAACAATCGGGCACCCGGCACCACGTTATTTTACATAGAACGCGTTCTAGTCGAGATATTACCACAAAGTCGGTGAGTTCTATCGATTTTTGGACCCGCCTTTTCAACATTTTGTCAATTGAAGTACATATTTCCCCTTGTTGTCCTCATTACCTATTGCTAAATTCATTCTTCATTATTTAATTAATGTCAACATCGAGAAACAAATTTTACAAAATTTACAAATTGTCGTTTTAATCGTTCCAATCTAGAGCATAACATGCAATCCAACAAGCAACAAATCCTAATTTTCAGCAAGAAGTGACTAAGTTCAGTCACGATTATTATTTCTTGATTTATCAACCTATTTTTTCGTGCTGAAAGTCAACCAAATTTTCAAATTTTCTGAAAATCTTACATTTTGGTCACGGATCCATGTTTTTGGCTTTAATTGGACCTCGAAACTGTTCAACCCTATCGGACCGAAGTTGGGGGGAAAGGGGTAGAAATGTGTTTTTCAAAAAATATATATAGGCGTGTGAGGTATTATTTTTCACTAAATTTTGAACGATGAATCGAATGAGACGGTTTCCAGAATGATTGGTACCCACCGGAAGAGGTTATGGGTCAAAATGGCTATACCCATTCTCTTATACCCATTTCGAATGTGTTTTTTCAATATTTCTTTGTTTTCTAACAATCCCCAACCTAGGCGTGTGGGGTATCATTTTCCACTAAATTGTGGACGCTGAATCGATTGGAATGAGTCCAAAACACCCCGCTCTCACTGTATCCCCCCCCCCCCCCCCCCAATTCCTCCATGATCCTGGTATGAGGTTTCGTATCAAGACCCTTTTAAAATGAAGAGCTGCATGGCCGAGTGTATTTTTCACTTTTAGGACCTTCTCCTATAGGTGACATGTGACATGAGGAAGGGTTGTTTCACGATGAACTCCCAAAAGAGACTCTTGATCACGTCTCGCAGCCCTCGAGCACCTCAAGAGCCCCATCGTTGTTAACGCTCAGACTCAAATGAAGTAAGACGTTTACGAAAAGTTTCCCGTTTCAAGGCATTGAAGAGGTTTATATTTGTCTGAGCACCGAGCGACATGCAACGTCAAACCCCTCGAGCCCATCTTCTGTTTCTGTTTCTCCCCTAATCTCTTCGCAACACCCTCCCTGAAAATACATTTCAGTCCTTCCACGACACACCTCAAGACAAATTGTTTTACATGGCTTAACTTGAAAACGTCTCAGAACCTGGCACATAGATCGAAGGGCTTAGCGGTGTTGGTTTGTTTGCTGCAAACTAAACATACCGAGGAACCACTTGGTTGATCTAACAGCGTTCCATTCACGTTAATAATCACCGAAATACTCGGTGTAAGTATTACTTGAGTAGGTATGCCCTGGGCGTATCTCAAAGACCACGTTTCCTGTTTGCAAAATAATAACAATACAGGTTTTTATTTCCAGTGGAAAATAAGATTGTGGGTACAATCACGATAGTAACACGAATGTGGGTTTCAATCAATTTTGGTTTCATCAATTATTTATTTTGTTCTCAACCCTCCTGAATCGATTGGAATGGGTCCGGTACCCACCACACCCACTGTTTCCCCCATTTTCCCCATGCTCGATTTTTTCAACGACTTAGGCGTGTGGAGTATCGTTTTCCACTAATTTTTGGACGCTGAATCAATTGGAATGCGTCTCCATGTCCCGCGTAAGAATTTGTTTTGATTGCGCGAGCATCACACTATGACACAGCATGACACTTCATTTCTTTCTCAAAAATTCATAAAAGTTCGATACCTCAACCAATTATATTAATCGCGCGCAACCGATTAAGAGAGCACACAAATTTGCGCAATCTAAAATTATCTAATATTGGGTGATGGTGAAATCATAACTGTGGCACATAATTTGCATTTTGAATATATATTCTAGATCATGTTGGAATATTCCAATAAAATATTATTCTTTATATATAAATCTTAAGTTTATTGCATTTTTTTGCCATATTGGAATTTTGTGATTCATGGTTTTTTAGTGCTGGATCACAAGGTGCTATCCATTTCTTGATTCGACTTAATATTGTAGAAAATAGTAACCACTTCAGAGTTTCAGAGTTCACCGTCTCCCACTATTTTAACAATTTTGTGGTTGCACAACTTTGCGTGCTTACTGAATAAGTTGCGCGCAATTAATATAATTGAGCGTTGGTTGAGGGATCGAATTTTTATGAATTTTCGGGGTAGAGTCTGAATCTGCAATAAAAAAATTGGGGATCCCAATTAAAATGAAGAATTTATGTACACAAACATGGTTTTGGAGATCCTTGCAAAAACATTTTTTGTTACTCCCATTTGGACGTTTTTTCGGGGCGAGGGGGAGGGGGACAGCTCGTGGGACACCCTGTATTACAGTTGTTTCACGATTGAGCAAAGACTGCGCTACTAGTAGGTTGACTCTGGCTTATAATCGACGTATTGTCCGAGCCGACGATGTGAAAATGTTCCTTTTCGCACAACTCTTGTACGTCACCTTGGGGTCCTTCATTGGTTTTGTTGGAGAAATTGGATTAGCGTGACTATTGCTACGTATTGGAATGCAAATGGAGAGAATAAGGGAAATGACGATGCAATTTGATCTCATCCATATCACTCGGACGCCATATTATTCGACACCTACGTGGTCTTGGGAGCGTGCGGTTTTCTTGGATTCTCGAACCGTAAATAGATTCAATTCGGTCGAGTTCCTTCAGCCTTCGAGACGTCTGAGTTCGGTTCTTGCGGTTGATCGGTGGCTGCTAACGACATCGTGTTTACGTTGGGCGCCACCCACGCGGCTTCCTGTCTTCCAGGAGCCTCCCGGCCGGTGGGACAATCCTAAATACATAAATCAGAGCCGCGGGCTTCGAGGTGGGTAATCAAGAGGAACGAAGGGGCAGGGAGCCAGCAGCCGACGAGCACCTTCCAAACCAGAGTAAGTGGTCTAATGAAGAGCAGAGGTCACGTGGTTCGAGTCTTTCTTCCCCTTTAGTACGACCGCTGTATATAAATATAGTCCGAAGGTAATGGGCAGATGTGGGCAGACAGCTGAAGGAGCATTTCGACTGCACAGCATCCTGAAACGACGATCGGTGCTCTCCTTCCGCCTCAAAGCGAATCTGGTTCCTGAAGGGGAGTGTGTTCTTATGGCACGCGCTGCGGATATGAATAATCACCCGGAGCAGCCCCTTTGATGAGCACCACTGACAAAATAAACGCTCAATCAAACGAAAGTTGTGGTGAGAGCAGCCAGCGATGAAGTCGGAAGCTATTTGTTGACTCGTGATCCTGTGTTAGATAACCCCAACACAATTTTTCCATCAACAACCTCCACATAAATATTCGTAATAATAACAACGCTGTGAACCAAATAAGGGGGAGAGATTGGGTTTACAACTAGACCGATTGTGTTTTGTCATAAAAATCACATAAATCAGGAGAAAAAATACCAAAACAGTTGGAAAATAGCCGTGGCAACACGTAATACTACGTTTTAATTTTCATCCACATCAGCGTTCGTGAGATTCAACCTTTAATACGGAAAAATATAATTTATTTGCCACCATTAAACATGGCTGGGGGCCTCAAGGTGGAGAACATAGAACATTTCTAAGATGGGTTCGGTTAACATGGGATGCTGAGGGGGTCTTTAATGCCTTCTGGCCTTGAGCAAATACTCACATTATGTGGAGTATTTACATTATTATTGTGGAGTTAAAGAGTAGATTCCACGTCACTGGAAAAAGCCTCTTCATTTAAAAAATAGAGTAAACTTTTCAATATTATTAACTATCGCCTGCATGTGCAAACTTGGTATAAAATATCGGGAGAGCTGTTCTGAGCCATCTAACGGAAGAAATCCGTTACATGGCCGTCCACAGAAAATCCTTGTTTAAAAAAAAATAAAAAAAAAAAAAAAAAAAAAACGGGTATGGAAGGTTTCCACCCTTGAAGAAAATAATTTCTTCACCAATTGGCATGTTTTTACATAAATTCGATTCAAAATAAGGTTCTGCTTTTATGGGGACAACTCCTCATAAATTTCATCTCTAATAAAACAGTATTTAAGAACTGTTTCCACCATTGTAACATTTTTCGGCTGCAATATTTTGGTTGATATTCCTTAAATAATCTACCTGGGGTTTCGTGCAAAACGTCAATTTTTCCGAATCGGTCCAAATTTTTTTTCTGGGCGTTTCAAGGTGCCTAGATCATAATAAGAAAATGTCCGTCCGCCATCCACGCCGATTTTGGTAGTAGCAAATTTTCTAAAAATCTGACATTTTGGTTGAGGCTTTCCGGCTCTAGTTGGTCATTCAGCCAGATCGGACCAAATTTGGGTGGGGTAAGGTTCAAAATGTGTTTTTCGAAAAATGGATATTCGAGATTTTTGGCGATCTAGGCGATCTGGGGGTATCATTTGGCCCCTGTAAAAGATTTCGCAGCTTTTTTTTTTCGTTGTACCTGAATGCTACTGCTTTTCTCTGTTGTAACGCATAGAGGTCCCACGGTCATCCATTTGAAGCTTTTGGCGCTGTTTACAAAAGAGATAAACGTTACCGTATTCTCAGTTGAAAAATATTCAGGGCCATGTCAAGCAAGCAGTACTCCCTTCTGAGATACGACGTTGAATGTCACTATTTCAGTGTTCAGAAGTCGTGTAGGTCTACGAGTACCAGTTTTCACTATCGAAGGCATTACTTACTGCGGCTTTTCACAATTGGGAAAACCGTTAAAAACTCGAAACTCCGAGGGTCTTTCCCATTATCATTTTAGATAAATTTCTTCCAGTTTTCCCCTCTAGATCACACAATAGAGCTCGGAATTATGAATTAAAATCTATAATGTGATAAGATTGATGATAATTAATGTTTTCTCCTTTGGATGACAGCGTTGTACACACAGAATCAGGAGCTCTCTAACTAGGTTTTCAATCAATATTAGAGAAATCACATCAAGTCACGGATAACTCTGAAATGATTCTTCTAAAAATCATATTTACCAGGCCATCGGTTTTGACCGAGACCAAAAATAAATTCTTCTTCTGAGTGTACAAGCATCTTCAAACACTTCGTGTTCCCAAATTGCACACATTCGACGTGTTGCTGCGATTGTGAGGGCAGTATATCGATGAATAAACGTGAGCCGGACGTATGACAACTTAAAGCTGATAATATGCCTGCTTTGCAGCATGCTTCTTTAGCAATGAAATTGCTTCCCTTGAACTAAGTGGATTCAAAGACTCTATTTACGATTGTGTTCAAATAATGAACTAACCCTTGAGGAAAAATTCGGTGCGTAAGCAATAGCACACAAACAATATATTTATTTTATATTTTTTTGTTAATCCTAATCTTCAAGTTTAAAGAACCGAAAATTTTGAAGTTCATAAATCCTAGTTCTTCAAATTTAATTAATAAGGTCTCTCAGTAGCCAGTTCTGATTTTCCACTCAATTTCCCTCTTGGAGTTTCAAAAGCTAATGAAAAAACTTCACAGACTGACCTGATTAAAATCAGGAAAGTACTTACCTGCTTTAGATACGAAACAACTTTTTCATAGTTTCCCACACATTAAAACTACACATAACATGGTGTAGTCAAACTAGAAGTATCGACCCGCTTGGAAGCTTTGAAGACTTGTTTCTATCGCATTCCCTAGTCTGTTTAATTAAAAATTATTCTTCCGACCTTGCCCCGGAGTCTTTTTTTTTTCATGAATCTTGAAGGGAAGTCTCTTGAATTAGGCAAACGCTCCATTCGCTCACCTTCCAACCCCGTTGGCCACCTGCATACTAAGCAGTTGTTAATTACACTGATTGCATATCACAAGACGAGTAGTTGATAAAAATAATTAACGTGGAAAATCCGCTTTGTCCTCCCTCCGGGTTTGTAGCCATGTTTAATTTATACGACTTTTATTACGCCGATTCGTGATAAATTCTTCAGCGCCTCAGCGAAAAAAGGAGACGTTGTCTGGGTATCACTGATGAGGCGGTTTTATGTGGGTTGGGTCGCCAGCAAATTAGAATTCACACGTATGTTTTTTAAGACATGTTATTTTCGTGGATTTACCTAATTTCCTATATCCAAAGAGTACATTTTGTTCAGATATTTGATGTAAATATATTGCATTATCTCTTTAATTAATCATATATTTCTAAAAATAGGAAGAGAGAACTCTTTTTTTTTCCAGTTTTGCTAAATTTACTGATATTTCCTAATATACACAGCTGGTAGCAATTTATCATTGGTACCTAACTATAGTACGAAATTTGATAGTCTTGAAATTACGTACAAAAATAAGTTAGGTGCAAGTGTCTAAAATTGCATTTAACGCCTCCAAATGATTCGCAATGATTCTAGTTCTCCAAAATGTCCAGTATTTTGGTTGGTTATTGCTTGAATAATCGACCTGTTTTCATGCAAAAAGTCAATTCCACCGATTCGGCCCACATTTTTTTCTGGAGGTTTCGAAGTGTCTAGATCAAAATCGCTGTCCGCCGTCCACGCCGACTTCGGTAGTAGAAAATTTCCTAAAAATCTGAAATTTGCGTCAGGGACCTGTGTCCGGTTCTGGTGGGCCCTCCACACTTTTCAGCCCGATCGAACCAAATTTGGGTGGGGTAGGGGTCAGCATGTGTATTTCAAAAATTGGATTTTCGAGATTTTCGGCAATCTAAGGGTGTGGCGTATCATTTTCTACTCAATTTCGGACGCTAAGCCCTATAAAATATGTCCCAGAACGATTGGCACCCCCTGGAAGAAGTTATGGGTCAAAATGGTAATCTATTTACCCATTTTAAATATATGTTTTCGACATTTCTAAAATCTAGGCGTGTGAGGTATCGTTTTCCACGAAATTTTGGACGCTAAATCCAATAAAATTGGTCTGAGGACGATTGCCGCTCTCTGGATGAGGTTATGGGTCAAAATGAGTAACCTACCTACCCATTCCAAATGTGTTTTCGAGATCTGGTACCTAGGCGTGTGGGGTATCGTTTTCCATTAAATTTTGGACCCGGATGGGTCCGGGACCCGCCATTGGTTTCCCCAAATCAGTCTCCATGCGCCTGGTCCGAGGAATAACCAACTCAAGTGAAAGAATTTGCAGCGTTTTTGAGAAATTTTCTCCTACCAAAAACGGCTCGGATGGCATATAAGACGGACAGTCATTATCTAATGTTAATCTATACACCTTGAAACATGAAAAAAAAAAAAATTGGGGCTAACTTACTACATGAAAAAGGGTTGATTGTCTAAGGAATAACCAACCAATACCACTTGTTTTGGGGCAGATGGCTAATGGATGTGTCATAGGAGGTGTATGATTTTGAAGAAGAACAATTCTGGTGACAGAATCCACATGTGTCAAGATAAAAAACAACAATGATGAGAAAAGTGAGGCCAGATAAAATTCCGGGAAAATGGGGACCTCTCCTCAAAATACAGGTGATGTGAGTGGGGTTTTTCCAATTTTCCCAGCCTTCCAATGGGGACAGAAGTCTGGGCAATCCCAAGCTCCAAGAAAGAAACAGTTGGATAGGAACACCTGGTGCTTTACCATTGTACCTCTCCTTCAAATGCAAGTCCTTCTGAGAATCCCTACTATTCTCATGTCAAACTTCCCTCTCCGCCTACCCAAAAGGAGGGTGTAGGCCCATGGAACATTTTGGACATGCATTTAGCTTCCAGTTTCAGTCTTCCTCCTTTAGATCACCTTGGTGGTTGTGTAGTTGTGTTGCAAATTATCTAACCTTGTTTTCCTAATTCCTTGGTCTTCATTCGCAATTTGCATTTTTAGGTGCGCGTTGAGTACAAACTATGCAAAAGTAGGTGCTAGAGTCCTCTAGTCCTGTGCTCAAGTGTGTTTTAAGTGAAAAGTGTGCCTCAGATCTGGTTGACATTCAGGAAAAGCTGCCTTCCCCAGTGAAATGGTAATTTTGCATTTTTCAATAATGCACCTAATAGAGTCCCACAGAACCCGTAAACCAACCCCCACCTTCATCTGGTCATTAATTATAGCTCAAATATTTGGATTGTCCATAGAACTTTATGTACACAAAATGATGTACCCTCAACCAATTATTTAACTCACTCAGAAAACTTGGAAAGCATTGCATTTTGACCAAGTGGTTCACTTTTTTTGCCACGATTTTTGGTGATTTAGGCGTGTGGGGTATCATTTTCCACTAAATGTTGGTCGCTGAATCGAATGGAATGAGTCTTCATGCTGCTGGTTCGAGGAATAACCAACTTCTGTGAAAGAATTTGCAGCGTTTTTGTACTCGTTGCCCCTTGAATAACACACCCTAATTTGAATTAACAGGTGATTAGAAATATTTGAGAAAAGTTCACGACTTATTTGCGGTAAAACACCCGAATAAATTAAGTGAAAACGTTAAAAATCAGTTTCGTCCTTTTGGCTTCGTGCCATCGATACCCTTTTCACCCAACTTCGCTTTTACTTTCAACGGTTTCAAACTCAAGGTGCTCTCCAATGGTATATTCACGTTTAATCCGATAGCTTTATCGCCCGGGGAGAGCACCAAGGCCTTCTCTTACCGAACGTTCCAACGGCCAGGTCAAATTTATTCATCCCTTTTGGTTACACCTAATCGCAATTTGATTCATTAGCTACTCTCACCGAACCTTTCTTCAGAACCTATCCATTTACGTCACTATCGTTAATTTCACTTAGCTTCAGAGCGGATCTTATCTTATTTTTTTCCGTCCGAGTTCCTCTCGGGTATTCGTGACTGTAGGCGCAGATGTTCATTCCTGAATCCGTAAAGCGACAAGGCGTGTATTTCTATAGTGAGATTCAATTAGCCCGCCTCGCCCTAGAATTGTTTGAACTTCGTTTTTAGGTTAGGTTGATATACCTCGTTTGATATAGCATTTCCTAGACAAATTCAAGTTAATCCGAACAATCAAGGTTTTTCCAAACAAATTCAGGCTAATCTATGCATTAGTGCCATGCACCCCCATAAATCGATATCTCGAACTGGGATGATTTGAAATTGTTCTGCTTGCTTCCTTCCGATTGTTTCTTCTCCGTTCCGTTTTTTAAAATTATCTTTATTTTATTTATTTTCTATCATTATTTATATTAATTTTTTTTTTTTTTCATTTCATTTTCTTAAAATTATTTTTTTTTTTGTTATTATATTTTTATTTTTTATTTCGCTTCTTTATTTTTGGTGACAGAGTTCATTGAACGACGCGCATATTTAGAAAATTGCGGGAATCTCTTAAAAATTGTGGGAATCCCTTATCAAAAGGGCATGGTCATAGAACGATTTATCGATTGTAACGCTATATCGATTTTTGGGGGTGCGTTCACTGATGTATAGATGGTTTTCTCTTTCAAATTGATGATTTTTTATTTCAAAATCAAGGTTTTCCTGGTTGAATTAGGAAAAGCATTGAATTTTAACGTTATTGCTTGCTTGCAGAACATCGCATATTGTAGCGGTTAATCCAAGCTGAATCCAGTAAAATGGGTCCCAGAACGATTGGCGTCCTCTTGATGAGGTTATGGGTCAAAATGGGTACCTACTACCCATCTCGAATGTGTGTTTTCGAGATTTCTGGTATCTAGGCGTGTGGCGTATCATTTCCCACTAAATTTTGGACCCTGAATCGATTGGAATGGGTCCTGGACTCGCCACCCCCACGGTTTTTTTTTGAAAACCTTCATATTTGAATTGGAAAACCTTGAACTTTACATTGAAAATCTTGAATTTTGAATGAGAATTCTCGAAATTGAAATGGAAAACCTTGATGTTCAGCGCTCTTGATGACAGTTAGAGAAGTTCACCCCACCCCACCAACTCAAGAGATGCCCAGCCGGCTTTATCATAGTGGTTTTTCGCTGAAAGGTCTTCAACGATGAATTTTTCTATAGGAATCCACAATCTCCCTAAGAAATCAGAAGATTATTGGAAGAGTCAACTGGCAAGAGCATTGATTCTTTTGGTGGCGTAGTTTGCGTAGAAGTCGCAATGCAATGAATATATTTAGGTACAGATGTTCAACTCCCTTGAATCAACGCAAGACCGTAGGGACACTAAAAATCACAGCCTTCACACATTTCGGTTTTGGTTTTCTCTCCATTTCTGTCCTTTTTGATAGGAAACGCCCCATTCATTTTCTACAAGCATTATTATGAAACGAAATCACAGATGAAATTATCTTACAAAATTGACAATGACTGAAATTGGGCTTACCCCGTTCAAAATATAATAAATAAATAAATGTCAAGCAAGATATCGTGTGTTGATACCACCTATATGAGTAATCTAGATGTTGATGGGGTGGAGTGAACTTCCTCCTCTGCCACCAGGAGCGCGGAGACCACGACACCAAAGAGCTGTTTTAAGACTCTTCTTACTTGTACATGAACTTATTTAGTTAGTATTTGCTTGTGGTAGCTTTGGTATTGGATCTTCTCCAAAGTAGGTGTACTCGATAAATCGTTTCTTTCGTCTTCTGAAATGATAAAAGAATTTTAAGAGCTATATAGTGCCTCAAGGCCACCAATCCTAAAGTCAAGATAGTTAGAAACCTCCATCAACTTACCACCTACGACTGAGCTCACACGATGATTCTGTCTACCGCTAAATCTCCGCCAACCAGGAATAAAGTGGCAACAAATTTACACTCTGCCGTCAAACACAGAATCTTCACCGCCTACCAGATAGAGTAATAGGCGAGACACGGATGAATTGGTTTGAAAACTATTAATTCGCACTCAACGAGATCTTGGACAACTTGGATGGGAGTGAACAACGTATTTTGGCCTGCAGTCAAGTTCCCGCCTCAACGAGGGGGAGCGGTGGCCTCACGATGCGAAACCGAGTGATTTCCTGATCTTATCTTCCAGGGTTAAAATTAAACTCAATATATAACAATATTATTAACTGCAGATTTATTTCCGAGGCTATTTCGGCTATTTTAGAGCTTAGGATACGTTCAGGAAATGAGTATTTCCACTAGTCTCAAGAAAATCTTGAGATATTTTCAAACAATCGCCCAATAATGTGAATAAACGACCTACTTCCTCCTCTCTTTATAAAGAGACGGTTAGAACGATTTGCTCTCCCGTACCTTCATGATCCATGGGTGTCTTGATAATACTGATAGTGATGTATGTCATATTGAAGTCATTCCGACCATTACGTACCTCGCATTGCTATTAGATCGGAATAGAACTTATGTAAAACTTCTGGAACCAAATGAAGGACAATTTTAACGACTAAAGAGCACATTGAGGGCAGTCGTCTCTTATCCATGTAGATGTGGAATATTGAATTTTATAGAGGAGCTCCGTATTTGAACCACCTGCTTAGCTGGTTTGTTACCAACTCGTTGAATGTAATGCGAGAAAAGTTGATATCTTTCCATTTGAATACTGTAACGCTCGCATTCGGTACTATGAGAGAACTCGTGGAAAAGTTTAGAACTTGCGGCTTTGCGATCTTCCACACGAGCTAGGTTTCGTATAATGCGGAACGGGCCTTCTAGAATGGATAATGGGCCACGCCATTTACCACGATCCTCTCGAGCTGACCGGCCTTTATTCTGCTCGTGTCCTCTTCCTTTTCAAACCTAAATGTACTAGAGGAGGTGAAGATAATCTTCCATGTTCCTCGCCCATGTGGTCACGTTTTGCCCACAACTCATAAACCATCTCTTAGACAACTTCCAATTGCTCCTCAATAAAGTGGTATCCCTCTCTTCCTCTCGTTCTGTCCATCTGGTACTCATATCACATCGCGGCGTCGTTCCACTCTGTTCCACTCGGTGGGAAACGGTTTATCTCCTGTTTAGTTTCTCTGCCTCCCACGGCAACGGATTTCCTTATGGACCTACGTTCGAGATCTAACTTGAACCATTTTACAGAATCTCACTGCGGGCATAAAAACGTGGCTTTCGGATAAACCACCTCATTATAAACGTCCACAGCCCAATGACAATAGTGACAATTTAATGTCAGGAGAAGGAGCTGTGTCTTGTTGTGGATCTTTCTCAGGAAATATTTTCATCATATAAAAACGTCGTTAAGGTCATCAAAAGATTAATTGATTTGTTCTGTATTTGCAAAACGCCCTTAGGCCGTTAAAAGGTTGGCAAATGGTCAAGAGACGGAGGACGCCTCCTAAAAACCCCAGCCATCTTGAGGGCGAGGCCATGACGCATATGTCGAGGAACTCTTCATGGTCAGCACACGTTGATCCAGGAATATTTCTCGTTCAGCTCGAAATACGGCACACTCGCTAATGAGGGGATGCAGTGTGTCTGTTGATCCATAATTGCTGACCTGACGTGCGCGCTGCCGGTGGTTCTCGTATGCCAGACGATAGATATGCGGTGCCTGAGCCAATGAACAAATGAAGATGAAGGGATGGCTTGAGTTGGTGTGACAGGCTTATTTACTAGCAAGAGCGGTCTGGTTTACTGGGGAACGGTTACATCTTGCTGTACGTGCCGAGTCCAGATCATTCCTCCTGAGGGAAAATTCGAGGTTTTTAGATTCCTCAAGTTTCCAGGCTCAGCCAATGTGCAAGGTATGTTGTCCGCAGTCTTTAAAAAGCTGTCCATCTGAAGCACCCGGTTGTATCAGTGGTCAGCCTAGTTGGGAATGAGTTCCACCAGTCAGTCATAGCACTGTCTAGACAGCCTCCAACTATCCATCCTCGTCAGCCTGCCCCTCAATCCAACATCCCAGAGGCCTAGTTCGTCTGGTGTTGATCGACCAAGGCCCAACAGCGATTTGAAGGCTCTCACCTGGATCTTCTTGATAGCGAGGGTCTGACAAAATTCTCAAGTTTTGCAGGTGTATGCGCAGGGCAGCGGAGGCAGTCAAGGAGCCATATGGAGATCTCTACGTCTCCGGAGAGTATTACCTGGTTTAAAAAACTATAGCCCACGTCATAGAAAGTGATTTTTCAAATGCAGTACCAAACTACCCGGTTTCAAAGTATCAACTCTATCTCTGCCTATGCCAATCGTGTCGGGACTCATCCTAGTTGATTCAGGGTCCGAAGATGAGTGGAAATTACTCCTATCTTGTGAAAACTGCCGATTCAGGTTGCAGTAATGAAGTTGAAGAGTTGAGGCATGATATTATCCTTCCAATCAATTACAATTTGTCAACCTTCTTTGAACGAATTCACCCAACACTTGATTGGCGAACCGTACGACAGTTTCCCATGCAAGCATACTGCGGTGAGGCGAGTTAGCGCCTCCTTTGGCACCGCCGGGCTGCTTTACGACGTGCAAACTCGCGTGAGCTCGTCACCTTTGTAGCGAATTCATGAGAAGAAGTGTAAATTTATACGTGAATACTGATGGGCCATGAATAGAGTACATCCATAATAATATTGCCGATCTTGCCGGTGAGATACGTCGTACCGCAGTTAGCTTTGTATACTGCAACCATTAATCACTGTTGGTTTTATGTATTTCATAAGATATATTGTGTAGAAATTAAATTTGCTTTTAATTTCACGTTATTGTCAGGTATTCTAGAGTATTTTTGTGGGCTGGTTACGGTTCTCAGAATATTAGATATATAAATTTAGTGTCATAGATTCAATTATTGATCTTGAAAGTAATAATTCATTGGTCATGATTGTCTGCATGTTCAGCGTGGACCCTGTCATTTGATATCTTGATTCTGGACAACACGCCCTGGATGCCTTTTTTCATTTATTTAACATAGGTCAACCCTGGCTACATTCAAACATGGGTCACGTGGGTTATGTAGAAAAGATTATGAATCTGCCACCAAGTCGGCTAGACGCCTTACCTTCCGAGGTCACCAAAAATACCTGAATTCATTAAAATATTCATTAAAAACACTAAAAATTTGATTTATCACTTGAAATCGGGAATAAAATTGTTTTTTTAGCTCCTAAAATTCCTAAATTTGAAGTTGTATGAAGTTGAAAAGTCAACGGTGCCACGGTTAGCAGTGTAAGAACTTTCAGTAGGCAACCCGAGGGTTGACATGAGTACCTACAGTAATATTCTACGCGAAGGAATAACATCAAGGCTTCCTTTGACCTTACAGCTTCAATATTGTAGCTCATATCGCTCAAATTGTAACAAGTGGTTACGTTCGTGCGACGAGAAAGTGGAGTAGGCTCATAAAAGACGAGCAAATGAAGCAAACTCGACAACAAATTGGGGTTTCCTCGTCGTCCTGCGCTTCCCGAGGCGGTGTTTGAATAGGAAATAATTTCACTTTATCAAGTCGCAAACCGACTAACAACCCAAGGACGCATTCCCGAACGAAGCCAATCTCAGATCCCCCCCTATTAGAGTTCAGTTCTTTTCTCCCTTCGAGCGCGATGACTCAGAACAAAGCGAAAACGGTTGTGCCCGCGAGGGATTTCGAGATTTCTGCACACGTGCCGATTGGTATAAATTGACGAGTCCTTCAAATAGAACTAGTCACTAGTCACACGTCAACTCCCAAATCAATTAGTGACACAGATTAGTGTCGCGAATCACGCGTTCCAAAATTATTTTACGCCACAATGATCAAAATAAAATTTGGTGACTAATCGTAAATCAGTACTCCTAAACGTTCTAAGCCCACAATATGAGTGTTTCACTACCGGATTCGGACTATAATGTCTCCACAATGATTCCAAGTTATTCCTTGATTATGGAGGAAATTAAGTACTTAATTGAAAACTCCAGATTATAAGGACCCAATGAGTAATCATCGGACAAAAATAATAGATTTAGGCCATGTTTTCATTCAACGAATGAAATTGATTGAGAAAGTGGGCGTGAGATCCCGAAAACACGTGATGGCGGTTGATTGATTGATTTCGGTTTATTATTCCTTGATTGATCAACGTAGGTTTTTATGCCAGAGGTTGATATCTCTAAATGGTCCCCAAATTTGACAGTTTGCCTAGATCAAAACGCTGCAAATCATTCCTTGGAGCAATAGAATGGGGAATATACAGCGTGTGGGAGTGTTTCGGACTCATTCCAACCAATTCAGCGTTCAAAATTTAGTGGAAAATGACACAGGAATCAGGAAAATTGACTTAATTTTTTAGCCATACCCCAGAGTTGTGTTGATACTAATATCCATTTTCATTATTGGAATAATAACCACTTTAGAAGAGACATTACTATCTGTATTATTATCCTTAAAATTGCGTTGATTAATTGCATCCGAATTGTCGTTCATTTTGTAAATTTATTCACTCTTTACGAATGCAGGTCAGTATATTCCTAATAAGAATAATGAAACAAATGGTTGTTTTCTGTGACATAGACCAACGTAGATCCAGCTTAGATTGGATAAACGATGCACAGACTCATTCACTGCCTGACACGAACCGGTCTCGTCCTGCCAACACTTCTTCATTCGCACACCGCGAGCATTTCCGTCCAGGAATAAGGGAAGCTTTTACGCGCCTGAATGATCGCGGCTCCTAAAAACTCGTCCTGTTCTTGACGGCGCCCTATTGATAGGATGCCAAGGGAGTTCAAATGATGCGCGGCGTGACGGTATCTGGCGTGCAGTGGTTGGCACTCTACGCCTCATATAATTCTTAACAGATTCCCCAATATTCAACCTCGAACGTCGACTATTCCGCTTCCACTCGAAGTACTTTCCACGCGTTTTCTCTCCAACCACCTTTCTCTCTTTCTCGTTCATCCACCTCCTTTCCGTCCTTCTCCCCCTTCTCCGCATCTACATATTTCTTCGCGCTACATTAACCACCACCAGGATACGTGAGATTTACGACTTGGTTTAATTCCAAACAAATAATTCGCCTTTGTGAAGGGAAGGATGAGGGAATTAATTCATTCTCAACTGGAAACTGTGGTCTGATGACTTTTTAGCAATAAATAACATAAAACCAGACGCAGGTATTTTCGTTATAACTACTGCTTATATAAAAATGTGGGGTCGCTCTCGGAGAATATTAGTGAAATCAATCCAACCACGTCTGACAACCCCCTCATGTCAATAGTTGTGGAAATTATATACAACACGTAATGGAAAGTTCGAAACAAACTGCACTAACATCTAGAGGTGTAGTATGGAGGGATTTTATAAATATGTACGATGAATTACAAAAACGTTGAGTCTCAAGACTCCTGTAAATCAAATTAAACGGCTTACTGCATCTGAGCAAGGTCGCTATGTAAAATGCTAAAGAAAACCAACTACGCACTGCACTTCTCATAATCGCTTTAAAAATGCAAAGACATCCGCAGTCGACAAACGAATTCTTTGTTTCTTTTGGTTGGTTATTCCTCGAATAATCAATCTATGTTTTCATGATAATGGTCAACCTCTCCGATTTGGCTCAAAATTGTTTTGTGGACGTTTCATGATGTCCTGATCAAAAAAGGTCGATGTCCGTCCGCCGTACGCCGTACGCCGTCCATCGTCCGCGCCCTTTTTGGTAGTAGACAATTTTCTAAAAATCTGAAATTTGGGTCAGGTGTCTGTTCCCAGCCGAGACGGGTCCTCGAAACTTTTCAGCCCGATCGGACCAAATTTGGGGGGGGGGGGGGGGTCAAAATGTGTTTTTTGAAAAATGGATTTTCGAGATTTTGGGCGATCCAGGCGAGTAGGGTGTCATTTTCCACTAAATTTTGGACGCTGAATCCAATGAAATTGGTCCCAGAACGATTGGCACCCACTGGAAGAAGTAATGGGTCAAATTGGGTATTTATTACCCATTTTGAATATGTGTTTTCGGAATTTCTGGAACCTAGGCGTGTGGGGTATAGTTTTCCACTGAATTTTGGTCGCTGAATCCAATTAAATGGGTCCCAGAACGATCGGCACCCACTGGAAGAAGTTATGGGTCAAATTGGGTATATATTACCCATTTTGAATATGTGTTTTTGGGATTTCTGCTACCTAGGCGTGTGGGGTATAGTTTTCCACTAATGTTTGGACGCTGAATTCAATGATGTGTGTCCCAGAACGATTGGCAACCACCGGAAGAAGTTATGGGTCAAAATGGGTATGTATCCACCCATTTTGTATGTGTCAGGATTTCTGGTGCCTAGGCGTGTAGGGTGTCATTTTCCACTAAATTTTGGACGCTGAATCCAATGAAATGGGTTCCAGAACGATTGGCAACCACAGGAAGAAGTTATGGGTCAAAATGGGTATGTATCCACCCATTTTGTATGTGTCAGGATTTCTGGTGCCTAGGCGTGTGGGGTATCATATTCCTTTAAATTTTGGACCCTGAATCGATTGGAATGAATCTGGGACCCGCCACACCCACTGTTTCCCCCATTCGAGGAATAACCAACCCGTGTGTAAGAATTTGCAGATTTTTCAATTTTACTACCACGAAGGTCAACGGTATTCAAACGAGTTCTGAACCTGGCAACCGCTTATTCGAAAATGTAAAATGAAACAACCGATGAAAATTTATCGAGTGGAAAGGCAAAGTGAACGTAAGTTAGCAGACCGTGATATTATAGGTTTGTTGAAAAGGCTAAAACGGATGAAGTGAAAAATGCGCGATGGCGATCCGTAATATCCGTCCTCAACTGCGCAAATAGGTGCCATATTGAATCCGGTGAGTGTGGAATATTGTAACGGAAGTTGATTCCGGGTGGAAAATCACGAAATAGTCGTTAGAGCGTAAATACGGGGAATCATACGAGTGAGATCTCAACGGAAATGAATTTCTTGTAGAATAGTGTTTGTGATAGGCCAATGAAGCAGCGATATGGAGGTGAATATGAATAATTTAGATTAGGTGTCGTTGTCGATACATATGCTGGAGAAAACGGGATACTAGGAACAACCTGCGAAGCTGATTAGTATGATCACAGGGTCCATTGAGGTTCTATCAGCAGAACGGGAGGTGCTAAGCACTTCCGTCACATTTCAGTACCCACCGGCGGCCTCGGTTGACCCATTAGAGCTGTGTGTTGAGTAAACACCATTACGGATCATTTGCATTGTCGACCCACCGAAAGTTCAAACAACTTCACCGTTTTGAACCTAAAACACCGCCTCGCCTACGAATAATCTCAAAGCGGCTTCTTCCATGTTTCGTCTTCCGTGATGTTCAACACGTGGTGAGGAGTCGGTTTTTACTGGCGAATACGAACTTCGAGCTCAGGGAGGATTACTCAATATATCTTGTACTCGTGGGCTATGTTTTAAAGCAATGTTACTTTGCTAGATGAGCCCAGAAAATTTCAACTAGATCCGTTTCCTTCATAACAAGTAATAAGAAATGGTATTTTTGAATTTAAATTTAATGCAGAACCAGGGATGACTATCAGTAAAGCCTTAGTGAGGACGAAATCAAAAGCACAGATAAAAATGCAATTTTTGCAATTACTCAAGTTTTGGTGGGATTTCAAAATCGTTATAGCACCAAGATTAGTAAAATGGAGCTATGAGAGTACTTGAGAACATCCGGACCAATGCCTACCCATACCATCTTAGCTCCAGTCCCTAATCAGTGTCTCAATAGCATACAATGTCTCCGCGAAGAAGCTATCTCATAATTACATAACCCTTCGGGGACAGTTTTTGAAAAAATATGAATGAATTACTGGGCATGTCCCACCATAATCCTTCCGGGGAAACGCACGGTCCTCTGAACCATCAATAAATTGACGGGGGTAATTAATATGATAACAACTGTAAGATAAAATCCGAGAAAACCTGCTGTTATATTAGATGAACTCTTAGTGCAGGAGGTGGTTCTCTGATAAAGTCGAAAACTTGTAAAATTCACCAGGTCGAGATCGCGATAGGGGGCAAAGAAAAGCAAACGACTGGAAGAACTTCACGGGAAAGAGTGTGGCAACATGAAAGAGATGAGAGAAGAGGAAGAGGAGTTCTAAGAAAATAGACATTCCATCACGACGACCTCCGGCAATATTGTTTCAAGGCACTTTGTCGCAAGAGAGCAATGACGACCTCCCGCATTCTGCGCGGCCACTTTTCTACTTTCTTTACTTCGCTCTCTTTACTTTTACTTCCCTTTTTCTAGCCTGAATCACTTCGACGCGGCGAGTTAGAATTCAGTTCCGTTCACTGCAAAATGCAGCAAAACTTTTTTTTCGAACTAATACAGTCGTTTACGCTAACGATTGGTACTTACCGCCCCTGACGGTTGTTTAGAAGGTAGATAGGTATAATAAAATAATTGCGGAATGATCAAGGGGACAGGTTATCTTATTTGTTTTGCCAGGTTAATCCAGCGTGCAAGTCAATAATTTATTTTTATATTTTTATGACCACTGGATACTACAGATTTGGGAGTCAGGGTAAATTGCTGTGAATTCCCCATTGTGGGTCTAGACGCACAAGTAGTAAGATTTACTAACAGAAACCTCTTCGCCAGAGAAAATCTGCCAAATTATTAGCCCACGATGGATGCAATGAAAATGTTTAAACTAGTTCCTCTGAAACTTAATGTTCAGGCGGAATCATAATTATTAGATCCTATTTTACTGACTCAGATGTTTTGAGAAGAAGTATCTTTGTTCAAAGGAAGGATACAATTAAATTTGGAGAGGATTTCGCTCTATTTTACCCTCTAAACCAAGCGCTGGAAGTATCTTATCATTCGCCTTTTCACACCCTTGAAGAACTCACGATCCTCAAGGCCTGCTCGTCCTGTTCAATCCTGGCACGAACCTCGACCTCAGGATTCCATTTTTCGTGCACAATCAGTCTAAAATATTTGAAGCTCTGAACGCCGTCCAATGAGACGCCCCCAACTTCGAACCACCCTGTAAGGAGCTCATTGCCACGCGAAACCACCATCCATTTGGTCATCGAGATCTTGACCCTTCGGCGAATCGACAGGCTCTCCTCAGCCTCGATGTTGACAAGCTGCTGTAGGCTATTCTGGTAGTTGGTTATAAGGATGGTTTCATCCGCATAGGGATATTATTGTCGAATACACCACTTACCTTGATGCTATGCTCCACACCAGGGAGGAAAGTGAATTCTTGAGGATGTGAATAACAGTGGAGATAGGATGCAACCCTGGCGGACAAGTTCTCAATTATTAGTGCAAATCATTAAACAAGATTACTTATTTATTTCGTCCATTCGTTTATTTCGTTCATTTTAATGAAATCCTCAATATTTCAGAAATTATTAGGACTGGATAATATTTCAAATCCTCTTCCACCGTAAATTCAGAATGAACGGTTCACTCACGCTAATGGAACATTGTTGTTAGAGGACGGCCATGCACAGGCGCATGGTTATCTTTCCCTTAATTGTTCCACCTCTTCACGGCTCCTCTTCCCGACACATGGCCCCGATGTTATCGGTAGCTTCGAACGCATGAGAACAAACTCGCTTTATCTCGTAGACCAGGGCAAAGTACATAGAAGATAGAGGCGCTTGATACGGATTTGATTGACAGCGTATCGAACGCTCAAGAGCCATCTTGATGATTGCTCCATCGTATCGCGTTACTTTCTTCGCCGGAGTTCATTGTCAAGTTCAGCCGTTACGTTGGAGAGAAATACTGAGATTACACAACTTTTCGTTGAGGCCCACCTCGTTGCCAAGGCATACAAACTGGTATACGTCCACCCTGATACCTGATTCAACTGGCCTCATATTGACCAATAATGAAAATTATCAGTTTATTTGGTTTGGAGGTGAATTTTGGTCGCGGATCTTGAATTTTGCCTTTGAGGTTTCATTACTCTGGCGATACTCACGGATTTAAATCTGTAAAACAACACTTAACTAACAGTTTGACCCGGCGCAAACTCATCTTAATCAGCTTAGCACCTAACACATGACAAGTAGGCCACATATATTGGTCAGTCCATTGCCGAGTATCAGTTTGAACCCAATTACATTCCAGATTCAGCACGAATTGGCGACAAATACAGAGTTGAATAAATTGTATACATTTTGCCAAATTGAGTTATATCACAGATTGAATTTATTTAATTGTACATAAAACCTCCTCTAATCATTACTCCCTACATTCTAAGAAGTAATATAGAACCTTCACTCTCACTTTAGAACATAGTAAAATCACTGAAAAGTCTCTCAAAATGGTTTATTATTCATTTGAGCATGTGCAAGGCAAATATGTGAGTGTACAGGACTCATTCCAATCGATTTAGGGTCCCAATGTGGAAAATGATGACCTAAACGACTTGACATTCAAAACTCTCGATAACCCACTATCGAAATAGGTAGGTAGGTCGCTCCCTATAAATTTCAAGAGTTTATCAAATTTTCAAAAAAGGGGATGAAAAAGATGACGAAGAAAGAATAGTACTCAACTTGTATTTTGCATATTCATTATCAGGGGTTCATTTTGGGGTTCTCAATAGAATACCAAACTTCGTTTTTTTTTTTTTTTTTTTTTTTTTTTTTTTTTTTTAATTATTTATTCTAAATTATGGGACCCTTAGAGCTTGAAATGAAAAAATGAAATGATGAAATAATTTCAATATTTCTACGACTGGGTGACGTGTTAAAACTCTGAACTGACAATTTGTTCATTATTGAAGTAGTATCGCTATTTCTTGAAATTGATCATTAGTAGATTTTTACTTTGCTGGAACCGGTCAAAACTGTTTTTGATGACGTATAAGTCTCAAAAGTATGGATTTGGTCTAAAGAACAACAGGTGTGATTGCGGACTGACACAGCTACATCGATCGTCCAACCCACCCTCGTACTCCCCATCTGTGCGTTATACATTTTTCGAAACACATGCCTCGAGCCGATAAGCGATCCGATTGTCGAAAGGTAAGGGGATAGGTCGGTACCAATCACGATGAACACGAAGGCGATTAATTAATGCGAAGCTCTCCCTCGGGTTCTTCGACAAACGCAAACGTCGGATACGAGCTTCTAATCACGTATTGTGTTGTATAATAAATGGACGGTTTCGTAGATATTAATAGTTGGGCGCATCACATGTTGCAGATGATCCTCCTCACCTGGCGCTTACTCGTGACTTGCCTCCGCTATCGACATTAGGGGCCAACGGGGGGTGTTTACGTCTAACAATTGGTTTTCAAATACGACTATTCGCTCCACAGTTGGTGGTTGGTAAACTAAAATTTTTGAAGTTCGACCTAGATTGTATTCGTCATCATCATTTAGCCCTGCACAAAATCAACGTTCTCCCGACATCCCTATCATGCAATATAACAAACCCGCAACGCGTGGAGCAGTTTCAGGTTTTGAGGTATCCTGTAGAGTTCAGGCGCATCGGCCTTGGATTTTACAGAGCCCTATCCCTAGTAATGATCCAAAGTTGCCGTCAACCTCAACGCTTTCAACCGTAGGGACTGAGAAAGAGAGACATAAGGACATTCATCAGGATGTAACGATTTCAAACCGGGATAAAGGAGGATAAAATCTTTGATTTCATAGATGTTGACTGTCATGTCTTTCTGAGTCATTTAGATAATGCAATTTTCTGGGTTTAAATGGAATTCTCAAAAAAAGTTAACGGATAATATGCACAAATAGATGGGTCCCACACATTAGGAGGGAAATGGCAGGTTATGTGTGTTCTGTCCGTATGGAGCTGTTGGCAGAGGAACGTTCTAGCGAAGTGGATTTTGTCTGATCAAAGAGGGCAAAAGGGTCATACAAAATGTAGAGACAACATTTGACGAAAGTAGATAAAAGCGAAATACAGTCGATTACATCGTTGCAATGATGACTTCAAGCTTAGAGGCATGTTCAGGAAGCGAAATCGCAGAGGATTGGCCACAAGGTTTCTATAATACTCGATTAATCCAAAAATTAGAAATTATAAATGATCCTGGAAGCATGAGTACCACAATGAGCTAAAGAGGAACGTACCAATATCAGAAAAATTTTGGTTTTGAAGGTTTGGTTTGAAGTAGAATGTTATCAAAAAGATAATATCTGATCAAAAATCATACTATGGTCGCTCACACTACAAACGGATACTCCAGAAAAAAGTCAAGTTTCGATCAAACTCATTACACCTCATGAATCAGATACAAATTTATTGAATTCGATCATTTACCGGTTTTCCAATTACATCAGCGCTTGCGCGTAACAGAATCCTCCACTTAAGCCGATCCCTTTGTTGTGTGGCCTCCTTCCAGAAACTCGTTCCTCCATCTCCCGTATAACGAAGTTTCCTAATGAATTTCTGGACGATCGTACCTCACACTGACAGCTATTAAAAGCCTCTTCCCCCGGATGGGCGGGGTGTTGGGCGGTAAAACCCGAGGTTTACGGCTTTGTTTATCGTGTTGTGGCAAAATAATTGTGAATGAACCCCTCAGATGGACATTAAAATTTTATTTAGGATGGACTACGACCATTATTTAGGTATGAAACTTGATTTCTCAGATGTTTATGCTTTTCTTCGTCAAGACGGTCGTTTAGGGTCTCATTTGCGGGGTGTAAGACCTCCCATCTCATTCGAAGACTCTACTCTCATTTTAGTGCGACTGAAGGAATATGGACTGGATCCTGAATAGGGGCAGTGATACCTGAAGAAGAAAGGAGGAACTAACTTTTACTAACTGCTTACTGACGTTTATCACGTGGAATCGCAGTTTCAGTATTCTCCAAAAACCTTATTTTTGGTGAGCCTCTGCACTAATAATTCGTATACTTATACGGAATCCAGGAAGGGATGAAAACTGGAGGCTCAAAAATCGTTGTAACGAATTACACATTCTTTCGTCTATTAAACCTGAGCGATCCCTCTACGAAGTCTAGTATATTAAATTTCGAATGGTATAAAAAATTGTAGAACAATTCCATTCAGGCGTGATGGATAAATGTCCACTCCATCAATGTTTGAATTTCGCGCACGATTTAGTATGAAACATCGTAGCCGCGGCGGGCTCTTAACAACAGCCGTAATCCAACAAATTTTGGCCCAAGGAAGGAAAGCAGAACTCCCCAGTCCTTTCTTATGTGTAGAGATAAATCTGATTTTGTTTGCAAGTGACAACGCTGTTACCCCGATCATAAGGAGTCGCTTATTCAAGATTTATCACTCAAGAGACCCAAAACGGAGAGATTGATGCACGTCCTCGGCAGTCGCCTTCTGAGATCCTCTTTCCCCCCATCGTTTTATTCGCTGAGATTTCGTCCCTTCTTCAATAGTCAGTGCACCCTCACTTCGTCATGTGAGAAATCTTTCTACCATTTCTTGATGGAGGAGAATAATACCCCCCCCCCCCCCCCCACAACGATATCGATCAAGACCTTCTAAAATGACATGCCAGCGACAAAAAAGAAGGAAATCCCTCGTAGATGGAGGAAAACACAAGGTCGTGCGCATGAGACCGAATGCGACTTGATCGGTCCGGCACCGTGAGAACGAGCATACTAATACATTTTCACTCCATACATACCATGATGTAAATTCAATAGCCACAGTAACCTCACAGGGGGAAAATTTCTGATAATTATGACGTTTGATTTTGCCAAATGGCTCATTGTCCTCAATGGAACGATCCTACCAAATTTTCTGATTTGATCATGCTGAACACGAATGATGCACTTCCTTGGCAAGAATGGCTTACAAGATGTCATCTTTAATGTAATTGTAGATGTTGAATTAATTGAGATCGGGTCCAAGAGGCATTGCTGCCGCACAAGGAGAGCGAAGGCTAAAATTTTTGGCCTTGCTTTATAGCCAAGCACTAGAAAGGAGGTTACCCCTTCATCAAAACAATAATCTTGCATTAGTATTTTGTATTTATTACGTTTGCAGTTTGTAGCAGTTTTCCTCCTTTCCCCTACCTGTATTATTATTATTGAGACCACTCATCAAGAATTAAGTGGCAGCGAATAATATTTAGGTACATTGTGTACATCATAATATGATCAGTAAAAAGAATATTATTACAACACTTCAGTTCTTGTTTAAGTAGAAAATTTCAAATGAAGATAAGATCCAGCTGCTGTTAGACTCGTAAAATGCGAAAAAAGAAAAAAAAATGAACAGGATGTGCCCTAAATAACGGGTTTGATTGAGTGCGAGCACATTTAAGCTGCGCGGAGGAGAGATCCCTTGCCACAGTATTCATCCAAATTTCGAAAATAAGTGTTGCACTTCATCTCGATGTTTTGTACTTTTTTCGTTCCCCCAACCCAGACACTTCCTCTGATAGGAGTGTCTTAAATCGTGAAGAGTAAAAATAACCGGATTGGAACAAGTCACAAAACCTTGAGGAACCGACAGATCGGCTAGTTAGCCCGCTGTAAATGGTTATTTCAAGGGAAGAGAGGCTCACGGGATGTTATTTTTAAAAGCTTTCAAGAGTTTTATGTGAAAACGCGCCCTTTCGGCGTAAAGAGAGCACAAATCAGTTGAGTGATACCTCCATCACAGCAGAGGGAGATCAGTTAGCGGGTTCTTTCCCCCTCACGCCTGTCAACAATGATCATTCTGGTTGTTTTACTTAATTCAGTTCAGTTTAAATTAGCGGTCATATCAACCGTTACCCCAAACATGAGCTGAAATATAATCCTCCCCCCTTCCAAACTTGTATAAACTTCTGTAATGATATAACCTCTAAGCTATGTAACAAGGAGAAGCAAAGTGATCTAATACAATATGAAAATTGAATATGCGTTTGGTTTTAAAAGTTTATCGATCGTTTATTTAATACTATCAGACCAGAAGTTAGGAAGACCAGAGTTTTGTTGGAAATTCAAAATGTAAAAGGACGTACCTGCATAATCATTCATTCATTACCCTGCAATGCTTTGATTCTAGAGATAAGTTTTTCAATGAAAGATTACAACAATACGTTTATAGTTTGGTTACGCTGATGAAAATCTCGGTCTGACGTGGCAGATCTCAGACAGGGTTGGTACTTAACGATATATTATTATAAGTTGAGGCGCAAATACTTTAAAACGTAGGTGCTGAAGTAAATGATGTAAATTTGATTGCCCTCGATATAATTGGATAGAGAAGACACAGGGATGGGGGTCTTGAGAGTTTAAATTGATTAAAAGCGGTCATCTGAAAAGAGGGGAGAGAAAAGGAAAATTTTAGAGAAGAGCTCCAATGAGCGCCGGAAGTGAATAATTACTTCCGCTCTTCCTTCACATTGAGTCAAGCCAACTAAGGGTGACTTACTCTGGCCACTGCAACGATCCTTTGCCGAGGGAGTCGTTATATTTTACACAGTTACACACGCTCATCCACGCGAAAATTGCTAGTTTCCTTCGCTTTTCGTGTCCCCTTTCGCCGCACAATGAGATCCTGCGGAGGATAATGGGGGTTTTCATGATTACAGGCGACGCAACATCTAAGTCGCAACAGCGATAACCTATGGATAATTTAGCAACCGCGCGCACAATGTAGGGGTTGATATCAGATTATACTTGGGTCTCCCCCAGGCTTCAAACTGATCAGGTTTTGTTTCTCTTTCCGCGGCAAGGATCGGAGGAAATTAATTTCTAATTTTGTAGCGACTCAGAACATCGTTTATTATGATGTACAATGTCATGAACAATATTAACATGAGGTCTCTACTCCCCTCAGTTCCCTCAATATCATGTTCACGAATGGAAAAACCGGGTCATACCGGATCAGTTTTATACAACTTTGAAATTATGTCGGTTCCAAATAATAGTGTCATTGACCTGATTCAGTCTTCAGTTAGAAAAGAATAAGTAGGCACCATGATATGAGTATCTAACCTGTACAGCGAGATGAACTGGTGATATTGCATTTTTGTTATATGATGTGCTGATTAATATTATACTCAATCGTGTTGCGGTTATACGATTACATGAGATTAACAGTAACATTAGAGAGCATTTATGTGGTGATGATACTCGTAGGTAACATGTCCTTTGGCTGTCGATTACAAAAAACACAAAATCGATAGAAGTTTGCATGAAAGTCTTTTCCTGGAATTTGAAGATACTCTGTTGGTAGTAGTTGATTATTCAAGGTATAATCAACTCAAGATGTGTATTTTAGAAAATGAATTTTCAAGATTCTTGGCGATCTAGGCGTGTGGGGCATTTTCGTTTTTTCAAAAATTTTCTGGGACAAAAAGTGAAAAAAGACAAAAAACATTTTGCAATTTTCTGGAGCTGCGTAAATAATGTTGGAATACGTCAACACGACCTTTGGACGCCATCAACGGTTAAAAAAGGTGGAACATCAGACAACGTCCGTCATTTTACTGATGTTCGCTTTGCCTCGACCCCCCTTGTTTTGTCAGTACAGACCTCAGACTGAGGTACACTGGAACAGCAAGAAGAAGATGCAATACGAGAAAAGAAACACTTCCCTTAATAAAATAAAGAGCTCCTTTATTCAAAAGAAATAGGTTTCTTCTTTGAGAGTAGGATTACCTTTAGGACATGTTTTTCCTGGTTGTTATTGTGAGCCTGAAGGGTCTTGCGTATATATTTCTCAGGGTAGAACTAAATAAACCAGAGGCGGGATGCGGGAGGGAGACAAACGGACTCTCGTCGAAACAACGGTATAATCTTGTTGTTTCTTTGCCTTTTTCCCGAACCTTAACACCACTTTCCGATTATGGGGGTTTCTTTCTTCCAGTATCCACCGCGTAACATCCCTTGCTAGACATCATTTCCATCTACCATGTCCGGTGATGACAGCAAACATCCACACCGTTAGTTACATTCAATAAGATTTTCAATTTGGCAGCAATGTTGATTGATGGACGATGATAAAGTGATTGTAAACACGCTGCCAACAACTTTCAGCGGAAGGAAGCTCTAATATCTATTTCAGTATATTGATAGCTCATCGATCACAACTGTATAATATTTCATAATGTGGAAGGCTTTGCAGAGTAAATCGCTAGATTAAACGCTATAAATTACATGAGGGTTACTTTTTCCTGGCCTGTAACCATAGCTTGCAACGGCCAGACTGGAGGGAATCGCAATCCCAGGACTCATCAATGTTAAAATAAAGAGTTAAGTGGTTTTTCCGGGCGCCTTCAATGAATTTATTCAGGGTAATCGATCGAACGATTTTTTCAGAAGGTAATTGAACAAAATGAAGAGGTTTTGGAAGGGTTCAAATATTCAGGTAGGACCGACGTTATTGATTGGATGTGGTGGAGAAAACGATAGGAAAACAAATGAGTCAGCACGTGAAAAGTGGAAAGTGTTAAGAGAACAGAAAAGAGATCATTATAATAATCATCACGTACAAAATTAAAAAATGATTGTTTCAAGGTTCATTATAATTGTTTTTAAAAAATTGCCTCTCAACAACTTTAGTATTATGGCATTATTTTCATTTTTGTTTGAATTTCAGTTACGATTCTCCATTCTCTCGCATCGGCAGTACATACTAAAATTTAAACTATAATAATGCCTAAGAAGAGTTAGTAGCTTTATATTTTGAATTGTGTAAAAAAAGGAGTGAAATAAGACGTGGACGAGAACTAAAAATGTACCTCTCCTCTTCCCTCTCCAGAAATATTGTACCTTTTAGTCTGAATGTAACTAGCCTATTTGTCATACCGATGTATGACGTAGACAATCGAGTGGGACGATGGTAGCTCACTCGCCCCCAGGCGACATGTGGCGTGATCAGTCGAATATTGAGAGCGTTAACATCATCTCCGTTCTTTCGAAGGGGAACTCGCATATAGTGTAAAATTTGTTAGCCGAATATCAATCGAACCTCTCGGATGAGGAGACACGAAACGCGGTAATTGATTGGGGATGGCGCGAACTCCCCTAGTCGAGGGCTCTTTCCAGTGATTACGGTCTAACAAAGGGGTCGAAGGCCTTAATCCCCTGGTCATCCTTATCGAGTTAGAAGGAGTCATCTCAAGAGGAAAAAATTCTGAGGAATACGAAGGCATACGAATCCAATATGCATTATCCAAAAACTTGTATATGACTCAATCCAGCAAAAATGAACTCTGTCTTGCAAAATGCAGACACTACTCAAGGAAGGATGAAAATGTATTTGAGCCAAGGTACTCTCAATGCATTGGCAGTGCCACGAACAAGATTTTTATTGTCTTGCAAGAGCAGTGAAACCCCATAACTATTTAAAGAGGGTTGATTCAAACCTTGAACGAAGCATTCATTGAAGTGAACTGACCAGAAATGAGGCTGATGATCACTTTGCCATGAGTATTCTCACAAGCAGGTACGCTCATCTTCATTTCGTGCCATAATATTTCGAAAAGCACATCTTAATGGGGAAATTACGAAGGGCTACCGGTGGGTTCCAATCCACTAGCTGTGTCAGACTAGGCTGCTACTGCACAGAAAGCCTATTAGGGTTCAGTGTGGCAGGGTGGACGTCCGGGTGCCATAAAACTCATGATCTGCAATCTAGACGCTCAAAAACAGCATGTAATGGAGGACGCTACCAAAAATAGTGTCAAGAGCAGAAATCACATGACAGTTATTCTCTGAGTTCGAGAACCGCATCCTAAGCACTCACAATACCATATTAAATTATTTTCTCAAAAATGCAACGTCAATCTTCTAAAATGTGCATTAGCTGCAAATCTTGCGATCACTATACCAAACGTCTATGTATCCCAAGTTCATCAAAACTAGCCTCAACTGAACCCATCGTTGCAAAATGAGCAAAAATCGTGTTGAAACAGAAATCCGATTACTTGGAACCCAATTGCAGAGGCGTCACTAAGGTTGCGGTTTCGACAGGGGTGGTCACGGGTTGGATGTCGTCGTATTTACACACTTCAGGTGTTTCCGAGAAATTAAGTACTTAATTGAAGGATGGTTGCACGAGTGCGAGCCCGTGACGATTTTCAAGCGCGGATGTATAATTTCGGGCTGTGCCGTGGACACAGACGGACACAGAGGACAAGTCAGCGCTTCTATAATCCGGTCACGACACGAGTGCCTGAAGAGGGAATTGCTGAAGTGGGATTACCTAGTTGGAATACAATGGCTTCAAGATCCATGAAAAATACAATTATTTAGATCGCAATAAAAATAAAAACAGATTGATTATTCAAGGAATAACCAACCAATAATGACTGGAAAATAACGCATTTTTGGAAACAACAGATTTATTTGATAGATTCTCCGATTGTCTAAAAATTACCGTGTCGGTCCCGCGAAGGTGGCAAGGCTATTGCCTTCTGTTTCGGGTAAAGCAGGTAAGTAGAGCCTGTTGTCACTCCCACTTGTATAGTTATTGGTTCCGAAAAGCGCCATTTTGCTTTATTCAAAAATAAGTATTGATTTTCGAACGAACGTCACACTTCATATTCCCGTACCAAATATTCACAGTTGACGTCTTAAATTACCTAAAATTCATGGCATCACGTGCAAGCGCAAATGCAAGCTCAAGAGGACCACCTTTTGATAAGCAGTTTACGATAAGCCAATTGTTCCGCTCACGATATCTATATTCATACGGCTCGAGGGCTGAGCGCTGATCACAGGAGCTACCCCCACGGGTTTGAATATGTAAATATGTAGATACATGTAGATTGAAGCGCTAAACATGTTCAACGAGGACCCAACTTCGTTCGGTAACAAGAATATCCCCTTGATCGAAATAAGACCTTTCGTCTTCGAAGACATAAACTTTGGTAAAAGTAGATTATCGTTTAATCCTCAATCCTTTTTTGAAAAGTTGAGAAAAAAACATTTCTCGACAGAGTAGGAAAATGAGGAGGGGGAACGCTGCTGAACGAACCGTAACGGTAGATAATAAAATACCCAACAATTACGGAAAGATGTTCAAATGTCATTAAGCGCCTGGCAAGACGAACGCCTTCAAGGGCCATCGGGGAGCAATAAAATTGATAGGTCTCATCTCTTGACGATGGAGATCGCTTAAAACTTTGTACCCTTTGAATGAAGAGCTGGTTGGAAAGAGAGAAAAAAAAGAGAAAAAATCCCTCCCCCTCTTTCGCGAACCAACCCGTTTGTTGAAACGAGGCGGAAGGAAAGGGAGGAAAACTGAAAAAGGGAAACTGCAGGGGTCGAGGCACTTTACGAAATGAAACAACCATCCCAACGAAATGAAAGATATCCTTGAATAAGCTCTCTTTATGAACCCCCGAACCTCCGGTTGAGAGATTTTTCTTCCGTTGCTAAGCCTTTCCGGGGCACAATAATGAATTATACGATAGGAACGAAACCTCTTGAAAGTTAATCTAGTTTGTATTTTTTTTTTATTCATAAATAAAAAGTATTTTTTAATGGGATGAGTTTTGAGGAACTTCTTTGAAATGAAACAATATTTTCAGTTTTTGGTTCAAGTCAAATGTTTCAAGAGCTCGTTTTTTTTTTTTTTAATTTTTTTTATAAGTTTTTGTTGTTATAATATTTAATTTTGGTTTCTTCTTTTTTAGGAGTCCACCTGTTATGTGGATAGTCCACATGATTTGAACGAGAAGAATGAGAGCGGTGAGTTAACTCTTCTTTCTTCTGTCAGTTCAACTAAAAAATGTGTTTCGCATCAATTTTCGATTTTGAAAATCA